>CM068374.1:446723788-446743788 GCA_034769895.1 Magicicada septendecula
GTCACCGGGAAAGCAACAGACTCCCAGAACCGAACAGACAGTATTACGTAGTTGTTTCTTCTGCTCTAATGGCAGGCTAAATTTACGAGACTTCCCGGTAAGTGATCATAGCATCTTATTGTACGCGTCAAAAATAATTAATTTTAATTAACGAAATGTATGCAGCCGTATGAGAAGTACGAATGTATTTGGTGCGACCTGGCAGTGTGGGTATTAAAAGATTTATTTAATGTTCAGTATAGGCAGCTCATGTTCTTTTCTCAATTATTATAATACAAGAGTTACTGTAATTGTTTCATAGAGGGTTATGTAAATTATAAGCTAAAGTCAGTGCGTATGCATGGAGTTGAATTGGGCAAGATAGGCTCGTGCATGTAACAGACTGCACGCGTGTCCTTTTTAATTAATTATGGCAGTAAAAATAAATTGTGAGACCACCCTTAGATGAAACACTATTAATATTATATTTGTGTGCAACTGTGAGTGCCTTGAATGTGGTCATTTTCTAACAAATTAAGATAATTGTGGGCCACGTGGCGCGGCCAACCTGTTAGATTCTGTCGGCGCTTGTTAAGAGCTAGTGCAAAGGACTTTTACTCTACACCTTTTAATAATATCCTTTCATTTAGTGAGTTCATCATCCCCTGGTAGACTTTATTACTCTTCAGGCAATTTTCAAAAAAAAAATAATAATAACCGAAACTTTGTGCATTTATCTTGAGTTGGTTGAAAGGCCCGTTCTGAGGTTATTTACCTGGAACTTGGGTGGACATTTTTTTTGAACAGCATTTCTAATTTTTGTGAATTCCCAGGGTTCTCGTCTAAGCCGGAGATTCTGGTCGATGGTGATGGAACTACACCTTCATCAGCCATGAGCCATCACACACGCACCTGTTCGGAAGAGGGAGTCTGGCGAACAAACACGAGATGCATCACATGCTCATAATTAAGGTGATATGAACTCTTTTATTTCTCGTTGGCCGGGCCTGCCGTGCTCCTGATTTACAAGTTAATTTTCTTTTGAAACCATGTGCCCACGCGGCCAGGCAGTCTGATCTGAGGTGTGTCCAGTGGCGGCTCGTGAGTAATGAAATGGGAGGGGCACACAGTGGGGAGGATCTAAGGTGGGCCACCATTCGCGGTAATTAGTACTTAGGTAAAAAAATATAGAAGGTCTTACCTGGTATTTCACTTTTTGTATAACAATTCCATTCTCCTGTTTTTAGATGTAGCGAATTCCTCTATCACTTGTTTGTTGAAATCTTGAATTCTATGAATCTTTTTTTTTTCTATGGATAGCATAGCCAATGCATTCAGTCTATCAGTGCCCATGGAATTTCTTAAAAATGTTTTTATTCTTTTCAATGTAGAAAAGCACCTTTCACTTTCAACAGTTGTCATCGGTATGGTAACAATTATCTTTAAAATAGTCACACACTCTGAGAAGGTACGAAACATGTTATTATCAAGGAAAAACTGTAATAAGGTTGTTGCACCAGAAGCAATACGTAAATCTTCACGACTGTATAACACTTCTAGTTCGGTTCTCAGTTTCAGACCATTTATTGTTGGATAAAATTTAATTGTAGTCTGAAAATCATTTTCCGGAAACTCAACACAGTACTGTGGGAACTTTTCAACTAAAAACAATTTGGAAACACATAAATGATCTGAAAATTGAAATCTTTCATTAATATTGTTCACAATCATATCACATACTTCCAAAGCGGCCACACGGTTGCTCCTATTACTTAATTGTTCAACACACTGTCTCTTAGTCACAGGCTCACTTACAGACACTTCACTGTCTTCATAGGTCTTACGAATATTAACCACTGCACACACAAAATGTTTAACGAATGTTCTCATTTTTATTGCATCAATGTTTCTTTGTTGAATGCAATCAAAGAAAATCTCCACATGAGGCATAATTTTGTGGAAAAAAGTCAACCAGAAAATGAACTGAGGATCCCTCAAATCCTGCAGCCTGGCTAGAAGCACTTTTGTCAGAAATCTCTATGTCCCTAATGTGTTCAAAACATTTTATTAGATTATCTTTATGTTCAAACACAGTATTAACAGCCCTGTGTTGAAAGTACCATCTTGTAGGAGGCACAGACCCAATTTTTTTTTTTACAATTTCTACTAAATAATCCATCCTCTTTGGAGATCTTGAAAAATATGGTCCTATTCCTTGCAGGTCTTGAAAAAATATTCTACTCTGGGAGGCAGACGATGTTGAGTTTTGAAGAATCAGATTCCCTTGATGGGCATAACAATGAATAAAATTTGCATTTGGATACTTCTCTTTAACCAAACACTGGACCCCTCCTTTCTGACCACTCATGACAGATGCACCATCGTAAGTCTGACAAATTAGTTTTTCCGGGGACTTGTATATTCCTATTTCTTCCAACTGTCCTAAAATTGTCGAGGCTAAACTTCGAGCACTTTTATCAAAAGGGACTTCAAAAAAACCCCAAAACCTTTCAATTATTCTCCCTTCAATGAGATATCTCAAAATCAGTGCCATCTGTGTTTTGCACGAACTGTCAGTTGTTTCATCAGCCTGAAGTGATATGAAGTCTATCGTAGAAATTTCAGTCACAATATTTTTTCGACACACTGACAAAATGGCATCTAAAAGTTCGTTCTGAATTGTTTTCGAGGTTCCTTTAAACACTGTTGAATTTTCTAAATGATCTTTCAAAACACTGTCAAGTGCTGCAGTATAATTGATTAGTCCTTTAAAAATCCCTGGGTTGTTGTCTGCTTCTTCCGTTTCATCGTGGCCACGTAAAGCTAATTCAAATTCCCCACAAAATTTAATCGCATCAATTATTCGAGACAAGATGTATCTGTTCTTGTCTACAAGTTCGTTATGTTTACGAACAGAAATTCTGTAACCATCATCGAGTTGCAATCTAATATTTACAATACCTAGCACGGCTAAAAACATTTCATTGTCTAAATGACATTTAGACAGCGAATGCTTCTTACTCTTTTCTGGTAAATGTTTCAGATCTTTAACGCCCGACTTAGTCCACGTGTCTTCACCGCCAAACAGAAGACAAGCAAAGCAAAATAAAGCATTGATTGTGGGGCATCCGCACATCCATTCCCATTTTTCGTACACTGTGGTATTGAAAGTTCTATTATAGGTTCTGTTTTTGTCCTTAAACACTTGGTTGATAGACAACTGCGGTCTTGGTGGACCCAATTGTTTTGCTATTAACCTATCTTCATAGCACAAAGTTTTACTCTGTAAATACTTGACATCATTCATTTTGTCTCAGAGATTTACACAAGCACACAAAATACCGACACTTGAATATTTTCAACACCGTTATTTACACGCGTGCGTAACACTGATTACTGAAAACCACTTGTAAACTTGTAACACTACAATTTATACAATTACTATAAGCACTGCCACCACAACTATCCTGTAGCACATAACATAACCGCTCTAGGTACACGTTCTATTTTAATATTTCCTTCAATGAGAATATAATTTAAAATTATATAAAATCGCAAAAATTATTATAATCATATTCACGAAGAAACACTATAATAACATTATTTCGAACAACATACACTAAGAAAGTAACAGTAATTATTAGTATTATAGAACAGCTCAGATGGCGGTAAAATGTAATAGTCTACTAAATAGCTCCGATTCATATCCGTTAGTTGCAGTAATGTGGCGCACCTACAGGATTCAGAGTTTACTACCTGAAGACTGTAAATGTTTGGTCAATGGTCACATAGTCTGGGTGACCGAATGCTATGGGATTTTAGCATTACGCTCTCCCACCACAAGAGAGTTGAGAAGTGGAAGGGAGTAGTGCGACCTGGGTCACAACGGTCGCTGTGACCGTCGCTATGTTGCCACATTTGTTTTCGCGTTGCCACATTTCTCCAGACTTCGCACTGTTACAAACTATCATTCATTTGAAACGAGGACGTTTCTACAATATTTATTTATTTATTTCGTGTTTTTTTGGTGGGGCACGTGACCATGTGCCCTTATGAGTGAGCCGCCTCTGGGTGTGTCATCTGAACATTCATTCTGAACATCATGTGACTTTAATAATTTAACTTCTTAAAACTAAGTACTGTGTTGTAATTGTGTGCTGCACTGCGGGAGCGGGCCAGAGTTTTTTTACTATTAAATATTTTTGATATATAGACCAGAGTCATGACACTATTCACTACAAGGTTTAAGTCACATATTAGGGGTTCTGTTCCGGCTGGTTCAGAACGGGTTTATATTTTAATTTCATTTTGGTTTAACATGTAAGGGCTGAGGGGGTTTCGTTTTCAGGCTGTTTTCTGGGGGTAAAAGGGGACACAGTTTTTGCCAGGCACATGTTCATTCAGTTTAAGGCAGGTTTGATTCCTGTCACACATGGTCAAGTACAGGCTGGCGCGCTCCCACATCTGCTAGGATACAACAGTCAGTTATTATAAACTCATTTATACACAGCCATCTGGCTTTAACAGAAAAGAAATTTTATATTTTTGTGGGCATATACTGATTAATGTTTCACCTTGTAAAAGCATATACTGATTAATTTTTCACCTTGTAACAGCATATACTGATTAATTTTTCACCTTGTAAAAGCATATACTGATTAATTTTTCACCTTGTAACAGCATATACTGATTAATTTTTCACCTTGTAAAAGCATATACTGATTAATTTTTCACCTTGTAACAGCATATACTGATACATGTATCCATCTGAATTTGTAAAACAAATTAACCTTTTAGAAACTCATACCAATTGCTTAAAATCAGGTGATGAGGGTTTTTTTTTATTTAGATGGTGTCTAAGAAACTTAAAGATTTTCATATGCTCATGATGGGACAGTTATCAGATGCTGTCTATACATATGGGCAGTCCGGTCTCTCTTTATGCTTTGTGAGTGATTATCATCCTTTCGGGGGTTTTTCTTAATTATTTAAATTAATGGGAGTTAATGAATCATGGTGACTGAAAGTCGAACATTTATGATTGCCGGTCTTGGGGCTTTGTAGAAACACTGCCTGTTGAGCATGGGTATTCCAAGGGTACTAGGTGTCTGTAGTATGCGTATATAATTATGAGTGTATGTGTCTTTATGTTTCCGTACGTGTTGTAAATGTTAAGTGTTAGTAACAAAAGGGGGGCGGAATTATATAATCACAGAATGCTGCCTGATATATATATATATTTATAGGGATAGATCCATATTGTCTTTGAAACGATTCAGGATATAGGAATTATTTATTTATTATGTATTTTAGGGTTATCGCCCTTACCGTGTGATAATTATGTGATTTCCAGGATAATATATGTAACGAATTATGGGGGCAAAATAAAAGTTGTTATTGTTAAATTACAGCCGAGTTTCATTGCAAGTCCCGTCATACTGGACCCAGCGCATTTTTGGCTTCTCTGGGCTCCGGTCTAGTTTTAAATTACTTGTGGCTTCTCTTTCAAAAAAAAATAAATACAAAAAGAAAGTTTTTTTATATAAAGCATAAAAAGGAAAGAGGGGTTACAGTGTGAAATGATAAGCTGACTTATAAATACGAATCAACAGTAACATCACGCGACTGCCGCTGAGAGCGTGTACGCAAGTAAATAGAGTGTGTGCGTGAAGCCTGTTCGAGCCTGAAAGTTTGCAATGTCACCCCAAATATATGCTAAATTAAGATTTTATTTAATTTTAAGCAAACCATAAATATTAGAAAGAGTGTAAAATCGTCTAAAAATGCGTAAAATTCAGACACATGTGCAGTGCGAATTCTATGTAATTTTGACGATCAGTGCGAATTCTGTGCGATTTTGTAAGCATAGTAATTACAATAATGATGCAATCATTATGATAATTACATATCATATGTGTAATTAAATTAGACAATGTTAGATCACCTTGAAATCCGCATTAAACATTGCGAGTGGCGAAAATGTGCGAATATGTGAAATGAGACGAGAGTGGGGGAACCGACGCCGTGAACAGTTTTGGACCTGCAGAATTCTGTAGCGACAGGTGTGATTTTTTTGGTGAATATAAATACGAGCCCAGGAGAGCCAAATTTACTCTTCAAACAATCTTCAGTCGCTGCGGTACGCTATGTCCGTCAGAAACGCGAAAGTTTTTAATTACTTCAGACATAGTTAGACGCTATGGCCAACATCAACAAGATCTTTTATTATAAACTATAAAATATTACTGGAAATGTGTTAGCTAAAGAAATAAAAAAGAAGAACTGTAACTACAAGTATCGGACGTCAACAAATAGTCGACAACTTCAAACATCTACACGCTAGACAGATGGCGAGAGAACATCAAGCAGAGTAACGATACGCAGAGCAATAGAGACGGTTTATATCACGACAGCAGCCGATCCAGAGCAACACGTCATTCCATTCTACATCCAGCCGATGGGACCATGAAAGACGAGAGACGGGAGGACGACCAGTGGAACCAGAAAATGCAAGAGGACATGCAGTAGGAGAGAACCGACAGATCACTGGAGGATATGGGACAATCTGCAGAATTTGAGGTGACGAAAAACCAATTTATAATTATCAAAGAATAAAGACATTGAAAGACATTAATAAAAACATTTTTAAATTAAAGAAATATTATGTAGATAGAGATAAGAGAATGTAATTTACTTGTAATCAGAACTTTCTTTAATTATATTTTTTTAATGATGAACAGTCAATTTAAAAATTATTTAAATCCTTGCTTGGAGAATTAACAATTAATTAATTTATTTAAATTTTTCCTTGAAAGCATATAAAGTAAACTAATTGGAAATATTCAATTAGTTTCGTTAAAATGATTATAAAGCCGTAAAAGGTATGTCAAGTATAGAATAAGAATGTAAATATTAACAAATTTATAAAGCACACATTCAGACTGAGTAGTCGAGAAATTATAATATAAAGAAGAAATGTTTTACTTAGAATTGCTAATATAAGATAGAAGATATAAAATCTATGTTTATGATGAGTGTACGGCAAGCAAAGAAACATTGAAACCATAGATAATGAATATTTTATGGCGAAGGAAATATTACTATTATATTATTATTTTTTATTTTGTTTGTTTGAATAAATAAATGAAAACATATTACGATGCCTAAAAGGACTACTCTTATTATAATTACACCTGAACCCCTATTTATATAAACAACGATCAGTACTGCAAAATGAGTGTTAACACTTCACAAATTAGATTAAATTAAATTATCAAATTGTGTGGCAGTGTTGAATTTTGGCGTCCCAAAGAACGTGGGGCCCCACAAACATAAATTATATCAAATAATTTTTATTGGTATTGTTGCAATATTTAATATTTATAATGACTTTACCTCAAGACGTTTTTTCCTTATTTGGAACATGTTTCGGGACGCTTTGTGTTCCCATCCTCAGTCTTCTTAATAAATTAGGAAGGGGATAATTTGAAGGAAAATTTCTAATAATTTGAGGATAGGAACGCAAAGCGTCCCGAAACATGTTCCAAATAAGGAAAAAACATATTGAGGTAAAGTCATTATAAATATTAAATATACATTTCTTGATGTATAGAATATATTTAATATTTATAATAATTTTACCTCAAGATGTTTTTCCTTTATTTGGAACATGTTTCGGGACGCTTTGTGTTCCCATCCTCAGCCTTCCTAATTTTGCATTTTGCAAAGAATTTATGTGTTGGTTGGTTGTTGTTGTGGTTTCCTGTTCACAAGATGCAAAATTAGGAAGCCTGAGGATGGGAACACAAAACGTCCCGAAACATGTTCGCAATAAGAAAAAAACATCTTGAGGTAAAATTATTATACATATTAAATATATTCTATACATTAAGAAATAGACTGTAGCAAAAGTGTTTGAACATACACACGCGCGCACACACACACACACACACACTATAAGATTAAAACTATTAATAAATTATAAACTAGTAAAACAAATAGAATCTTTCAATTTCAGGGGCATAAAAATCTACCTCTTCACGTAAAGAGAAGTAGGCATAAAACTGTAAATATTTGTTTAGTTCGAATGGATAAAGTTAAAGAACAATGATCGCCTAGAAAAAAATGATATTACCTGACATTTTTCATTGTTGAAAAATGGTCGACATTAACTCAAGCAAATAAAACAAGAATGCAAAGGATGGATAATAAATTCTTAAGATCAGTAGTAGCCCAAGGAAAGACAGGAAAACGCCAGTGAACTAAAATTAGAAGATTGTAAGGTAAAATACAGTATTATCAATGAGAACAGTTCCGTCATTTAAATCTAATAGATCCAAGGATCTATCAAGGAAGGTCTTAAAATATCGAAAACATGTTGTATGTGAATATGTGAACAACATAGAGATAGTTCTTAAAAATTCACAAAAAGAGTAACAAATGAGCCTGGAAGGCAACATAACTTGCTGGAAGAAAATAAGTATACTTGAAACTCATAAACTGACAGAGGCAGAGAACCGAATCACCCACAAGTTGTTTTGTTTCTAATCTCTACAATTATGTAAACAAATGGCATTGATGTGTGAAGTAGTTCCAGGAAACTAACATATCATATGACAGTATAAGGAAGTCAGGCCGAAAGGTTGGTTACGATATTTTATATACTGTATTACGTGTCAATGTTTAAATAACCATATGACCTTCGTAAAAATATATACGGATAAGCTGTCATAAAGTACAGCATTATCTGCGACATATTCCTTAAAATTATTTAACTCTAATAAAGGCTGATGGAAACTAGAATCTCACCTTTGAATGAAGAATAACAATAGGAAAACGATCCGTTAAGAAACTGACAATTGTTTTTAAACATTTCTTCACGCGCTGTTCAAAGCTGTGCAATTAAATAATACATTACGCGAAACGTCTATACGATGTAAGTTTCTAAACGAATTCGAACGTGTTCCCCTAGACGGGAAGTGGAGTATTGATTTCAGATACCAAGCGAATATAGTCTGAATCGGCGGATTATTATCGTACGTAATAGACAAGACGTATGCATGCTCCCACCCGAGACCGTGAACCGTGAAGCCTGGCAGCCGTGTAAAACTGATATAGGTAACGTTCTCGCCGTATGTTGGATTACGAAAGCGATTTAATCAATATATCGTAAATGTTTACTGAGTCTCTTGTGCATTTGTTTCAGAAAAATTCTGTACTTTAGAACTTAAAAGTATAGATCGTATATCAACTACAAAACAGAACTACGAGGTGTGATAAAAAAGTATCAAGATTGATACTGATAATGCCAAGTCAGCTGACTTGGCTCCAAACAAGCAACATATTCGTGTACTTTACAGTATAGTAATTACTCGGTATAAGTTTTATAATAACAGCTGATCCGGTTTGTTTAATAACGCCCATTGTTGTGTTGTGTGTTAATCTCATTTGGCGCGTTTACCATGTCAGAACAAATTGATCAGAGAATTTGTATTAGATTTTGTCGAAACGTTGGTGAAACATGGAAAGATACACTTGAAAAGTTACAAAAAGTTTGTGGGGAAGATTTTATGAGGCGTATACAGGTTTATGAGTAGTTTAATGGTTTTATAGATGGGGGCGTGAAAGTGTTGAGAGTGCCGAGCGTCAGGAAGGCCTTTAACCAGCAAGAGTGACCACAACGTTGAGCTTGTGCGTGTTGCTGTGCGAGAAAACCGCCGAATCACCATTCGTGAGCTAGCAGGTGATTTAAGTTGTCTTGATTATTCATCTCTTCTTTCACAGCACTAACACTTAACTAAAAATGAACTTTTTTCATGTGAAAACTTACTAATTTTATTGGACGCGTTTCGGCTTAGTATCCGCCTTCTTCAGCTTTTGTAACAGACTGCCAGCATTTTGTAACGGTTGAGTGGAAGGTGAAGTGGGGGTGGTGTGTGGAGGAAGGGGATTGGCGCGGGGATTCAACTTACTGTTTGTTTTCTGTATAATTGTGTCAAAAAGTGTATGTGATTTATATTGCAATTGATCGTTGAGTACGTTGTTTGGTTGTGTTGTGTGGTGTCTATATATTTCGTATTGTTCAGTTGTGTTGAGTTTTTGACCTTTGGGTATGTAATGTAAAATTTCAAGTTAGTGTCTATGTTGGTGTAACGGTGGTTTTCTGTGTGTATGTGTGTGGCAAATGCAGAGTGTATATTGTTGTTGGTTAAAGCTTTTAACCTTCACACAACCGTTACAAAATGCTGGGAGTCTGTTACCAAAGCTGAAGAATGCGGATACTAAGCCGAAACGCGTCCAATAAAATTAGTAAGTTTTCACATGAAAAAAGTTCATTTTTAGTTAAGTGTTAGTGCTGTGAAAGAAGAGATGAATAATCAAGACAACTATAATACCGCAGATAAAGCGTATTTCATCAATAAGTACAGAAACGCCAAGCAACAAGTAACAAAAACTTCCTTACACATAGCATTCAATAAAACTTGTCGAAAACACAACATCATACCAACACACGCACAAGTTACAATAAAACAAAACACACATACAGCACTACAAACCAAACGGAAATTAGAACAAATAAACCTAAACAACATAATCAATTATTTATACCATAAAAAAGACACACTCAACAGACAGGCATATAACTTACACATGAAACTCACACAAATATTACACCACACAGAACTTGAAAATGTAATACAACACACACAAGACAACATAGAGAAACTCAAATTGACAATACAACATCGACACAACAAAAAAATAACTAACCTTACAACACACACAATTGAATCAATCCCTGAACCGGCACACATATTCCACGCACGCGTAGTTAATACAACACACATTAATTTCACAAAAGATGAAATGGATTTATTAAACAAAGGACTGAAACATAATTTGAATACCAATACAACTAACATCAAAAATCACAATAAACACATACGCGACATCATCATAGACGCAGAAACGGCTGTACAAAACACGCACCTCAACGACCAAGACCCGATTCGTCACGACATAAGAAGAAAACTTCAAAACACACATACAAAACCAAAAATACACAACAATGAAATAAAAACACTCAATAGTGTAAAACACAAGTTACTCGAACACAACACAACAATCTTAAAAGCCGACAAAGGTAACATTAGCGTCATAATGGACAAACACCAATTAAACACTAAAATCGAAAGTTTCTTCAACGAAAATAATATAACGGAAATAAATAAAGACCCCACACTAAAATTTCATAAACAGATTAATAAATTTATAAACAACACCAAACATATAATCAAACCAGAAAACGCCAAATACCTTAAACAAATAAAACCTAACATTCCAATCAGACCATTAATAAACAACACACAGGCCCCCTCCCACAAAATAGCGAAACAACTAGACAAAATAATCAGAGAAAACATAAAACTCAGCAACAACACCTCTATCAAAAACAACATTGACCTAGTCAGGAAAACCGAACACATACACATCCCACATAACTCAACTCTGGCATCTTTTGATATAACCAATTTATACACTAATGTCCCCATCAAAGAAACCATACAAACACTAGAACAACTACTCAGACAAAACAACACACCTGAAACACACATACAAGAAATCATCACACTTACCAAAATAATAACTAAACAAAATTACTTTAAATACAATAACAAAATATACACACAAACAGAAGGACTCCCGATGGGATCCCCCATATCAGGAATACTAGCAGAAATATATATACACAACATTGAACAGAACCACATAATAAACAACAACAAATACACTAACAAAATTATATACTGGCACAGGTATGTAGATGATATATTACTTTTATTCAAAGGCAACACAAGACAAGTTGAAAACTTCCACAAATACATAAACACTATACACCACAAATTAAAATTTACACTGGAAACTGAACAAAACAATAGTATAAATTTTCTAGACCTAACAATTAACAAAACTAACAATACACACACGTACAAAATATACAGGAAACCAACCACAACCGACATGGTTATACACAACACATCAAACCACCCAACACAACATAAACATGCGGCCTTCAACCATATGCTCCATAGACTAACTAAAATACCCTTAAATAAACAAGATTACACCGACGAACTCAACACAATAAAATACATAGCAATAAAAAACAGTTATAACCCCAATTTAATAAACATACTACACAAACACATCAAAAACAAAAACAACAAAACACTAAATACCATCAACACACAACACAATAAGTACATCACACTCACATACCACAACTCATACACACACAAAATCGCCAATACATTCAGAAAACACAAATACAAAATAGCATTCCGAACAACCAATACCATCAAAAAACACATCAGTAATACAAACACAGACATAGACAAATGTAACAAAACAGGTGTTTACAAATTAAATTGTAATGACTGCAATAGTTTCTACATAGGCCAGACGGGAAGATCTTTTTCATCCCGTTATTCTGAACACTTGAAAGCTTTAACCAACAACAATATACACTCTGCATTTGCCACACACGTACACACAGAAAACCACAGTTACACCAACATAGACACTAATCTTGAAATTTTACATTACATACCCAAAGGTCAAAAACTCAACACAACTGAACAATACGAAATATATAGACACCACACAACACAACCAAACAACGTACTCAACGATCAATTGCAATATAAATCACATACACTTTTTGACACAATTATACAGAAAACAAACAGTAAGTTGAATCCCCGCGCCAATCCCCTTCCTCCACACACCACCCCCACTTCACCTTCCACACAACCGTTACAAAATGCTGGCAGTCTGTTACAAAAGCTGAAGAAGGCGGATACTAAGCCGAAACGCGTCCAATAAAATTAGTAAGTTTTCACATGAAAAAAGTTCATTTTTAGTTAAGGTGATTTAAATATTAGTTTCGGACCATTTTAGTCCATTCTTACTGATGACTTGGAAATGAGACGTGTTTCTGTAAAATTTGTTACAAAAGTGCTCACAGGTGACTAAAAAGATGCCCGGGTGTCAGTCGCTCAAAACCTGCTTGAATGTTCTAAAAACGATGGGAACTTCATTCAATCGATCGTAACGGGTGATGAATCATGGGTTTATGGATACGATCCAGAAACTAAGGCTCAGTCTTCAGTGTGGAAGACGCCAAATTCTCCAGGATCGAAAAAGGCAAAACAGAGCCGAAGCAAAGTCAAAAACATGCTCACAGTTTTATTTGATCACAAGGGGACTGTTCATCATGAATTTACTCCACCAGCCCAAACAAAAAACCAGGATTACTACATTCCTGTTTTAAGGCGATTGAGGGATGTAATTCGACGGAAAAGGTCACAGTTGCATCAGAGTGGTGAATGGTGGCTTCAACACAACACTGCACCCGCCCACACGTCACATGCTGTTCAACATTTTCTTGGTAAACACAATATTTCACAGCTTCAGCATCCTCCACATTCGCCAGATATGGCTCCCTGTGACGTTTTTCTCTTTCCGAAGATATAAAATTATTTGGAAAGGAGATTATTTCAAGGCATAGAAGAGATTAAAGAAAATGCGACGAGAGAACTTTAGTCTCTTACAGAAGACGACCTTAAGACATGCTTCGAACAGGCGCAAAAGCGCTGGAAAAAGTGTGCGGCTGGGGAAGGGGACTACTTTGACGGAGACAAGTTAACAAATCTGTAACTCTTGTATATTTATGTTAATAAAATCAATCCTGATACCTTTTAATCACATCCCATATATAGATATGAATATTATACGTGACATGAATGATAAGAAAAAGAAATGTTTTTGGAAGTAGGGAAAGGATTGCTTTAAAAACTGCATAGAATATCATGGAATAATGCATACATTTGTTATGCCAAAATATATCATGAAATTATACAGAAATGAGATAAAGATAATGACACTCGTTGGAAATGGACCAATAAGTTTAAAGATAGGCTCAATCACGTGTTTTAGTTAATTACTTAAATTGTATGAGAAGTAAATAAGCTACGGATGTGACAAAAGTAATGAACAGAAATTTTTCAAATTTTAGTATAAACGTAGAACAATAGAACACTGTGTTTAGATAACCAATGATGATCAAAATGATTTTTAGTAGAGCATTTTAAAAGAAGACGAGAGCTGAAAAAAGTTTTATACATATGTAACAGCACGTAATTACTATATGTTACAGAAATGTGGAATTTATCAGGAAACAAACAACAAAACAAGAAGTAAGGTGTTCTAAAGTGAATTTCATTGGGAGAATCAGTTTAAGACCGGGACAGCAACAGAAATATAGGGGAAGGTACAGGGATGTCAAAGACGTAATTTGTCAGACAGACTAACGAACGAAATATCAAATACAGTAGAATGGAATGAAAAAAATGTTGAAGGACCACGTAAACGGTGGATAGACGTTTAAATATGGAATTGCTAATTTGTGCATAAAGAAGAAGAAGAAGGAGAAGAAGAAGAAGAAGAAGAAGAAGAAGAAGAAGAAGAAGAAGAAGAAGAAGAAGAAGAAGAAGATATGAAGTTATATCACTGTCTTATTTTCTAAACAACAATTTGACTTCAGTTTTATGTTCGAGATATGTCATCCATGTCCTGAGATTTCTCAAGTAAACATCTCACATTCCCAAGTAGACATATTATCAGTAATAATTTCTACGGCAAAGACATGAATATTTTTTTTTTATGCATTGCGTCTCAGTCTAGACACACAATAGTTGTTGAAACTATGAAAGTGCGAGTGTTTCGTAGTAGGTCTATGACGGAGGGAAGTTCTGTTGTTACTCGAAAGTGGAAACCTAAAATACGAAATGTAAATTAAACACGTGACTAAATTGTATTACCCTACTTAGAATTTGTGTTGTGGGTCAACACGTATGAGTCCACGAAACATTTCAGTTAATACCAGCGCCGTTCTATTTTCACATGTTTAGGTCGAAGACACAAAATCACGAACAAAGTTTCCGATTGATTCGGCGATATGAAATCGTACAACGTTCACATAAAGGAATTGGATTACAGATATACTGTTGAATCGCTACCGTTTTTAGGCGCTTTGACTGCTTACTCAATAAGAAACCCGATAAGTTTGTTAGCGGCAGCAGTGAATTAGAGTTCTGTTAAACTCAAGAAAGCCATTTCCACAGTTTAATACAGAAGTAAGATTTTATAAAATAATGTACGTATTATCAGTGGAGAAAGTAATTTTCGAATTGTTTATCGTACACGTCACTATTCAACCTCCACAGTTTAATATTAGGCATATTCTTGTCAACGTATTGTTGCAGTAATACAGTTACCAGATGAAAACAACAAGATGAAGGAATGGGTGGGTGGGTACAGCCTTAACGCAGAATAGGGTACTGTTTTAGACGTTTCCTGAATATGAATATTTTGATACATTTATAGAATGTCTTTGGTGTTAAGCGGCTGAAATGAGATTTCTCAGGCTATACATACAGGCTATGAAATGAGACTTGGCAGGGTATACTCTCCATGATCATAGGAGAAACGCAGGTATACGGCAGGAACTGAATATTATGATTATACTCGGCAGGATCACCATGAATTGGTGGAAACATCTTTGCCGAATGGATGACTGCCGCATCCCCACACAACTCTGGAACTATAAGTCGAGGCGACGGAGAGGTTTGGGACGTCCGAGAAAGTGCTGGAGTGACCAGCTCTAATCTTTGCCTATTTGAGACCGGAACAAACCATCCTTGGTTTAATCCGTAAAGATGATAATGATTTTGGTGTTCTCTAAAATACAGATTTTCCCACGAAAGAGGCGGCTGTATACATTTTTTGTTTCATTGTTGTCGATATTACTTTTTTGCTTAGTGAGAAGGGGTCAAATTGCTTACTAATGGTATTGTGATGTGCAATTCTTGCCCGTATCAGACAACTCTAGCTGGCACATTCCGGGAACTTGACCAACCTAGTGAAACAATGGCCAACAACCGTTTGTTACTCAAAGTTAATCCCAGTGGGAGCCATTGTCAGGGCTTAAGAGAAAGGTAAAAATGATTCTCTGATGAAGACATGGTTGTGTGCTGTAAGACAACAACCACCTACGAAACCCAAAACAGAGAGGGTACCTGATGAATTTCAGAAAACTTTAGAGATAACAAACATTTTGCGTATTGTGGGGATACTAAATAATTTGTAACTTTGGCAACCTTGTAAGTGATGGTTAGAGATCGGTATCGGTATAAAATCGTAACCAGTAGGACTTAGGCCTGTGTAAAAAAACAAGAATAAGTCAAGGGTAAAGAGAAAAATTTTTCAGGTCCCAATATTCTATATTATCGTCACATATTTCTGCTTGTCTTTTTTCACTGATTGTCTTAATTAATCAGATCTTAAATATAGAAATTTTATATATCCCCATAGTATTAATCAAAAATTATTTATTTTAAACTTAGTTTTGTATTTGACTATGAGTATACAAAACGTTATTACATCTTAGGGGAAAGATACATTATTCATGTTGTTATTTGAATTAGCAGTCTCTGTAATTCCAACTTTGTCGTGTTTACTTGCTGAACTGATAGGCCTACTTGTCTTGTTCCGGACGAGGCCTTTCAGTGTTTCCAAGAGCCTAATCGTCTGTGGTTTAAGACTTGAAAACTGTTTACTTACTGCAGGAAATAAACACGACAAAGTTAAAAGATACATTACAGTTAGTACAGAATTTTAAGTATTTTATTGCTTCTTCGTCTGACATAAGTTTACGCGAATACAAATAAATTGTTTAAAAATGTAATTAAAATAATAAAAACTGTTTTCATAATAACATACAATAAATAATTTTTCTTCATGAATATAGCGATTATTAGCACTGTACAAAGGGGAAGAATAATGATCATAGGGTCGTTTCGTTTAACCGCGGTTAAAAACAAACAAAAATTTGCATTCTCAGCGGCCGCACTAATAATCTCTCTGAAGTCTATAGCAGTTCTGCTGTCAAGCACAATTGACCGTTTCTACACGCATCTATCCATGCGTTTCAAGTTGCGTCAAGGTGACAAATGATGTAACAAGTAACGTCATCATTGCCAGAATTCACTAGCAACGTTTGTTAGTGTGTTGATTCACATTGACATTCGTAAGTCAATAAATGTATATCCATCTGCTTCCGCATACATGGAATTTTAATTGATACTGTAATAAAATATGTCATGATTATTATTTTACGAACGAACATTGTTAACTTTAAAACGTCCCAGCGCTTGACGCAACGCGTCGCCTTGCTGCAGTACGATCACAAGGAGGCAAAAAAAAAAAAAACAAGTGATTAAGCAGCAACACATTAACGACAATGTAAAAGGGATAATGAAAAGTATAAAGTAAAATCTCACTGCACTGGAAAAGTGTGTTTGTTTCCAGCGGAGTACACACTAAATTATTAACACCCGTGCAACAGCTTGCCAATTAGATGCAGAATGCTTTATTTATTTGAAATAAAATTTATCTAGTATATATAATAAAACATATTTTGTTTGTTTATAATTAATTATTTATATAATAAAACATATTTTGTTTGTTTATAATTAATTATTTATATAATAAAACATTTTGTTTGTTTATAATTAATTAAAATAATTACATTCATTAAAATAATCCTTTAACAAGTTAACAATTTTGAATACCTGAGCTACAGTGTGTCTTATAATGCATGCAGCAACGTTGTGAATAAGTTGCATCAGACCAACCTTATGTGCGGGACCATTAGGCGAACCCTTAAGTCAGCAAGTAAAGGAACAGCAAGTAAAATTCTACAAAATGATAGCCCTTTCCACACTTCTTTATGGGTCTGAGAATTGGGCTTCAACTATAGGCCAGGCCAGTCGCATCCAAGCGGCTGAAATGACCTTTCTCAGGTACGTGGCAGGGTATACTCTCCATCATCACAGAAGAAACACAGATATACGGCAGGAACTGAATATTATAAGTATACTCGACAGGATCGCCCAGTATCGGCTGAATTGGTGGGAACATCTTTGCCGAATGGATGACTGCCGCATCCGCAAACAACTATGGAACTATAAACCGACGGTTATGGAACGGTGAGGTGCGGGACGGCCGAGGAAGCGCAGGAGTGATCAGCTCTAATCTTTGCCTATTTGAGACCGGACCAACCATCCTTGGTGCAATCCGTAAAAATGATAATAATGATGATGATCAATTAAAATAATTAAAAAATAATTAATAAATTTTGTACACTGTGATTAAAAATATGAACTGTTTTACTTTACAGTTGACTTTTCTTGAATAGACTCGAATTTAGGAACTCACAAAGTGTAGAGTCTGAATCATAAAGAGGTAATTCCATTTAAAAACTGTTATTTTTGCGAGTGCCAATCTCATTTTCCATTAATCAAGAAAGTGGCTACACTTAATGATATCTTGGGCAAATCTTGATTTTGACATGTACTTTCATGATGTACATCTTTGACAGAAAAATATTACGAAAAATCGTGGGACCAGTCAATGACGTACACGGCTCGAGAGTAAGATATAACTTTCAATTGTATCAAATGTATAAAGAACCACCGCTAACACGGTACATGAAACTGCAGCGCCTAAGGTGGGCTAGCCATTTAGCCAGGATGGGGAAGACAGAATACCACGAAAACTATTGAATATCGGAATCCACGGAAAAAGACAAGTGGGAAAACCGAGGAGAAGATAGGGGGACGCGGTGGATGAGGATGCGAAAGAAATACTGAAAGTACGCTCATGGAGGAGGATGGCTACCGACAGAAGAGAATGGACGGAAAAATTGAAGGAGGCCCAACAATTGCTGTAATACCACAGGGGAGAGAAAGAGACTTTCATGATGTGAATGGTCCAACAGTCCGAGTTACTGTTGTCATAGTTGTCAAACAGTCGTAATGTGTCAACAAAAAAAAAAAAAAAAAAAAAAAAAAAGTAGGCTATTTGGCAAAAGGTTTCAAACCTGCAAACTCATTGCAAATATTCGACAGGTGTTGATAATCTAACGCGCATCGCCGCTGTTCCTGTTGAAACATTCGACTTCGTTACAAACACGTTTTCACTAAGAAATCGATTACGCGAGCATTATTTATTCAAATTGTAGAACAGAAGCATTTCAGTAATTGTAAGTGTGTTGGCGTGAATATTTTATGGGTAATAACACGTCCACTCGGTTAGCATTCATAACGCGTCAAAAGTGGGAGCGGGTATCTGACAAACATGGCATTGGTGTAACTCGACAGCGATTATATTGTTTGCATACGTGTTAACAACATACGCTGAACAAGCCCAAAGCAAATAATCGTATCACGTCATGTATATCGCTGTTGAAGTAGACCATCTCATGGTTCTCGTAATGTAGGTTCTACTGTAATCTACCTCTTTTAATCTGGTGATTTTTTCATTTGGTGATTTCCACCATTTCCTTTCCTACATGTGCCGACTGCCCAGTGAAGAATACATCGTTCCCTCCTACCTTTCTCTCTATCTGTTGGCCGTCCATCCAATATTGCTGGCAGCCACACCTTTCTATATTCATTTTAGCATTTATTCAGCTTTTTTTCCAATGTCCCCATACTAATTTATTTGTTTCTCTTCATGGTTTCACTTACACCATACTAGCTGTTACCCGCGGCTTCGATCGCGGATATTTGACTTTTAGTAAGTATTTGAATATAATTTGTATTGTATATGTCTATATGGCGTTCTGTCAGCTTGTATAACAATTTTGTACTCATTAGTCAAATTCCCTCCAAAGCTGTTTTCAACATTTGTACTATTTTAACTGGTAATAAATGATTATGTTGGCGCAACAGCCTATGGAAATTTAAAAGTATCCGTTTATAAAGCCTTTGGAGATATTTATAAAGTACCTGTTAAATCAAAAACGCTAAATTCTTTATTTTAAGTGTTACTGTGTTGGAAGCATTGTATAACACATTAAATGTTTATGTTTTCCTCAACCATGGCTTTTATTTATT
>CM068374.1:446748788-447146288 GCA_034769895.1 Magicicada septendecula
TCAAGAGAGCGGACACCGAGTCCTCTCCTCAAAAGACGAGAAGAGTACCTCCGGGGGACTTTGCACGCGAGCTTCAGTCCCCGGTCGAGTACGCGCTGGAGCGTGATTCTATGACCACGAGCCAGGTATCCCCAAACAGGACAGGCGTAGGTAATCACCGGCAACACGTACGTGTTGACTATGAGCTTACCTAGCCGGGGGGTCATTGCCGGATTAGATAGCACGGGCCAGAGTCTACTGAGTTGCGCCGAAGCGCGTTGTCGGATGTAATTTGCATGGGTTCGCCAGGTGAGTCGGGAATCCACGTGGAGCCCGAGGTACTTGACGCTGTTGGTCCAGGGCACCTCGACGGGGCCTACTTTAAGCGGCCGAGGCCGCTTGCGTTGTCGCGAGAATATTACCGCGGCGCTCTTGGAAGCGTTAACGGCAACTCTCCAGTCATCGGTCCACCCGACATACGCGTCGAGTTGGCGCTGGAGCTTAACGGCCGCATAACTCGCGTTCGGCTCTGAGGCAAAAGCCGCAGTGTCGTCCGCGAACAGCGACAGTTTCACTCCAGGAACTCGGGGCGTGTCGTTGACAAACAACGAGAACAGAAGAGGCCCAAGGACACTTCCCTGAGGGACACCAGCGGTAATACGCCTCTCCGAAGAGAGAGCGTGGTCTACTCTCACTCGGAAGCTACGGTCTCGCAGAAAGCTGCCGATCAAATGAACGTAGCAGTCTGGGAGAAGGACCTCCGTGAGTTTGTAGAGGACACCCTCGTGCCACACGCGGTCAAAGGCTTTCTCTACGTCTAGGAAGATCGCAGCCGTCTGTTTGCCCTGGCAGCCAGCCTCGGTTATGCATTCCACGAGTCTCATCAGCTGATGAGTCGAGGAGTGCAGCTCACGAAAGCCGAACTGTTCGGGGATCAGCACGTCTAGTCTTTCTAGATGGTCGCGGATCCTACGCTGGATCAGACGCTCAAAAACCTTGGACGTCGCGGACAAGAGGCTGATGGGCCTGAGGTTCTCCACTCGAGAAGAATTCTTTCCCGGCTTCGGTATCACGATGACGGTAGCCGTTTTCCATTTCACCGGAAAATAGGCCAGTCTGAGGCATGAATTGAACAGGTCAGTGAGGAACTGGGTTCCTCGCTCCGGAAGGCGATGGAGGGCGGAATTCATGACTCCGTCCGGGCCAGGCGCCTTCCGGGGCTTGAGCTGAACAATCCTCTCAGAGACCTCCTCCGGGGAGATGGGCTCCGGTTGGACTGTGATACCGGCCGATAGAAAGCGCTCTACCTCGCGGCAGATGTGCTCAGTGAAGGCCGGGTTCTTGGATGGGTTGGGAGCGAACTGACGCTCTAAACTGTCAGCCAAGAACTCGGCCTTTTCGAGGGGGCGGCCAAGGGGTTGACCGCCAGGTCCGGCCAGTGCGGGGAGAGGCGCGCGTTTGCGCTTTCCCGTTAGGGCACTGGGAATCCGCCAGACATTACGGTCCTCAGCAGGGCCATCCATCTGTGTTACAGCTAGCTCCCAGTTGCGTCTACGGAACGCCAGCATGTCACGACGCAACTTGCCGGACGCTCTGTTGAACGCAGCCTTGTCCGCCGGGTCACGAGTCCTCTGCCAGCGTCTCCGGAGGCGATTCCTCTCGCAAGCGAGCTGAGACACCTCTTCGGGGATCCGCTGATAGTCGGGCGTGAGCCCCGGCTTCATCCGGGAGGACACGTCAACCGCCGAGACTACGGCTGTGTCGAATAAGCCAACTGCCTCTTCGACATGCTGGGTAGTGTCGAGCGGGATATGCTCTGGTAGGCGGCGACTGAACGCCGGGCCAAAGCGGTCCCACTCGATTACCCGCCGCTCGTCGCGGACGGTGGCGTGCTGGGTAGCTATATGCACACTGATAGGGCAATGGTCCGAGGACAGTTCCGAAATGACGGAGACGTGGACCGGGCAATAAACGCCCCTGACCGCGGCAATGTCCAATACGTCAGGGCGGGAGTTAGCCCTCGAGGGATAGTATGTAGGCCCGGTAGGACCCATGACTGTGACCCGAGCCGCATCAGCATACCTGCGTAAGCGGGTCCCGTTTGGGTTCGCCAAGCGGCTCCCCCAATCGGGGTGCTTACAGTTCAGGTCGCCCGCCAGGACTACCCTCCTGTGTGCTCCAAAGACGGCCTCCAGATCGTTCGACAGGAGCTCCGTGTGTGGAGGCTTGTAGGCGGAAACCACGAGTAGACCGCCGAGAGCACCATGGAGCTCGACCGCGGTGCACTCGAGGTTCCGCCGCTGAGGCAGGACAACGCGGTGATGGCGAAGACTCGCCTTCACCGCGATGGCTGTGCCCCCTCCTGCGCGACCCGACCGGTCATCCCGGTGGCACACGTAGTTGGGTAGTCGGAAACGACGATGCGGGGTCAGGTGCGTCTCGCCAAGAAGAAGCACATCGGGCTTGTGACGGGCAACGAACTCTAAGAGCTCAGAATGCCGGGAAGCGAGGCCGTTGGCGTTCCACGCCACGAGCTCGAGGTCTCGCTTGAGGGATTGCCGTGGTTGTCCGTTCATAACAGACCTGTTACACGGCAGGCTTCCACCAAGAGGAGGAACTTGTCCTGGGGCGAGGCTGTTGCCAAGCGTTCCTTGATTTTAAGGAAAGTCTGGGCCACTTTCTGCAAGTCGTAGCTTGCCAGAAAGTCTGAAACGACGGCGAGATCATCGGAAGATGAGGCCGGGGGAGAACGCTTGGCGGCAGCTGCATAGCTGCGGCGGGGCGAGACGGTGGAAGCCTTGGGGGCTGGTACTGGAGCGGGTGGCCGCTCTGGCTTTTGGAGGACGGGCTTGGGTCCGTGTGCGCAAAATTTTCTGCCAGCCCGGGTTTTATTGACTAACCGGGATCGCTGATTGGCTCGCTCCGAGCACGTTGTTTGATTGGCTCGCTGTGTCCACCGCTGGTACTGGAGAGCAGATGTTCGCATACCGCTGCCGTCACACTGTATAGACTTGTAACAGAATATTTAGAGCGGACCTAAA
Organism: Magicicada septendecula; assembly: GCA_034769895.1. Classification (NCBI taxonomy): domain Eukaryota; kingdom Metazoa; phylum Arthropoda; class Insecta; order Hemiptera; family Cicadidae; genus Magicicada; species Magicicada septendecula. The sequence goes on from CM068374.1 coordinate 446,751,809, forward strand.
CATATATTATTCATTACCCAATAGGAGAGTTTAATAAGACATGTAAATGTTGATTTCTATCAAAAATAATAATTTTGTGTATATCTTATATTTTAAGAGAGAATATTGTAATACAGAAGACATTTTTGCTCATCTAAGCTTCTCCTGAAACTTTGAGATACATCTCTTTGGACATAAACACAGTTACATATTATTTTCAGCGTATATAAAAGCTGTGAAATTAAATGTGTGACCAAAACAAAGAGCGACGGAATACTTATGCATTAAATTTTTTTGTGGAAAATAAGAAAGTAGTAAAGAAGTGTATAAATACAGGTATCGTATTCTTCTTTCTCAATTACCGGACCCCAACTTAATTAATCACAGTAGATCACTGTTTCAATTTAAACCAAAATTCTAAATCAATTATTCTTTATTTAGTCTTTCTCCACTCTTTTACGATGCTGAGATGTTTGTGATTGGTGTGTCAAACAAATAATTTTATACACTTCCAGACGAAATTACATAGTTTTGGTGATAGTTGTGTTAATGTTGTCATTATCCTACTACCTTTGTTGTATGTGTTTCTTTCTTATTGTTAATCTGTGTATTAATAACAAAGCGTGCACTGTGAATCTATGCACTCCAAAATGTTCAGTGCACGCTTTGGAGTAGCAGAATTTGAATACATGAGTTGGGCACTTTTTCCAAGAGCCACTAAAAAACGCGGTCATCAGTCTGTAATATTAACGTTTGTCTAAATATCTTATTCTTGACAAGGCAGATGCCCTGTTGTTATATGTGAAAAAAATCAGTACGTTAAATACAAAGTACGAATTTATGTTTAAGATACTCATGTGTGAATTTGGTTATGTAAATGTTCGTAGTTATCACGTCTGCTCTCCCACTTCATGTTCGGTAAATGCATAAACAATATTGCACAACCTGGAAACTCTCCAAGTACTGTGAAGGAATGCATATTAAAATTACTACCAAAATATCCGAAACTGTGTTGAAACTGCAATTTGTACGCGGATTAGCGTAGGAGTGCAGAAGTGTTTACAGTTATGAATAGTTGCATTGACAGACAACAGGGCTCTCCTTGGCGATAACAAGACACAAATGTTGGACAGCCGCTTCTCAATGGCACCCAACGCAGTGATTTCTTCGCTACAGTTATTTCTCAACAGCAGACCATATGGTTTGTGTTTTGATAACTGTAAATACTTGTATACAGCGACAGTGTGTACGGGGGTGACTCAGTGAAAACGTTTATTTTTAAACGCTAATTGACAGTTACGAAAATAGATAACTGTTTGCTTCAAGTTAACATTTAAATTTGTATCTCATTGAGAACTGTTTAAATTGGCTTTGGCATTACTTAGTGAATAAACAGGCATTAGCTGGATTGCTTGCTTACATACGCGTGACACCCAAACACACAAATCCGTGTACAGCCCAATCACTGTTAACGGAATCCCGATGGAACGGAGCGTCCACTATCGTCCAAACTACCTTATTAGACAAACGTCGGTATAAACATAAACATTTACGCGACTTACTTGGAGCAATGTTTAATTTTCCTTAAACTACGTTAATGGTAGTAGAAAAGTCTTCGTCGTATGACAAGCTTATCACTATATTGGAGTAATGTTTAATTTGCCTTAAACTACGTTAATGCTAGTAGAAAAGTCTTCGTCGTATGACAAGCTTATCACTATATTGGAGTAATGTTTAATTTTCCTTAAAATACGTTAATGGTAGTAGCAAAGTCTTCCTCGTATCACACGCCTATCACTATATTGGAGTAATGTTTAATATTGCTTAAACTACGTTAATGGTAGTAGCAAAGTCTCCCTCGTATCACACTCCTATCACTATATTGGAGTAATGCTTAATTTTCCATAAACTACGTTAATGGTAGTAGCAAAGTCTTCCTCGTATCACAAACCTATCACTATACTGGAGTAATGTTTAATTTTCCTTAAACTACGTTAATGGTAGTAGAAAAGTCTTCCTTGTATGACAAGCCTATCACTACATTGGAGTAATGTTTAATTTTCCTTAAACTACGTCAATGGTAGTAGCAAAGTCTTCCTCGTATCACACGCCTATCACTATATTGGAGTAATGCTTAATGTTCCACAAACTACGTTAATGGTAGTAGCAAAGTCTTCCTTGTATCACAAGCCTATCACGATATTGGAGTAATGTTTAATTTTCCTTAAACTACGTTAATGGTAGTAGCAAAGTCTTCCTCGTATCACAAGCCTATCACGATATTGGAGTAATGTTTAATATTGCTTAAACTACGTTAATGGTAGTAGCAAAGTCTCCCTCTTATCACACTCCTATCACTATATTGGAGTAATGTTTAATTTTCCTTAAGCCAAGTTAATGGTAGTAGCAAAGTCTTCTTTGCATTACATGCCTATGACTACATTGGAGTAATGTTTAATTTTCCTTAAACTACGTTAATGGTAGTAGCAAAGTCTTCCTTGTATGACAAGCCTATCACTACATTGGAGTAATGTTCTTTTTCCTTAAACTACGTCAATGGTAGTAGCAAAGTCTTCCTCGTATCACACGCCTATCACTATATTGGAGTAATGCTTAATTTTCTATAAACTACGTTAATGGTAGTAGCAAAGTCTTCCTTGTATCACAAGCCTATCACGATATTGGAGTAATGTTTAATATTGCTTAAACTACGTTAATGGTAGTAGCAAAGTCTCCCTCGTATCACACTCCTATCACTATATTGGAGTAATGTTTAATTTTCCTTAAGCTAAGTTAATGGTAGTAGCAAAGTCTTCTTTGCATTACATGCCTATGACTACATTGGAGTAATGTTTAATTTTCCTTAAACTACGTTAATGGTAGTAGCAAAGTCTTCCTTGTATGACAAGCCTATCACTACATTGGAGTAATGTTTAATTTTCCTTAAACTACGTTAAGGGTAGTAGCAAAGTCTTCCTCGTATCACACGCCTATCAATATATTGGAGTAATTTTTAATATTCCTTAAACTACGTTAATGGTAGTAGCAAAGTCTTCTTCGTATCACACGCCTATCACTATATTGGAGTAATGTTTAATATTCCTTCAACTACGTTAATGGTAGTAGCAAAGTCTTCCTCGTATCACACGCTTATCACGATATTGGAGTAATGTTTAATTTTCCTTAAGCTAAGTTAATGGTAGTAGCAAAGTCTTCTTCGTATCACACGCCTATCACTATATTGGAGTAATGTTTAATATTCCTTCAACTACGTTAATGGTAGTAGCAAAGTCTTCCTCGTATCACACGCTTATCACGATATTGGAGTAATGCTTAATATTCCTTAAACTACGTTAATGGTAGTAGCAAAGTCTTCTTCGTATCACACGCCTATCACTATATTGGAGTAATGTTTAATATTCCTTAAACTACGTTAATGGTAGTAGCAAAGTCTTCCTCGTATCACACGCCTATCACTATATTGGAGTAATGCTTAATTTTCTATAAACTACGTTAATGGTAGTAGCAAAGTCTTCCTTGTATCACAAGCCTATCACGATATTGGAGTAATGTTTAATATTGCTTAAACTACGTTAATGGTAGTAGCAAAGTCTCCCTCGTATCACACTCCTATCACTATATTGGAGTAATGTTTAATTTTCCTTAAGCTAAGTTAATGGTAGTAGCAAAGTCTTCTTTGCATTACATGCCTATGACTACATTGGAGTAATGTTTAATTTTCCTTAAACTACGTTAATGGTAGTAGCAAAGTCTTCCTTGTATGACAAGCCTATCACTACATTGGAGTAATGTTTAATTTTCCTTAAACTACGTTAAGGGTAGTAGCAAAGTCTTCCTCGTATCACACGCCTATCAATATATTGGAGTAATTTTTAATATTCCTTAAACTACGTTAATGGTAGTAGCAAAGTCTTCTTCGTATCACACGCCTATCACTATATTGGAGTAATGTTTAATATTCCTTCAACTACATTAATGGTAGTAGCAAAGTCTTCCTCGTATCACACGCTTATCACGATATTGGAGTAATGTTTAATATTCCTTAAACTACGTTAATGGTAGTAGCAAAGTCTTCTTCGTATCACACGTCTATCACTATATTGGAGTAATGTTTAATATTCCTTAAACTACGTTAATGGTAGTAGCAAAGTCTTCTTCGTATCACACGCCTATCACTATATTGGAGTAATGTTTAATTTTCCTTAAACTACGTTGATGGTAGTAGCAAAGTCTTCCTCGTATCACACGCCTATCACTATATTGGAGTAATGCTTAATTTTCCTTAAACTACTTTAATGGTAGTAGCAAAGTCTTCCTTGTATCACAAGCCTATCACGATATTGGAGTAATGTTTAATTTTCCTTAAGCTAAGTTAATGGTAGTAGCAAAGTCTTCTTCGTATCACACGCCTATCACTATATTGGAGTAATGTTTAATATTCCTTCAACTACGTTAATGGTAGTAGCAAAGTCTTCCTCGTATCACACGCTTATCACGATATTGGAGTAATGCTTAATATTCCTTAAACTACGTTAATGGTAGTAGCAAAGTCTTCTTCGTATCACACGCCTATCACTATATTGGAGTAATGTTTAATATTCCTTAAACTACGTTAATGGTAGTAGCAAAGTCTTTTTCGTATCACACGCCTATCACTATATTGGAGTAATGTTTAATTTTCCTTAAACTACGTTGATGGTAGTAGCAAAGTCTTCCTCGTATCACACGCCTATCACTATATTGGAGTAATGCTTAATTTTCCTTAAACTACTTTAATGGTAGTAGCAAAGTCTTCCTTGTATCACAAGCCTATGCCTATATTGGAGTAATGTTTAATTTTCCTTAAGCTAAGTTAATGGTAGTAGCAAAGTCTTCTTTGCATTACATGCCTATGACTACATTGGAGGATGGGACAGTTTGATGGGATACCGTTGCCGACTTCCTCCATACCATAATGCAGGAACTATTTTTTTGGCCTTCGCTTTCCTGTCTTTCCTTCAATTCTTTCCTCTGTTAAAGTAACCGTGCTTCTTCATACTCCGTATATATCACATTCGTCTTTCTCTTGGTTCTGTCTTTTCAAATTTTTATGTTTTTATTTGGTTATAAAAACAAAAATTATGTCTTTCCGTGGGAAACTTCCAATTCAGTTAAAAATTGTTTTGTATGATAATCTTCTGGAATAGGTTGGAAAGATGAATTACTTAGGGTTTGTGTCACGTTTGGGCATAATGAGCAAAGTGAGTAAATTTCAACATATTTGCGGTGTAGTAATAAACACTCTGAAAAAGAAGACCATAAACGACACTAATTGAAAATTTTATAAGACGATGGCTGTTCCAGCATTATTATATGGCTGCGAAACTTGGACGACGAAGAAGAGCGACTGGAATAAGATTCAAGCAGCGGAAATGAAATACTTATGAACAGTATTTGTTTCCTATGTGTTGTCTATAATTCACATAGTACAATTCACATAGTTCAGAGACTGCCATAATTTTATAGATCTTTAATTTTGTATCTTGACGTATCTTGTTTCTAAAATTACAGCTGATCGACCAACACTTCGTCTGGAACCTAACGTCAATATCATAATTAATCTGAAAACTAAAATAATAAAATTTGAAACAGTGATTGTTGAAACAGCGGCTCGTCACAGTGAAACAGATGATTGAGAAACAGATAACTGATAATAATGGCGATCACTGTAGTTGGGATAATGAAAAAAAAAATTATTCAAAGGCTGATTATAAGTGAATGAAAATTCAATTTATTAGTCTGCTGAGAATTACGTAATTCTATTACACCGAATAATAATGAAGATAAATTGGAAACAAACGACGTTGGGTGGAACAACAACAACAAGATACAGATCCCCCATCGCAAAGAACGAACGAGCGGATTTAAGGAGATTTATTGTAGGCGGTGCACGCACGCACAGGATAATAGACGCCGTCGGTTTCTGTAAATATTCAGGAAAATCGAAAGCAAATAAAGCGAGACGGAGGGGGGGGAAGAAACGTCAGAGCAGATTTAGAAAGCACTGGCTTGTGGCTAACTTAATAAAAGGTTTAAATGTAACGGAGATTGATAGCCCGCGGCGTTTTCTTTGGATGTACCCGTCCCACCGACCGCGATGCCGGCTCGGCGAAAAAAATGTTCTTATTTAGCTTCTCTCCGACGACTGAACAGATGATTCGCATTCACTATTGTGTGTGTGTGTGTGTGTGTGTGTGTGTGTGTGTGTGTGTGTGTGTGTGTGTGTGTGTGTGTGTGTGTGTGTGTGTGTGTGTGTGTGTGTGTGTGTGTGTGTGTGTGTGTGGCCAAGAAAACAGATTTTCCTCTGTTTTTCAGACTGCTTTGTGCGCCCAACCATTGTGTGCCTGTACAAGCGCATACAATGGTGTTCACCAGCACCGAGTCGTGCGCACGAGCCCCAAAGCAAAATTCGGGCGGACGGGCAACGTCACACACACGTACATACACTTTGCTGTATTTGTAAAAAATTACGCATACATGTGAAACAATAATTTGTCGGAACTGAAAAAGGTTTCAACACACACTAGTTTTCACACACATTCGACGACTTCAAATTTGTTGCTACAGATATGTGTGTGTGGGGGGGGTTAACTTCTGTAACCCCTTCGCTACATAACTTCAGTATTATTGCTTTATTAGTAGTAGCTTTACCGTAGAATACTGAGCATTACATGGACAGCACATATAACTAATTTTAAAGTTCTTAGAAAGATGAAGAAAGATAAGGAAGCCCCGCAGCGAAGATAAGAAAGCTTCAGTATCTGGGACATCTCATGAGAAATGATAAGATATTCCAGTCCATACTACACGGAAAAGTACTTGGAAAGAGAGGAGTTAGGCGACCGAGAATCTCATGGCTGGGAAATTTAAGAACCTGGTTTGGCATGAATACAACTGATATATCCGTGCAGCAGTGCAGAAAAATTTATAATAGTCTATCTGATATCCAATATCCGAAACGGATAGGAACTATAGGAACTATCAGAAGAAAAACTATTATTAATAAAACGCACGCGCACGCGAGCACACACACACATACACATACATATATACTTGTATATATCAATGTTATTGTATAAGCTAGAGGTTAAAGTCATGTCACAAAAATATAAATTCCATGTCAATGGAAATATAAACATATATACGATTTATGTGAACACAAATATAGGCCTACTTATAGGAATGCACATTTCAGAAACTTATCTTTAAATCGTCAATTAAAATTATATAATTTTTAAACAATTTTTATACATTCTCTAAATGTCTTTTTCTGTAAAAATTACAAACTGAATATAATTTATTAACAGTTTTATAATAATAAAGAAGTAAAGAAGTTCCTTAAAGAAGTTTTAAGGAAGTAAAGAATTGGGTATTATCAGGGAGCACTGAATTTAAATCACCTGTCAAACGTTATGACCACGGTAATGAGAAGTTTGTAGTGGAACTGCATTCATAACCTGTTTAAAAGCGGCTGAAAGTACAGAAAGTATTTAGCTTTCATTTATAATTTGGCGCTATTTAGAATTATTTTTGCTTTATATTTTACTTTGTTTCAAACCTATGTATATATAGTTTTGTAATAATAAAACTAAACAAAATTTTTTAAGAGTTTAATTTATCATTTTTACTTCCATATTCCTTAAGGAATGGAAGTATGGTGATGGCAAAAAAAATCGTGTTCGAGATTATTGCAGATTCTGATTCTACTACACTCAAAACATGAAAAAAAGTCGTTTTCCGAAAAGTGTCTGTGTGTCTGTGTGTCTGTCTGTCTGTCTGTAGATTTTTTTTCTATGGCAAACGATAACTGCCGCAAATTCAAACAGAATCAAATAATTTTTTGCATACAGCCCGGTTTTGCAGAGTTCTCGCGACCTATTGTTTTTGGTGAAGATCGATTGAGGGAAAGGGGTAGTTTACCTGCAACGGTTTTTTTTTAGCAAGGGAAATTTTGTTTGTTTGGCAAACGATAACAGCCGCAAATTCAAACAGAATCAAATAATGTTTCGCATACAGCCCTGAATTGTAGAGTTCTCAAGACCTATTGTTTTTGGTGAAGATCGGTTAAGGGAAAGGGGTAGTTTACCTGTAACGTTTTATGTTTTAACAAGGGTATTTCCTATGGCAAACGATAACAGCCGCAAATTCAAACAGAATGAAAAGATTATTTGCATACAGCCCTAAATTTTAGAGTTCTCAATAACTTTTGTTTTTGGTGAAGATCGGTTAAGGGAAAGGGGTAGTTTACCTACAACGTTTTTTTAACAAGGGTATTTTCTATGGCAAACGATAACAGCCGCAAATTCAAACAGAATCAAATAATTTTCTGCATACAGCCCTGATTTGTAGAGTACTCAAGACCTATTGTTTTTGGTGAAGATCGGTTGAGGGGAAGGGGTAGTTTACCAGCAACGTTTTTTATCATGCGTATTTTTACTTCCATATTCCTTAAGGAATGGAAGTATGGTGATGGCAAAAAAAATCGTGTTCGAGATTATTGCAGATTCTGATTCTACTACACTCAAAACATGAAAAAAAGTCGTTTTCCGAAAAGTGTCTGTGTGTGTCTGTCTGTCTGTCTGTGTGTCTGTCTGTGTGTCTGTCTGTCTGTAGATTTTTTTCTATGGCAAACGATAACTGCCGCAAATTCAAACAGAATCAAACAATTTTTTGCATGAAGCCCTGATTTGCAGAGTACTCGCGACCTATTGTTTTTGGTGAAGATCGGTTGAGGGAAAGGGGTAGTTTACCTGCAACTGTTTTTTTTAGCAAGCGTAATTTTGTTTGTTTGGCAAACGATAACAGCCGCAAATTCAAACAGAATCAAATAATGTTTCGCATACAGCCCTGAATTGTAGAGTTCTCAAGATCTGTTGATTTTGGTGAAGATCGGTTAAGGGAAAGGGGTAGTTTACCGGTAACGTTTTATGTTTTAACAAGGGTATTTCCTATGGCAAACGATAACAGCCGCAAATTCAAACAGAATCAAAAGATTATTTGCATACAGCCCTAAATTGTAGAGTTCTCAAGACCTTTTGTTTTTGGTGAAGTTCGGTTGAGGGAAAGGGGTAGTTTACCAGCAACGTTTTTTTTACAAGGGTATTTTCTATGGCAAACGATAACAGCCGCAAATTCAAACAGAATCAAATAATTTTCTGCATACCGCCCTGATTTGTAGAGTACTCAAGACCTATTGTTTTTGGTGAAGATCTGTTGAGGGGAAGGGGTAGTTTACCGGCAACATTTTTTATCAAGCGTATTTTTTTTGGCAAACGATAACTGCCGCAAATTCAAACAGAATCAAATAATTATTTGCATACAGCCCTGATTTGTTGAGTACTCGCTACCTATTGTTTTCGGTGAAGATCGGTTAAGGGGAAGGGGTAGTTTACCTACAACGTTTTTTTAACAAGGGTATTTTCTATGGCAAACGATAACAGCCGCAAATTCAAACAGAATCAAATAATTTTCTGCATACAGCCCTGATTTGTAGAGTACTCAAGACCTATTGTTTTTGGTGAAGATCGGTTGAGGGGAAGGGGTAGTTTACCGGCAACATTTTTTATCAAGCGTATTTTTACTTCCATATTCCTTAAGGAATGGAAGTATGGTGATGGCAAAAAAAATCGTGTTCGAGATTATTGCAGATTCTGATTCTACTACACTCAAAACATGAAAAAAAGTCGTTTTCCGAAAAGTGTCTGTGTGTCTGTCTGTCTGTGTGTCTGTGTGTCTGTCTGTCTGTCTGTCTGTCTGTAGATTTTTTTTCTATGGCAAACGATAACTGCCGCAAATTCAAACAGAATCAAATAATTTTTTGCATACAGTCCGGTTTTGCAGAGTTCTCGCGACCTATTGTTTTTGGTGAAGATCGGTTGAGGGAAAGGGGTAGTTTACCTGCAACGGTTTTTTTTTAGCAAGGGTAATTTTGTTTGTTTGGCAAACGATAACAGCCGCAAATTCAAACAGAATCAAAAGATTATTTGCATACAGCCCTAAATTGTAGAGTTCTCAAGACCTATTGTTTTTGGTGAAGATCGGTTAAGGGAAAGGGGTAGTTTACCTGTAACGTTTTATGTTTTAACAAGGGTATTTCCTATGCCAAACGATAACAGCCGCAAATTCAAACAGAATGAAAAGATTATTTGCATACAGCCCTAAATTGTAGAGTTCTCAATACCTTTTGTTTTTGGTGAAGATCGGTTAAGGGAAAGGGGTAGTTTACCTACAACGTTTTTTTAACAAGGGTATTTCCTATGGCAAACGATAACAGCCGCAAATTCAAACAGAATCAAATAATTTTCTGCATACAGCCCTGATTTGTAGAGTACTCAAGGCCTATTGTTTTTGGTGAAGATCGGTTGAGGGGAAGGGGTAGTTTACCAGCAACGTTTTTTATCATGCGTATTTTCTATGGCAAACGACAACTGCCGCAAATTCAAACAGAATCAAATAATTTTTTGCATACAGCCCTGATTTGTAGAGTACTCGCGACCTATTGTTTTTGGTGAAGATCGGTTGAGGGGAAGGGGTAGTTTACCTGCAACGGGTTTTTTTATCAAGGGAAATTTTTTTTTTTTGCAAACGATAACAGCCGCAAATTCAAACAGAATGAAATAATGTTTTGCATACAGCCCTGATTTGTAGAGTACTCAAGACCTATTGTTTTTGGTGAAGATCGGTTAAGGGGAAGGGGTAGTTTACCTGCAACGTTTTTTTATCAAGCGTATTTTCTATGGCAAACGATAGCAGCCGCAAATTCAAACAGAATCAAATAATTTTTAGCATACGTCCCTGAATTGTAGAGGTCTCAATGACTTTCGATTTTGGTGAAGATCGGTTAAGGGGTAGGGGTAGTTTACCAGCAACCTTTTACGTTTTAACAAGAGTAAAGTACTTGAAAATTTATTTAAACTTTTTGAAACAATGGTAATTGTTAAAAATAAAATAATTTTGTTGCCAGGCAATAAAATTATAATTTTTTCATTTTAATGTAATATAATATTTTTCATTTAATACAGCAATAAAAAGTCAGGTAAGACACAGCCTGGTTGTTTGGCTGAAAATGATTTTAAATATAAATCTTAGAATATGGAAGTCATGTATGGTTCTCCATACCGATATTTATTATCTGTTGTTCTCTCGTGTTTCTGCTTCCGTAGGCTTTAAAGTAAATTACTGAAAACTAATAAATGATTACACACGTCATGTACTAAAAACCTAAATGTCCTGTTGGCTATTAGGGTTAAAAAATACAGAAACACACAAAAATGTTAAGAAATTCTGTCCTCGTTTTAACTGCAGAAAGTAAAAATCCATAGACCTTTAATTAATACACGCTATGTGGTACTTAAAATTTTGCCCTTAAACCGACCAATCGCGAACTTAGGAAGAGGAACTAAACAATCAACTGCTAACGCAAATTGCACAGCTTAATGTGTAGTACCATCGCGGACATATGGCAAACGGAACGAATCCCCATGGAATGGAATAAGTGCATTATATGCCCCATTTATAAAAAAGGCGACAAACTTCAATGTAGAAATTACAGAGGCATTTCGTTGCTGTGCACCTCCTACAAGGTTTTTGCGTATATCTTGAACCAAAGGCTGAGACCCCTCACAGAAAATATAATACGGGAATACCAAGCTGAATTCCGACCTGGAAGGTCTACAATCGACCAACTCTTCTCGGTAAAACAGATACTAAGATGCGGATGGGAACGTGATATTGATGTGTACCAGATCTTTGTGTACTTCAGGCAAGCGTATGACTCTATTAATAGAGACAAACTCTACACCATAATGCATGAATTTGGAATACCAGGCAAGCTGGTAAGATTAACCCAAGTTACTATGCAGCAGACTGAAGCCCAAGTAAAGGTAGATAGCCAACTAACTAAACCCATAAATATTACACGGTGACTAAAGCAGGGAGATGGGTTGACCCCAACACTATTTAATATTGCATTGGAATATGTAATTAGAGGCTTATCAATAAATAGCTCCAATCTGTTAACAAATAAAACTGTACAGATAACCGCATATGCAGATGACATTAACATCATGTCAACACGGATCACGGCAGCTAAAGAAATATTTATAGAGCTTAAAAACAAAGCCAAGGAAGTTGGGCTAGCCATAAATATGGATAAAACAAAAATGCTTATCCAAACAAGAAGGGACCAGGTTCATAACAACATCGAGATAGAGGAGGACACAATTGAGGTGGTGGACAATTTCACGTATCTCGGAGTGAATCTAGCAAAGACTGGATCAGAGGAGCCTGAGATCCAAAGACGGACCACCATGGCTAACAAGGCGTACTTCGCTTTGCTGCCATCATTTAGGTCTGGGGATGTGCACAGGGAAACAAAAATGAAAATATATAGGACTGTCATCAGACCGGTGCTATGCTATGGGTGTGAGGCATGGGCAATCACACAGAAAACAGTCGACATAGTAGACACCTTTGAAAGGAAAATCCTCAGACGCATTATAGGCCCAATACAAGAAAATGGCTCATGGAGACTGAGATACAACAACGAACTGTATCAAAAATATATAAAGAGATACCAGTCTCAAAATTTATAAGAATTCAAAGATTGCGTTGGGCCGGACATGTTATGAGAATGGAGGGTGGCAGGAACCCTAAGAGGGCTTTGCTGGGTACATGGGAGGGAACGAGACCTAGAGGTAGACCGAGGAAGAGGTGGGAAGATGGCGTTGCAGAGGACGCGAGAGACATGGGGATAAGAAACTGGAGGAGGGTTGCAGTGGATAGAGTGGATTGGAGGCGGAGATTGGTGGAGGCCAAGGCCCGACTTGGGCTGTAGCGCCATAGGAGAGAGAGAGAGAGAGAGAATGTGTAGTACCAGTTGTTTTAGTATGTAGAAGACAGTAAGTGATGAAAGTGAAAAATGAGAACGAGAGGTCTTCCTTTATACGTAGCAGTAAGAAGAGTGAACGATGTCAATACACTCTACCTGAATACACTCCACCATAGGCAAGCAAACTGGATTTGTCACATCGTGAAAAATATTTACCTGCTACCTGAAGTCATCAACGGAAAGTTGGAAGAAACACCAGAGCTTCAAAGAAGAAGAACTCACCTTTTGAACAACTTAAAGCAACAATTTAACAATTTAATTTATTTTACTTTTGAGAGTAGGAAATGCTGGGAACCATAGGCCCAGATAGAAAGAAAAATTCTCAAATTAATTCAGAAGACACGACTTTAGGAAGATCACTAACGAATGATTCATTATCATCATCACCACTCCTAGTATTAGGACCTAGATTTGTTCCGGAACCCATCTCCTCCTCGGTCTACCGACATCTCTCTTCCCAGTAGGGTGATAACCCAAGGCAGCCACGAGTAGACGGATATCAGGTATACGGTTCAAGTGTTCACATCATCTCCTTCTGTGGTCTTCCATTTTATGGTGCAACGATACAATTTTTAAGTCGCGTTAATATCATCTTTCCTTTTCCGATCCAGGAGAGAACAACTTTGCATCCTCTAAGAAATTTCATTTCAGCTGCCTGAACACTCTGTACGTCCCTTTTACCAAGAGTGCCTGTCTCACTACCACACAGCAATGTGGCGAGGCCCACAGTTTTGTAAAACTTCGTTAGGGTATCCTCCGTGTTTTATTTTTCAGACACCTATGAATCGTTCCGTAGATGCGTCTGCATTTCGTTAACTTACTATCCCAATCAATATCGGTTCCGTATATGAGACATCACATCACAACCTAGGTAATTAAAATGACTAACTTCATCGAAAATTTGATTATTCACGACTATCTTAGTTCTTATAGGATACCTGCTCTGAAATGCCATGGTTTTAGATTTTGTAGTAGAGATCTGTAGCCCATAGTCTTGTATTATGCTCTTGAACGTAAATGTCGCCTTTTCTAACTGCTCTTCTGTTTTCTGTACCATTACCTTGACGTCTGCTTAAACAAATTAATTTACATGAATATTTCGTTGAAGAGATATTCCCGAGTCAATTTTAGCTGTCCATTGCCGAAATATGTCGTCCATGTATGATGATGATGATTATAATAACAATTGTTTATGCCGCTGATTTAGTTTAGGACAAACAGGATTGCTGTGTAAGCCTTCCAGCATACGAGGTAGGTAGCATGGCCAGTGCTGCCTTCTCACCGTCCATATGATACGAAGCTGGGTCAGGTACTTACGTACACAGGCTGAGTTGACCTGAAACTGAAAAACGCACCTCGATGTTATGGCTGCGCCCGCAAATTAAACGGAGTTAATAGCAAAGTGCCCCACCAGCCGCCTAAGTGGTCCATAACCACTATTTAATTTAATTTACTTTTGGGACTACTATTTGTTTACTGAATTCCGTAGCGATTATTGGTGATCTGTCGACCGATTTCAGCAACCGATCGATAGCCAAATGTGATCGCTGCTTAAGAACCACCGTCTTAGGAGATTCCGTGGAAAAATATTGTATCAGTAAAACATTTATATTCCACCAACATAATTAAGATAAGAACGATGTTCGCATCAATGCTGTATTAGATAAGGGAGGAACATTAACAAGAGTACTGTGCACATTAACTGTACTGATAGGTACACGGCTCACCCTTGACCTTCAATGCAGTCCATATAATGACTGGCAGTGCACACTTATCTCGTCACGTACAGAACACATTTAACTGTAATTATTTCCTAGTCGTCAAGTGCCGCTTGACGTTAAGCACTCAGCAATAAATATGTTACACATGGCGCTTTTCCCGATGCAACATGCAAACTACTAATTTTATAGTGTATATAAATTGTAGAGTATTCAACACACTGTGCATAGAGAGAACTATGAGATGTGTTTCAATATAAATATTATTTTTACTTTTTATTTAATTGGTACTAAGTGATAGTAGTATACAATAGCATGACGTGCCGTTTGGTAACCTATATTACGGAGTCAAACTGCCCTCTTTCTTTTGTGTATACACGTAACATGTTCACAGCTCAGAAACACAGAATTACTACTATTATGGAATAACAATTTTCCAAAACAATTGTTCAAATAAAAAAAAATAAAAATAAAAAAGTTGTTATGTCATCGGTTTATTCATTTTTTTTAATATGAACCATTGAAAACTGCGTTTGGTTCAACTATTTCCTTCCTTCTTCTCCTCTCTCTTACTCCCCTTCCATGTATCCTTTATTCTTCATCGATGTATTTCCCTTCCTTCGTCAGTCCATATGGTAGCTGTCCTCTTCTTGGGGTTTTTGCTGAAAACCTTGGGCATTTGTTAATTTCTTTTTGAGTAGTAGGCAAGTTCTGCTTGCTTTTCTTTTTTCACTTACAAGGACGCCTACTTCTTCGGTCCACCATGGAGGATAGTTGTTACTCTGACTGTTTGCGTCGTTCAGGTCAAGAATATGTAAAGCTGTTTCATTGATTTTATTTATTACATCATAGTGCATGATTTTTGCAGATGAGTAGAAAACTTTGCAGACGATCAGGCTATAATTGCAGAGGACGAAGTTGATATAAGTTATATGCTTAGGAAACTAGCAGAAGAATAGGCGAAATGGGGTCTCGAAATAAATAAATACCTTAAAAATTAAGTACCTTATAGTAGGCGGTGAAGGTCAAGACCTAGAACTAGGAATAAAAGTGAAAACTAATATTAAAGACTTTACTAAGAAATAAAAGTAAGAATAGGACAAGCTAAGACAGCAACAAAACAATTAAGCAGCCTGCTTTGGAGTCCACGAATAACAAAAAAAAAACAATAAAATCAGAATGTATAAAACTATAGTCGAAAGTATAGGCCTATATGTACCAGACGTTTGGGACACTAATGAAAGAAATAAATCCATAATTAGAGCTATGGAGATGGATTACTGGCGGAGGTGCTGTAGGCTAACAAGACTAGACAGAGTGAAAAATGTAGAGATAAGACAAGCGATGGAAATCGACCTTGACATTACAGGAACAATAGAAGCAAGAAGACTGAATTGATTCAGACACATAAAAAGAATGTCAGATAAGAATGGCCAAGGAAGGTCTGGGAATGGACTCCACCCTCTAGAAGAAAAAAAGGAAGACCTCAACATTCATGGAAAATTGACGTCGAAGATGCAATGAATGCAAGAGGGCTTACATAACAGGACTAAAAATCGCCTAAAAAAAAGGCATTCTGCAATGTCTTCTTGAGTAATCTGGAGTTCTTCATGTCTTTTCCTGTTTCTTTAAACTAAGTACTGGGTATTTAAGCTTTCTGAAATAGTTACATAGTATCCCTGTTAGCCTGTCAGGATTCATTCTTTGAATATCTTTGCAGAAATTAATTTCTTCTTTTTCTAATTACGTCTGTGATTTTCTCAACATGTGCGTACAGCTCATTATTATGGACGTCTTCTGTATTCTTTTATTTATTTATGTATAACTTGTTTTCATTTACTCAAACAGCTGATTTACTTTCAACACGGACAGACTATATGTCATGCAAAACTTTGTATGAAATGCCTTTCAGACCACATTTCGCTGGTATAAGTAAAGAAAACTAATGTATTCGTTTCCGTTTTACATTTACTTGAATAATTAATTTTTTCCATATTTTTAGTCTATATATTTATGGAAAATGACGTAACGATTTCCCGGTTCGTACTACAGTATAGGCCTACGTTTTTATTTGTATTTTCAAAGTAGTTTTTTTGTAATTACGCACTTGTTTCGTTCAACATATTACAAACTGTAAGGTAAATTAAAATTCTTCATATTTACTAAGGGAGTATTTTTGTGTTAAAGAATTTTTGTATTTATATATTTGTATACATTTTAATTTATATGAACGTGTAATCCGTGAGAAAATTATAAATCATAACCTACATGTAATAAGTATATTTCAACGAAACACGAGCTATGGAAGTCATCAATAATGGATATTAGTGCTATGACACATATTCTGACGTTCATAGACAAGTTATAAATTGATTTTGTTCCTTTTTTGTAAATTAGATATAAGTTTTGCATTAAGATGTGGGTAAAAAAGTGAGTTATGTTAAAATGCCCATAATTTTAAACTATATCATGTCCAGTGGAATGTTAGTGCGTGAGTTGGCGGGTGCGAATGCGATTCACTTTTTATGGAATAACTTCATTAATAATTAACATTCCTTTATGAAACTAGGACAGAGAATGCACCGTATTGAAGGCTACATTCTTTATATATTTGATACCTCCAGAACTGTAATTTTAATATGGTATTTTAATGAAATCAATTCTTCTTTTAACTCGTTATCTGTAAGAGTGTAATAAAAAGTGTAGATTAAATCTAGAAAGGCCTTTGTAGAATTGGACATAGTTTTAACTTGAAGTGAGTCTATGATGATGGAAATCTGTGACGTGTCTAAGATTTGAACCAATCAGAAGTTCTAAAAATTATTCGAGTCAGTCCTTTGCGGAGTACGCATCGTATAGTTTGCTTTGAGCTCTCGTCATAAAAGGTGGTACTGAGTGTCGCGAGTTTTCGTGTCACGACAGGTCTATTCTGTAGATGACGTAGAACTTAGGTATACGTTACGAGTTTTTCGTAAACGTTATCTAGTCGAAGAACTCAAATTCAAAAATTAATAGATCAATATTAGTGGTTTTCGCGCTAGTGCAAGATTTTCCGCCTAGGGGCAGCAATACCGATTGCGGTATTACTAATTAACGCGAGAACACTTGAAGAGTCGGGAGTGTGTAAGCTCAATACACAAGAGCTATTTAATTACCCATTACAAAAACCTCTGAGATAATTTAATAAACAATAACAGTTTGATAGCCGCGCCGTTTGTGTGTAACGTAGGAGTGAGCTACGCTAAGTTCAACGGGCGGTGAGGAATCAACAGCTGATCGCCGGACATCGACGGTAGTTGTAGAATTCGACATACAAGTAACAATCTAGTGTGAAAATAAAAATTAAAATTGTATAATAATTGCTTTTATAATTATTGGAATTATATTATTATTTTTCTTCACCTCTGGCAGCAGTCAATTTGCCTGTTCCGGCGACCTTAACGTCACCGTTTTCTCAGCGTAGGTGTGTCCGTCTTTTTTATTGGTAGAAGACAAGTGGCTCATTCGAGTATGAAACTGGGCCCCGGAATGGAGGAAAAAATGAAATATTAAAAAAATTACGGAAGAACAAAGTTAATGCTGTAATGACGATAAAAGTAGACACAAACCAGTTGTAATGGGCAGGGCAGCTGTAGACAATTCGCAGCATACGGAGAATTGGTAATTTTTTCCTGGATTGCTTGTATTCTTGTTTAATTACATTCTGTTTGACTTTTAGTTTATTTTTATGTCTTTTGTCATTCATATCGTACAACCCAAGTTCTCTCTGAACTTCTTCATTTGCAATTCCGTTTTCTTGATTGCATATCTTCCTGAATGTATGTGTGTGTTCCTTAAAATGAGCGAATGAATTAATCTTTTCATTCCCCTTAAAATTCTTAATTTAAGTCCCTGGTTTCTTTACCTGACCGCTGTGGCTAGGGCCCATCTTTCTCTACCTGGAATACATTACTGAAGTTGCTATTACTTTATACGTTTTATGATTACTAAATTGAACATAAGTTTTTAACGAAAATTTATAAAGAATTAATTAATAATGAATAAACTGAAATATTAGTTTGACCTAAGTAAAATTTTACTTAAATTAAAATATTCTTGCAAATAAATTACTATAAATATAATTAGTTTTTAGTACATGGAATATTTCACTGATGAAAATTTTGAAATGCTATGGGTAAAGTACTTCTAGCACAATACCCACGACCTCACACACGGGCGCATGCACTGTTTGCATGCAATATACTGATATAGATTAATATTATCGTGTTAGTACAATTACGGGGATTCGGCTTGTTAAAATTATCAGAAACGTAAACAGATTATTTGTTTATCTCTCATTTGTCTCTGCTGGATATTCCAGTAGATGACGCCACTAACTGAATGCCCGTACGTGATTACATGGATAAACAACTCTATTTGTACGCAGCGAGACGCACAAATTACGCTTCGTGTCTGGCGTTACAAAGAGACCACTCAACGACACTGTCTCGGCAACTTTTAATAATGGAATAACAGCCCACGATAATATTGAAAACGGAAATTTTGCTGAGATTTCCACGTCAAAAACAAACAAGAAACTACTGGATTCGGGTCCTAGATTTCTACCGATTGACTGAAAATATTTTCACGATATTATTTGATGACTCGTTGGGCACTTGGTAAAACATATTAATACAAAGGTTTTTAAAAATATATAAATATTTGGTACGTACTCTGACAGTTGTTTCGACTTCTTAAGCCATTGTCAAAGAGAAAATGGTTTGTCAATGGCTTAGGAAGTCGAAACAGCTGTCAGAGTTAAATAAAATCTGTGAAACGTACCAATTGTTTATTTATTTTTAAAAACCTTTGAAAATATTTTCTATGGATACGCAATATACTATTTGATACTACGTTATTGAGAAACAATGCAAAGGAGTTAGTAATTGATTCGTTATTATTATTATTATTATTATTACGTGGCGTTCCCAGTGATACTGTCGTCGCCATAATTTTACTGATTAGCATTACGTCATACTACAATGATTAAGAATACAACTTCAATCACATTATTAATGTAAGTAGGAAAAGAATTGAAAGTTATACAGGATAACAAGTGAGCTTAATTCTGGATGAAAATGGTTTAGCCTGTAAGATTGTCTAAGCGCCGGTTTACGATTGATTCGGTTCTATCTCGACAGGAATATTACCAATAACAGGAAAAATTACATAAGACAGGTAAATTGCACAAACCATGTAAAGATAGTCTATCGTTAAAGAATGTTGGATAAAAGGACTGTATAATATGAGTTAGCCATAAGGAAGGTAAAGGCTTTGGAAGGCAAGATTAAGTAGACAGTAGCGAATGTTTCTGTTCGTTGACAGTAAGAGATAAAATGTGAATTTTACAGCTAAAAATCAACCTTTAAGTCATCCCAATAGAAAATGTTGCTTACATCTATTGAAAGTTTGTGACACTACAGAGAATGTATAGTCTACTGGCAGTAATCGAAATGAGTTACTGAAGAAGAAGGTAGGGTTTATTTCTGAATACTAAACGTTGTTCAATTAATAAAGCTGTGTTAGTGGTTATAATGACAAACAGAAATAACACTGTCGCACACCACTATAGAATAAAATTTCAAATTAGCGCTATCAAACTTCACAGCTCATCATCGGATCGGAATTACGTCTTTCGGAGACATATTTCTGATCTGACGATGAGCTGTGAAGCTTGAAAGCGCTAATCGGAAAAAAGTTTCTATAGTGGTGTGCAACAGTGCTGTTTCTGTTTGTAAACGTTTCTGTTCATTATCGTCATCATCTTCACGGATTAAACCAAGGATGGTTTGTTCCGGTCTCAAATACGCAAAGATTAGAGCTGGTCACTCCAGCGCTTCCTTGGACGTCCCACACCTCTCCGTCCCCTCGGCTTATAGTTTCAGAGTTGTTTGCGGATGCGGCAGTCATCCATTCGCCAAAGATGTTCCCACAAATTCAGCCGATACTGGGCGATCCTGTCGAGTATATTCATAATATTCAGTTCCTGCCGTATATCTCTGTTCCTTCTATGCCATGGAGAGTATACCCTGCCACGTGCCTGAAAAATATTATTTCAGCCGCTTATAAACGTTATTGATTAATTAATTTAAAACACTAGATGTCATTGTAGATCAGTCAAAACCAACAAGAAAAACCACTAAATTGTTGTGGAAAAAGCGAAAAAGAAAACTAATTGTGGAAAAAAGCTTGCCCTGAAAAATTCAAAATTATCAGCAGGTGGTTGAAAAAAGGTAAGCCTAATGAGCAAGGCTAGGTGGACAAATGGAGTGAAGAAGTCAATGCAGACCACAAAATTGTAAGACTGTGAGGGTCGAGGCGGGCGTAAAATAAACGGCAGACGTATTTACTTACGCCTGAAATATAATATCTACGCATATCTCGTATATGTGGTTATTGATAACACGATCGCCCTAAAGTTTCTTACATAGAATAGAGCGACGCTGTTTTGTTATTGTAGGCTGTTAATGGGCGACTGAGAAATGTAAAAGATGGGAGACCAAAGATAGGACGGTAGGGGAATGTGTATAGCAGGAAAAGAAGAAGATAAAGGGGGAAGTCATCATCGTCATCATCATCACCATCATCATCATCTTGGAGGATTAAAGCAAGGAAGGTTTGTCTTCTTCTTCTTCTTCTTCTTCTTCTTCTTCTTCTTCTTCTTCTTCTTCTTCTTCTTCTTCTTCTTCTTCTTCTTCTTCTTCCTCTTCTTCTGCACTACAAGGATTAGGCACTTGCCTGTTCCTTTCTCATAAACTTACGACCACCGTTTTCGTGGTCTTCCTATATCTCTTTTCCCTCTTGGATTGTAGTTAAGTATTTTTTTTTATGTTCTCCTATTTCCCATTCTATTAACGTGGTCTTTCCATTTTTCTTTAAATTCAGTTATTTTTTCATTTACTGCATATAGATTTAGTTCATTTCTCACGTTTCATTTCTTACTAAATCTCTTCTTGTGCAGCCTTTGACCCGTCTCAAAAATCTCATTTCTGCTGCTTGTGTTTTGCTGTCTCCTTTTTTGGTATTTATCCAACTTTCACTCCCATACATAAGTACAGGTACAGCCATCGTTTTATAAAATTTTATCCTTTCATCTTTCCGAGTTTTGTTATTTAATGTTCTATTTATTGTGCCACATATTGCCTGGAACTTATTTATTTTATTTTCAATGTCATTGTCATAATTGTAGCTTGTGTCGCAGCACAAGTGTGTAAGATTTGATACTTGTTCGATTGGCTTATCGTTGACAATTATTTTCGACCTAACGGGATACTTGCCTTGGAAAGCCATAACTTTCGTCTTATGCAAGGAAATTTTAAGATTATATTCTGGACATATTTGATTCAGTCGGTGTAGTACCAGTTGGAATTTATCTTCACTCTCTTTTATTATTATTTTATCGCCAGCAAATAGTAACGTGCTCAGGTAAGTATGTCGGTCTAGCTGGATTCCAGGATACTCCTTAGGAAGGTTTGTTCCGGTCTCAAACAGGCAAAGATTAGATCTGGTCTCTCCAGCGCTTCCTCGGACGTCCCACACCTCTCCGTCCCCTCGGCTTGTATGTCAATAGTTGTTTGGGAATGGGGCAGTCATCCATTCGGCAAAGACGTTCCCACCAATTTAGCCGACAATGGGTAATCTTGTCAAGTATACTCATAAAGCGGAAAGTGACTTGGACAAAAATGATATAGACGATAACGAAATGAATAAAATTCGTGCTAAGTGAAGCGATCGTTCCTCTTTAATAACCTGTGACCAAAACACACACACACATGTACAGACACGTGTAAATATGTACAAACGCGGTGCGAATCCGAGCGTCAAGGACGCTGACGTGTGTGTTGTGTTCATCAATATTTGCGGCGCGCTCTTCACGAGTAATGAGAATTGTAAATATTTGTTTTGCCCGCATTCGTCTGTGACAGGAACACGTATTTGTTTAGCGAGTCCGCGCGTGATTTATAACATTTGGTAAATGGTGGTAAGTGAAACGGAAAGCAAGCAAGCGAGCGCTTCAACTGTTGACCAGACCAGACCAGACTCTCAGCTCTTCAATTAATCATCGCCTGCACCACTCCGCCTTGATTCGTTTTGACCAGTGTAAGCGAATTCAGCAGATGTTTGATTGCTCGATATAACACAAACACGGAATGTGGCAAATTTCAGCAAAACGGTTCGGAGACTAAACGTTGTTAGATTTTGATAGACAATTCATTTATTTATTTAATTGCTTCTTCAGTGCAATTCTGTAAATACTGTTACGGCATCACAGAACAATCTACGTGTTTGTCGAACGTTCCAGAGAGATCCAGAATGTAAGCGTGTAGCGTACGTGCTGCTAGACGCATTTTGCGAGAATCTTCTCGACTGTGCCGGGCTTCGCTCGGGCGCTCGGCCTGTGTCAAGGCCGCAGTTAATTACGTAGTTCACACGAGAGATAAGACGCAGTTTGGAAGCTTCTGGTGTGCGAGCGGGACTATAAATACATGGCGGTAGCGGCCTTAGTTTTTAGTAGAGCTGCGATACATTTCCAGAGCGGTTCGAGTTATTACTGTGTACGTTCAAGTAGTTATTAGTGAAGTGTTGCGTTTTATAATCGGACGGTATGATTGTAATACAATTGAGTTTTAATATTAATGGACTTTTTATTGCGGTGAACAATTTTCATTTGATTTGTTGTAGAGACTGTGTTGTTAATTACGAACTATTTTACTGTAACAATTAAAGGTGTGCTTAGTGACTTAATTCGTGTCTTGTACTTATTTTGTTTCCACTGTACCTACGACGATCAAGTAGACCGTTGTAACAATACTTATGATTCCTAAGTATACTTAGTTGTATTAACTATTAGTTGTTAGTTGCTATTAGTTGTATACTTCGTGTACAACTAACAAACTAAGAAACCATGCAAAACTATAGACCTACTGTATTTCTATTTCAACGTTGTCACTCTACACACATGGTCTGGTACTGGTAAGGCAGTGTAAACTTGAACTATGTTTACAATAGGAAATCAAAAAACCACAATCTCTTTTTGAATATCTTCTCGTACATAATCAAACATTTTTTTGAATATCACATCTTCTTCTTCTTCTCCACTCCACTTCTTCTTCTTCTTCTTCTTCTCAACGACCTCCTCAGGCCTGTTTTGATGTCAACTACTTTTCCTCGGTCTACCTACACATCCTGTTCCTTCGGGCCTGCATTCTAGTGTTGGTTCTGGTAGTCTATTCTGTAGCATTTTACATACATGTCTGCATTAATTTCTCTTATTTGCCAGTTAGATTTCTTTCCATTTACTTGAATCAAATTAGATTCAGATTACATCTATCGCTAAAACAAAATAATAGCTTAGTTAAAATTATTTCCCGGCCGTGGCTGTGGTCCAAAGTTTACTTCAAAACCAGACGTTTCTGCAATGCCATTGACTGCCATCTTTAGTGAAAATCGAGTGGATTAACGCAAGGTGGTATACGCTAGAAACCACAGTACTGTGGTTAAGGCTGGAGAAGTCCCGTGAACACCACTCATGCTTGTAAATTTCCTAAGTTTCACTTTTATGATTAATAAGCATGTAAGTTTGAGTGGTGTTCACGGGACTTCTCCAGCCGTAACCACAGTACTGTGGTCACTAACGTATACCACCTCACGTTAGCGCACTCAATTTTCGCTGAAGATGGCAATCGACGGCATTGTCTAAACGTCTTGTTTTGAAGTTAATCTTGGACCACAGCCAAACAGCCCGGGAAGTAATTTTAACCAAATGGACTCCGGCTTTGTAAGCCTACAAAACACAAAATAATATCTTTTTTGAGAATCGGTATCAGACACTATAATTCACTCATTTTTAATTCCTGAGATGTATATATAAAAATTTTACGAGGACAACAGAAGAAAGCTGAAAAGTTTCAAGCAAACTACTGCACCATTGAAAACGTTAGAAGAGAAGACAAGACGAAATGGATAGGTGAGAATGTATACACTTTGTCACCGGACAAAAGGCTTGCCGCATGACAAATGGCGCCAATCGTACACTCTAGTTATTATGGTGGCCCTAAAAAGGACCGAGTGGCGAGAACGGTGATGTTGGTAATGCCGCGCTGAGATGTTCGGCGGCTGCGGCCGCTGTTCGTGGCGTACTGCAGTCCTCCTCTTCTTTCGGCACCAGTTGTAGAGTCAGCTGCCGGCCCAGCGAAATCCATCGCTGGCGCGTAACTCGAGGGCGAAGACGCACGAACGCCGGTTCTATACTTCGGCCGTTCCTTCCGGCTGACTCCGCGCCGATGTCGTCCGAGAGAGGAGAGGAGATGAAGTGCGTCCGGTGGCATGGCGATGAAGAGTGCTCAAAATTGCTGCCAGAGCTGTTGGGTTGTGCGTCGTGAGACGAACCAATGGGTTCCTAGTACCGAGCCTCCGGTAGAGGCTCCTGCCTAGTGATCCTGTCCAGACGGAATGCTATTTATTTAATTTTTAATGGTCGCTGCAACGACATGCTCGTACTAGGTCGACTAGTACAGTATTTGTTGAGGCCGTTTCCAAGATTCACCTGGACGTGTTCGGTACTTGCCAAGGCCAGCTATGAGTGGGTTTGTCTGGGTCCTCGCAGCTCGGACGTAAAATTTACGTGCAAGTCGCCTTGCGGTGTCTTCCAAGGAGCGGACACCGAGTCCTCTTCTCAGGAGTCGAGAAGAAAACCGATAGGGGACTTTGGCCGCTAGCCGAAGACCTCTATCGAGAACGCTTTGCAACTTTCTTTTATGAACGGTTGCGAGGTAACCCCAGACGGGAAGAGCGTACGTAATGATCGGCAACAGATACGCGTTGACGATCAACTTACCGAGCTTGCGGGTCATAGCCTTGTTGACAAGTATCGGAAACAGTTGCGCGAGACGAGCGGACGCTTTCTTCCGCATCGTCTCAGCGTGGGCACGCCAGGTGAGCCGACGATCAAGGTGGACACCGAGGTACTTAACTTCTCTCGACCAGGGCAAGTACGTTCTACCGAGTCTCACCCGGCCCCGTGGTTCTTTCCGGCGCTTTCAGAATAGCACCGCGGAGCTCTTGGTGTCGTTGACGGCAACTTTCCAGCTTTCCGTCCACGTCGTATACGCATCGAGTGCGCGCTGGAGTCGTGGGATAGCCCTATCAGCGTTCCGATCGGCGGTATAGACCGCCGTGTCATCGGCAAACAAGGCCATCTGGACTCCAGGCTCTCTGGGTGCGTCGTTGACGTACATGGAGAACAGAAGAGGCCCTAGCACGCTACCTTGAGGTACCCCGGCTGTAATGCGTCTCTCGGAAGAGACATGGTCGTCTATTCTCACGCAGAAAGTCCTCTCCATCAGAAAGCTAGCAATCAAGCGAAGGTAGCAATCTGGGATCTGGATTTCCCGGAGATTGAACAAGAGCCCGTCGTGCCAGACACTATCAAAGGCCTTTTCCACATCTAGGAAACAGGCGACAGTCTGCTCTTTCAGACAGCCGGCGCCCATGATGTATTCCACCAGTCTCATCAGCTGATGAGTGGTGGAATGCCCCACACGGAAACCGAACTGTTCGGGGACCAGTACATCGAAATTACGTAGATGGTCTAGTACTCTCCGTTGTACGAGACGTTCGAGAACCTTTGACGTGGCTGACAGTAGACTAATGGGCCGGAGGTTGCCGGGACGGAAAGCATCCTTTCCCTGCTTCGGGATCACTATGACCGTCGCCTTACGCCATTTCTGGGGAAAATAGGCCAGTCTTAGACACGCGTTGAACAACGCTACCAAGAAAATTACTCCTTGCTCCGGGAGTCCAGTTAGAGCGGCGTTCGAGACGCCGTCAGGGCCAGGAGCTTTTCTCGGTACGAGTTCAACGAGCCGATCTGTGACCTCTTCCCTAGTAATGGGTTCGGGCTCCGCAGTGATCGGAAGAGACAGAAAGTCTTCCACATCGTTCTCGACTTCTTCATCGAAGTCCCAGTCCTTGGGCGGGTTAGGAGCGAACTGTCGCTCGAAACACGCGCCCAAGTACTCAGCCTTCGCCTCCGGGCGAGCCAGGATTTGACCGAAAAGTCTAGCAATGGCTGGGATACGAGGGTGCTCAAAATTTTCTGCCGGCCCGGGTTTTATGCACTAACCGGGGTCGCTGGTTGGCTCGCTCCGAACACGTTGTTGGATTGGCTCGCTGTGTCCACCGCTAGTACCGGGGAGCAGATGTTCTCATACCGCTGCCGTCACAACTTAAGGCTAAACACCGTTCACCGTTCTTAGGCGACTACCCCTCTTATTATTTGCGAAGCTAATCTACATGCATACATGCTGCAAAGGTAATTTATCTCAGATGTAACGAAAGGATGCATACTAACAGTATGAATATGATACAAGCAAGGTTGTAAGAAGAGAAGTAGATACGTTCTGTGTAAGAGAGGAAATTGAAAAGTACGGGTTAAAAAAAAAAAAAAAAAAAAAAAAAAAACTCCGTTAGATATTTACAATAAAAAGTGCGTATCTAAAAATGCGAAAATAAGGCATTAAAGTACAGTAGTGAAGCCAGAATGCCTATATGCAAGTGAATGTCTAGCATTGAATTATAATTTAGACAAACTGGAAATACTGGAAAGACGAATTATTAGGAATATATTAGACCCACGAGAAACTTCAGAAGGTAAAAAATTATGAAGTAATGATGAAATATATCAAAGTATAAAAAATATAACAGAAACAATGAGAAAAAGAAGACTATTATTTTTCCGACATTTGTATAGAATGGACGACAAAAGGTTCACAAAGCAAATCTTCAAATATCTGTGGGGGAAGAAGTTAACAAGTTGGATTAAAGAAGTCCAAAAGGATTCAGAAAAAAATAATATACATGCAAAAGAAGCAATTGAAGGAGAAGTTTTTCTGGCAAAAGAGTTAAAAATGGAGGGAATCGAGGGTAGGAGAGTGAAAATTGCAGGTTCAAAGTGGACTGAAGACAGGAAGAAGAGACACAGTGAGAAGATGATAGAATATTGGAGAAAAAGAAAAGAACAAAGAATAAAGAATTTAAATTTTCATGTGGTCCTTAGATGGCCGATTAAAAAAATGAAAACTTCAGGAGATTATTAAAATTAATTCTCAAACCTCTGAAAGAAATTTTTAATTCAACGGCTTGAACAAAAAAAGTATGTAGGGAGACCCCCCCCCCCAAAATGGCGTAATTGAATAGAGGGCAACTTGTGAAAATATTTATGAAGTAGGAAAAGAAGAAGAAGAGACTTCATCAAAGTAGAAGCAATGCATGTCAATATAAATTTTTTTTTCAAAAGTCAAGGAAGAGTGGAATGGCCATGTTGACAGGAAAACAGGATTCCTCGCCGACCACGGAAGGGATGGAACGGGTGACGTTGACTGGAGCTCTAGCGATTCCTTTTAAAGGGAGACGAAAAACAGGCTACACGGAAGAAGAAGAAGAAGAAGAAGAAGAAGAAGAAGAAGAAGAAGAAGAAGAAGAAGAAGAAGAAGAAGAAGCGTAAGAAGAAGAAGACAAATAAGAAGCATTTTATGGAGGAGAAGAAACAAGAAGAATAAAACGATAATGAAGACATCGCTCTTACTTCTTCTTCAACTCTTCTCCTACTTTCAAAATGAAAATGTTAAAACCATGAAAGAACTCGTCCAGTGCAAAACGACTAGCGCTAATCAAGAGCAGTCAACGATTTTCGTTATCTGATCTTTTCCATTATTTCTCACAACGAATTTGTTTCTCTTGTGCGCCGTTTTCATATTATATTTGTGTGGTCTCGTGCGGTCTTTTTTAACACAGACTTTTGTAAGTTCTGCAACATAGACTTCGTTAACATACGCTAACCTTCACATAAGTACCCTCACGTAAGTACATTGGTTTTTTGGAAAATATCAAAGGAAAACTACAGTTGAAATTTAATTAATTAATCGTTATATTACAGAATGTTATTCAAGATATATATTAAACCGATGAGTGTCCCTAATCTTTCGAAATGCGTACGATGTTTTCCAAAAGTTACACACACACACACACACACACACACTTGCTTCTTACTAGTCCATATGTTCTTGGTTCCTATTGTAACAGTATTAGTCCGAAAACGGGAACACAATAATTGCTCACACGCGAAGACTACGTATTGTGTATTTTTTAATTTCAGATCACGTAAATCCGTCATTTACTGCACTCTAGGGCCTATATGGTACATGTACTTGTTTTATTAAACTATAGATTTATCGTTTAATACGGAGCGTTTAAACCTTTGTTTTTTTTTTTTTTGAGACCAACCAGTATGGTCGGACTCGGGCTGTTTTGGAGACTTGCTCCCTTCAGCCGTGTGGGTAAGGGATTTTAGGGGAAACGTACGCCAGTTGACCGGGTCGTTGAGAAGGTGGAGGCACTTAGTTGGGAGAGTATGATTTGTTTGTTATATTGTATGAGAGTGTAATGGGTAGCCATACGCGAGCGGGAGAGGTAGATGGATGTGGCCGTAATAGTTGTTTTGTGGAATCTTTATTTATTCATGTTGTTTTGTTTATTTCTTCTTCGACGTTCTTTTTTTGGGGGGGCGGCCAAGACAGGGACGTGTGACGCTGGTCGCCAAAGCTGTTAGGTGGCGACAGGGTGCCGTCAAGGAAGGCGGAAGGAACAGATTGGAGGATTATAAGCGGGTACGTAAGTGTGGGGAACTAGAGTGTGTGTGTACTGTGGTGAAGTGAAGGTAGGGCTGAGATTTTTTTTTTCTTTTTTTGGGGGGGAGTTTTATAGTGTGTTGATTATTGAGGTTGCTTTAGTGTGTCAGGTCGCTACCGCCGGGGAGCGATGAGTCATTGGCGGGGAAATAGTATGTATTGCTTAAGTATGTCTGTGTCTTTGACGCCAGCGCGGTTGGAGGGGAGGGGGAGGACCATTGGCAATATGCAAGGAGGCGATTTAGTAAGTAGGAAGGTCGGCTTGTGTTGCGGGTGTTTCTATTAATTGAAGGGACTATTGTTTGTATGGAATTGCGGCGGGAGGCTGTTCGGGAATACTTCCAGTTGAGCTTAACCAGGAAGGAATCTAGGTCAGGGAAGCGGGTGTTAAGCGCATACAGGGCGGCATTGGAGGTCTTCGTAAGGCGTGGTCGGCGGTATATGAGTCGTAGGGCCCGTCATTCTGTGACACGGTGGAGATCTAGGTAGGCAGGGGAGGCGGTAAGGAGAACTGGGTGGGCATATGTGATAATGGGTCGGATACTTTCGATCGTGACTTTTTATACGAGTCTGCTATTCAAATTTCATGACAGCGTTCGTTTTGAAACGCCTGTCAATACCACATGCCGTGTCGACGTAGGGAAAACGTCCTAACAATGACGGTCCTCGCTCATGTCACAAAAGTCACACTAAAGAACGAGTCGTGATTTTTTATCACAATCCTTTGTATAACAACGTTAAATTTTTCTAAACTATGTATACCGCATTAGAGTAGAGACCTGTTGCCGAAATTATATTGATACAACTTGTTTTAACTAAATGCATCGTTTTTAGTCATCCCACATAGTTAGGCCTAATTATTGTTGCAAACACATGGTATTTTGCATCAATTGTGATTTTTTTTTTTGAATCTCGTAATAATAAATAATAAACATTACAAACACGCCAAAATTCCTGGTAACAGAAATTGGTCAAATAGAAAGTGTTTGAAAATTTAAGTATCTAGGAGAGATAATTCAAGAGAATGGCTTGGAAAAATCTGCTGTAGAAGAAAGGGTTCAAAAGATGGAAAGGGCATACGGTATAACTAAGGATATTTACAATAAAAAGTGCATATCTTAAAATGCGAAAATAAGGCATTACAGTACCGTAGTGAAGCCAGAATGCCTATATGCAAGTTAATGTCTAGCATTTAATTATAATTTAGACAAACTAGAAATATTGGAAAGACGAATTATTAGAAAAATATTAGACCCACGAAGAACTTCAGAAGGTTAAAAATTATGAAGTAATGATGAAATATTATTATTTTTTGGACATTTATTTAGGATGGACGACAATAGGTTGACAAAGCAACTCTTCAGATATCTTTGGGAAAGAAGTCAACATCAAGTTGGATTAAAGAAGTCCAAAAGGATTTAGAAAAAAAATAATATACACGCAGATGAAGCAATTGACAGAGAAATTTTTCGGGCAAAAGTGTTGAAAATGGACGGAGTCCAGGGTAGGAGAGATAAGAACGCAGGTTCAAAGTGGACTGAAGACAGGAAGAAGGGACACAATGAGAAGATGAAAGAATATTGGAAAAAGAAAAGAACAAAGAGTAAAGAATTGAAATTGGTGTGTGGTCCTTAGATGGTCGATACAAAAAACAATTTTAGATAACAATACATAACAAAATTATTAACGTCATTTAAAATCAACTGTTAAAGAAATTAATAAATACAGTAACATAGATGTGATGTATAGAAATTAAATGTAACATACTGACCGCGTTATCGATTTGTCATGGAACTGATCGTTAAAATAATGTCGACCGATCAATACGTGGTTCAAGGTTTCCATGACTTTCCAATACGCTTTCACTTGTGTATACAAGGGATCTTTAACGCCGCAGGAGCAGATAATGGCCGGAGAATAATAAGCAAAATTTAAATCATCGGTCTTCTTCCCCCGCCACTACAGGTCAAAATTTAAAACTGTAATTGTCGCACAAAAGTTTATTCATTCATCTCTTAACTGTATATAAATTGACGAAAGCCGTGTGCATTTGATAAATGATGGACAAACTAGTAACAATTAGAGTAACAAATTTCATTTGTTTAAATTGTACTGTGTTCATACAAGCTGTGCTGCCGAGACGTCTGAAGAGCGGGGGGTCTACTTCTGAGTACTTAATCATAACGCGTGCTTGAGTTGGTGCGGTATTACTGGTTCTGTAAACATTGTTCAGTACGTATTTGTTCTGTATGGAATTGTTCAGAAGACGTATTCTGTTGTTATTTCGTGTGCGTATTAGATTGAGTGTTCGTACATTATATGTCAGTGTAATCTATTGAATATTTTGTTTGTGTTTTCTTAATCGGTACAAATTAACTATTAGCCTGTCGTTTAATTATTGTATTGTTCGTTGTCAATTACTAAGCAGTGAATTTGACATTAATAATTATATTTTATGAGTAGTTCCGTTAAAAAATAATATTAAAATGACTTCGCAAAAAAGTAACAAAACAATTCATTCGGAAGGACCTGAAATTATATCGTCTGTTATTGAAAAGTGTGATGAAGAATCAAGGAAAGGGGCATATTCCTTCACAGTTAAAAACGCTACAGCAAGAGCAGCGTATTACACTGGCGTTTCAGAATTTACAAAAAAGAAAATCCGGAAAGAACACAATACGCGTCTAGAAAATTGCCCGGATCAGCGTTTAAGTACCCCAGGGAAACAGAGAAAAACTAGACAGAATCACACCGTGGTAAGCGTGGAGGAGTTTGACAAGTGTGTAACCAGAAGAATTATTAATGATTTTTACACAGTGCAGAAAAAAGTGCCGACAGTGGCAAAACTTCTACCCGTGGTGAAAGAAAAAATATATTTTCCATGGGGTAACAGTTCTTTACTAAAAATAATTAAGGAAATAGGGTTTAAGTGGAAAAGATTTAGTAATAAAAGAAGTCTACTAATTGAAAGACCGCAAATCGTGAGGTGGGGGCATCGTTATCTTACACAGCTTAAACTTTATCGAAAAGAGAATAGAGAGATAGTGTTCATAGATGAAACATGGGTAGACAGTAACTTAACGCATCAGAGAGGATGGCGAAGTGACGAATGCAATATTCACATTAATCAGAGTGGCTCGAAGAGACTAATAATATTGCATGCAGGGAGCAGAAATGGATTTATACCTAACGCGAAACTTGTATTCAAGGCCGGTTTGTCTAGTGAAGATTATCACGGGCAAATGAATAGTGTTAATTTTGAAAAATGGATTAATGAAAAGCTTTTACCAAATTTACCAGCAAAATCAATAGTTATAATTGACAATGCTCCGTACCACTGTACCCAAACTGATAAGGTACGTTCAAAATACGCTCTAAAAGAAGAAATGAGAGAGTGGCTTTTTAGAAACGGCATCTACTATGATGAAAAAATGCGCAAACAAGAACTTTACTGTCTTATAGAAGCGCATAGACCAAAAGAAAAAACATTTAAGATAGACGCTATTTTGAAAGCTTTTGGTCACACACCTCTTCGATTACCACCGTATATGTGCGATCTGAACGCTATTGAATTAGCATGGGCAAAAAAGAAGCGTATAATACGGGACAATAATACAACAGGAGATTTATCGTTAGATGCGCTTAAGAAAATTACTGAAATGGCAATTGAATCAGTTACACCTTGCGATTGGACAGAATATGAAAACAACGTTATACGAAAGGAGGACTACTACTGGGATAAAGATGGCATTACGTCAGACATTATTGACAGTTTTGTAATTGAAACAGGAGGTATCAGTGACGACAGTGAAAGTGCCAGTGACAACAGTGTAGCGAGGACTCTGAAACAGATTCGGAATTGGCCCAACCACTTACATGAGGTAAGTCACAACTTACTCAACCATCTTACCTGTTAATTATAATTTCTGTTATTAGTTGACTATGCTTTATATTGCCATTAAATCCGTTTAGGTATCTATATAATTACACTTCCTAAAGTAACATTTTTATTGGTAGTTAATATTGATCTGAAAAGTGTAAGCAATAAATGAAACAGGCATAGATAAAACATAATGGCTATCCCTATATGCAGTTAAAAATACAGTGCGAGAGGCAGTGTTAAACGTATTTTAAGTGTGTAATAGTACCTTAGTACGTGCAGTGGAATGGCAACGTCACCGCATTCCTTCTTCAGTTGCAAAGCTTAACATACGACAGTATTTATTAAGCGTATGCTGTCTCATGTTGCTTTTTTGACAACTTTTCTGTTTAGTTCTTACAATCCAAAGTTATAAAACTCTTAACACAGAGATTTTATAATCTCTTATTTTAAAATTGTTTATTCTCCACAAATTTATTCAGCTCTTCGAGCTGCTGAGTTGGGATTATCGCCGAGGATTGTTTTAGAATCCAAGTAGTAATTTAGTACGTAATAAAATTTTCCTTACAGGTTTTAACAGTAACTACGTATACTGTTTATATACTGTTTAGTATAATCGTACTTTGTATAGTGTCCGTAGAATGTGTATTTTTTATAGCCCGGCTTATGAATTAATTTCTGTAAGATTTGGTGTTGGAGAAGACATCAATGGATTATCGGAAGACAAACTTCTTGAGTAGTTTAGAAGAATTTATAGCAATTTCATACAATGTTATATTTGCTAACAGTTACAGTAAGTTCATATTTATTTTATATAAATACAATCACAACAAACTCACAAGTTAAAATTTATGAACATTTTGAATATACCATTTTTTGACTAGCTAGTAATTACTTTTTGAATCCTTTATTTAAGATTTGGTTTATTGCAAAACTATATACGCAAGCGTGTCCTAAGCGTATAACAGAAGTATAATGCAAAATGTAAGAATGTGGATAACAGCATATCATTTCTCCTATGGCGCTACAGCCCAAGTCAGGCCTTGGCCACCACCAATCTCCGACTCCAATCCACTCTATCCATTGCAGCCTTCCTCCAGTTTCTTATCCCCATGTCCCTCGCGTCCTCTACAACGCCATCTTCCCATCTCTTCCTCGGTCTGCCTCTAGGTCTCGTTTCTTCCTATGTACCCAGCAAATCCCTTTTGGGGTTCCTGCCATCCTCCATTCTCATAAAATGTCCGGCCCAACGCACTCTTTGCATTCTTATAAATTTTGAGGCTGGTATCTCTTTATATATTTGATACAGTTTATTGTTGTATCCCAGTCTCCATGAGCCATTTTCTTGTGTTGGGCCTATAATGTGTCTGAGGATTTTCCTTTCAAAGGTGTCTACTATGTCGGCTGTTTTTGTGTGATTGTCCATGCCTTATACCTGTAGCATAATACCGGTCTGGTGACAGTCCTATATATTTTCATTTTTGTTTCCCTGTGCACATCCCCAGACCTAAATGATGGCAGCAATGCGAACTATGCCTTGTTAGCCATGGTGGTCCGTCTTTGGATCTCCGGCTTCTCTGATCCAGTCTTTGCTAGATTCACTCCGAGATACGTGAAATTGTCCAACACTTCAATTGTGTCCTTCTCTATCTCAGTGTTGTTTGAACCTGGTCCGTTCTTGTTTGGATAACCATTTTTGTTTTATCTATATTTATGGCCCAAATTCCTTGGTTTTGTTTTTAAGCCCCAGAAATATTTCTTTAGCTGCCGCGATCCGTCTTGACATGATGTTAATGTTATCTGCATATGCGGCTATCTGTACAGTTTTGTTTGTTAACAGATTGGAGCTATTTATTGATAAACCTCTAATTGCATATTCCAATGCGATATTAAATAGAACAGCATATCATTACTGATTTTTAATATTTAAATTAATAATACAGTATTAACCTCAAGTAATATTACGAAATCCGATTATACTGCCAAAATCATTTTGTCAGCTTGTAAGAGACTGTAGTTTAATGTGGACAGTATTCTACATTACTGGAGCAATCTTCGTACAAGAGATTTGATTAATTAAGGTGTATAACAATTTACAGATCATGGGGATGTAAACCTAGGATGAACGACATTTATTTGTAGGTTATTTATAAATATTTTACGACGATTTGTTCGTGCAGATCTAATTAAAGTTAAATATTTGAAAGTTATTTACCTACATTATAAATATGATAAAACTGATACCAAAGAAATTATTTAAAATTCCTCGCACGGGGTAAATATAAAAACGTTTTAAAATAAATCCAGAATGCCTGATTGTCTAACAAAATGACTCCTGAATACACGCACGCACACACACACACAAACACATGAAACAACAAAATTATATTTGTAGGCGTATGCGCTCGCGGTTATTGTTAGTTACAATTACTTATGATTTTCAACTTTCAAGATACTTTCTATCTTTGAAAACAGGGCTACATTTTCCAAGTCTGATCAAGAAATTCGACAAATAGGATTTCATTCGCACATAACGTCCACATTTGCAGCGTAACGTGGAACGATACTCTAAATGTTTGTACGTGGAGAATTATTTGAATTCACTTTCTTAAAGCATACTGTAGCCCACGAGCTAATCTTTTATTTCCCACTTGAGGACTCGGTGAGTAACGGCGTTTCGTTGTCTCCTGTGCGGGGCAGACACTTGGTCCGGCAATTGCAGGTCCGCCTTTGTTTTAAATCTTTATTGTAAATCGTACAACGTCTGTCGGAATGACGGATTCAAATTGAAACGATCATTCCATTTATAAATAAAAGCTGAAGCATTGCATATATAGAGAACATTTAAAGCGTATTTTCTTTCTGTTTTCGTTGATATTCACGTGAAATAAAGCGATTCTCTGAATTGTGTAAACATACTTCATCATAAACATTTTACTGTCCACTGAAACAATTAGAATATTGTGTCACCTAGCTGAAACAAGACTGCCGCTTTTGTTATACAACAATTAAAATATTGTGTCACCTAGCTGAAACAAGACTGCCGCTTTTGTTATACAACAATTTGGAGCAAAAGTTATTTCTACAGCGCTTAAGTCGAAAGTATTGTCACGCCATTACACAATGTTCAACATGTTTCTCAGCTATTCCAACAGAGACCAGTTGTAATGTTTGTGTGCGTACGTGACACTTAACGCGTCAACAATGTCTCGGCTATCCCAACAGAGACCAGGTGTAATGTTTGTGTGCGTACGTGACACTTAACGCGTCAACAATGTCTCGGCTATCCCAACGGAGACCAGGTGTAATGTTTGTGCGCGTACGTGACACGTAACGCGTCAACAATGTCTCGGCTATCCCAACGGAGACCAGGTGTAATGTTTGTGCGCGTACGTGACACGTAACGCGTCAACAATGTCTCGGCTATCCCAACGGAGACCAGGTGTAATGTTTGTGTGCGTACGTGACACTTAACGCGTCAACAATGTCTCGGCTATCCCAACGGAGACCAGGTGTAATGTTTGTGTGCGTACGTGACACTTAACGCGTCAACAATGTCTCGGCTATCCCAACGGAGACCAGGTGTAATGTTTGTGTGCGTACGTGACACTTAACGCGTCAACAATGTCTCGGCTATCCCAACAGAGACCAGGTGTAATGTTTGCGTGCGTACGTGACACTTAACGCGTCAACAATGTCTCGGCTATCCCAACAGAGACCAGGTGTAATGTTTGCGTGCGTACGTGACACTTAACGCGTCAACAATGTCTCGGCTATCCCAACAGAGACCAGGTGTAATGTTTGCGTGCGTACGTGACACTTAACGCGTCAACAATGTTACGTAATGCGGAACATCTCGATGGTGCCGTTCGACTATCCTTGCCGGTGTTGTGTTTCTGCCATGGTCGCGCTGAAGTATCCTCTAGAATTTTCAAGTGTTTGTTAAGGATGCGTATTATGGAACCCTGCAGACTATAAATAGCCCATACCTGCCGCTTAGTTTTCAGTTTCATGCCGGTCGATTTACACGGTGCGTCTCAAATTGTGTATTAGTGAAAAGTGGTTATTGTGCCGAATTCTTTATAGTTGACATTATTATTTGTGTGGACAGATTAACTTGAATTATTATACGAGTATAATCTTGTTGAATAACTTGTTGATTACAAACTGTTAATTGTGATAATTGAAGCTAATTATTAGTGTCTTCATTGGTGTCATGTATTTTGTTCTCCACTGTACCACACGACGATCAAGGACACCTTCGTAACAGTATATTTGTTTTTCAAAAATTCAGTTGGTATGTAGAAAGTACCTAATAAATACGTATGAACAAAGGTTGCGTACTTCAGAGTTAAATATTTTTAGAACTGGTCAGTGGATGCACAAATAAACGTAAAAAAAGAAACGAAATCGTACTGAACGGAGTAAACGTGTAGCCGCTAGATAGGAAAGTGTAGGGAGATAAAAAGCGAATTGGGAAGGAAAAGGCGTCTGACGACGAGTATGGATGAAAACCGCATATCGAATTAGTGGGACGCCAAAGCGTAGGTTGTTCGTTGGAGCGTCGGTGGAGTGAAACACACCCAGTGACCTACACCGAGACAGGACTTCTCTGTCTGTTTACATAAAATCCCACTATAAAGAAAATATAGTTTCAGTATCGACTTCTGCCGTTTTATATTTTAACCAGCTTTATATACGACAACGAACGAAGAAACTTATTGCGTACTTTCCGTAACACAAGTCTGTTATCAGCTTCAGCAAGGCAACATCAAGGTAACGAAATATCACGGCTGTTTATGCATGAATATTCCTGTTTATGCAAATATATTGTAGTCATATTTTCAAACTATATGACCTCTTTTCTTTGTTCTGTAATTCATACGGGTTATTCACTGTAATCGTGTAAGCATTCAGATAATTACATTCATATTTTTTGACGTGTTCTTTACAGACGTATGATATTCTCAAGAATTCAACGCCAAAATCAACGTGCACGTGTAGGCTACTTTCACACGCATATGTGTTATACTAACATATAATATAATATAATATAATATAATATAATATAATATAATATAATATAATATAATATAATATAACATATAATATACGCATATAATATACAAACACTTGGTCCGTGTTTGTATATTATATGCAACGTACACGCGCATATAACCTTCTGTCGAGTCAATGGAAATGATTAATTAGCTCAATAAGGAAAATATAAAAATTAGTATCAATACAAACTTATAAAAAGCAAACTATTATGCCTACATTCAAGGAAAGACACCAACATAAAATTCCATAAAGTAATGGCAACGCCTGTTTTAATTTTTGGAAGTGAAACTAGGACGATGACGAGAAACGATGAACGAAGAATACAAACAAGTGAAATGAAGTTCTTGAGAGAAACCAAAGGTTGCACCCTCAGAGATCAAATACGAAATGAAGATAAAAGGACCGAGTTAAATGTATATTCTATCACCAGAAGAATAAGTGAAGGACAAATAGAATGGAGCCATCATATCAAGAGAATGGAAGATATGAGACTATCTAAACAAGAAAGACGAGGTGTAGGTAGACCAAGGAAGAGAGGGCTTCAGTGAAGTCGGAACAGGCTGTAAGTCTATACTTTAACGTAGAGAAGAACGCGATTATGCGAAGATCCATATAAGCATAATATGATCACTGTGCTAGGAGTAAAATATTACCTTGAAAAAATAATAAACAATGGAGTAGCCTTATCGGAAATAGTAAATTGAATCAAAACTGGGAGCGTTGTTGTCAAAAAGGTGAGTAACATAATTAAGCAGAGTAACGTGCCTCAGTGTTTTAAAACGAAGTAAGTCTATGTGTAAATAGGTGTATTTATTTTAAACCAAATACGTCTCTCGTTTGTGTCACTGTGTTTTCTAAATGATATCCCTGAATAGTTTGCAAATATCATTGTTACACTTTTAATTTCTAGGGCTACTGTTTTTGACTGACCGTTTCAGTCGATATCCTATTCTTTTTAGTCTATTGACAGCTCTCTCTTCATTAGCGGTTTAATTCTCAGCATGCGGTCCAGTAAGTGTTCGGTCCAGTTCCTCTGATTTTCTGAAATATTTTATGTGAAGTTAAACGTGTATACATCTATAGTTTCTAGTTGATATCGAGTTCATGTCTTAACAAAAATGCAGTTCGTATGGAACGTTTCAAGATTTATTTAATCCCATAATCATAACTACAACATCAATACAAGATAATATTAATATAGACCTAATAGATTTTTTCCAATGTTTATGGGATTAAATCAGTCTTAGAACGTTGCATGAAAACTGCGTTTTTATTAC
This sequence comes from Magicicada septendecula, assembly GCA_034769895.1. Lineage (NCBI taxonomy): Eukaryota > Metazoa > Arthropoda > Insecta > Hemiptera > Cicadidae > Magicicada > Magicicada septendecula. The sequence goes on from CM068374.1 coordinate 446,791,399, forward strand.
GGCTGGAACTCGATATCAACTAGAAACCATTCGATAAATAACATTCTCTCTCACTCACACACACTCATACATACGTGCGCGCGCGCGTGCGAAAATATTGTGTATGTGTGTGTATGTATATACACACACACACACACAGAGATCCGCACATATAGAAATATATATAATATGTATTATAGAAAACGTAGTTCAAAATGAATACACATTAAAACTTGAATATGGCTACAATTTATTGGAGAATGGAACAAATAAGACGATAATGGGGAAATATTTTTGGCTAGACGATAAAATTGCAGACCTTTTTCATAATCTGCTAAATTAGAAGCAAAGTGATTTAACACTATGATGATGATAATTCTTTGAAAGATTTTGTTCTTTGGAGTAAACTAATAGCTGGGCGGTTGAGGTATCGTTTTACAGTGAATGTACATTGCTTTCCCCAGCAACTGTACAGTACGGTGCAGATAATACGGATTTATAATTCTCTGGACCACTTACGTTTACAGTATGTACACGAAAACATAGAATAAACTCATGCGTGTAATATGTCTTTGCTTTGACACGAATTCTAATTTAAAGGTTGAAAACTAGAGAAAATTATCGCAATGCGCCGTCCGTCATGCAACCAAGCCAATTCGTAAGTACAGTACGTATGCGATCGGGCTTACATTTACATTTCTAAATTAACTTCAAAAATTAATGGTGGAAATTTAGTAACTTGAGTACGCACATGTGTGATTAAGATATGATCAATTTGACCAATATTTCACCAATATGTCAACAATTCTCTTTTTGTTACATAGAAGTAACTAGTTACTCAGCCAAATGGTGTCATTACTCTTTGTGCATTGTACAGTTTCATTAGACTGAGAGGGTTAGACATTATATGCTAGGCCTAAGTGTGTAATGCGAATTATGTTTTACTGACATATTGCTTACTGAAACACTGTAAGCCAATAACCGTCTAGGCTAAACAACATAAGCCAACTTTTTAGTACTGAAAATTTAAGTTAATTTTATTAAAGTAAAATTGTTATACGTTAAAAATACATTTAATACATACACAATTCTACTTTCTTTTAATAAATTAGAGTGATCATTTTTAAATGCTTAAGACTTTTAATTATGAAAATATTATTATTTGTAATTTTTGTGAAGTTTTGTAAGTAATCTAGTAAGATAGTATATGTTTTCTGCATGAAATTTTAAAACACGGTTTATTGATTATATTCAAATGTATGTATTAATTGAATATTAACATTTTTTAATTTAATATACTTAATACTTTTTGTTTAATATATTTAATATTTAATGAAGTACCCGTTAAACATCAAAGAAAGGTACTTAATACGAAGATTTAACAAAGTATTAGAACATGCTGTTATCCGACTTTCTGACTATCTGAGATTCGATAGTGCAAGGTTGAATCCAGAAATCGACATTCTATTGTAACTGGAGAAGGACTCGGATGGTGTTTGTACAGCAGCAGGATAACAATAGTGTTAGCGATGAAGATGACATGTAAAAGTCTTTAGTAAACGTAACTGTGTGTTTGTGTGCGTGTTCGTGCGTGCTAGCGCGCGTTTGTATGTTTGATTTTTAACTTTTATATCGGCTACAGCAAATTTCTTTTTGCCTACGCGTACAGCAAAATATTTTTTCTATTACAATTTTACGATCTTTATGACGAGTGATTTAAAATAAAGAATTAAGTAAATCAGCACGCTTTATGCATCCTTATATTCTAAACATTAATATAATAAAAGTGATCGTACAAGTAATTTGTGTATGTGTGTTTGGTTAAAATGTGATATTAATTTCTAACTTTCCTGCACGGATAATATTATTATAACATCACAGTTGTGTGTTTGGCGTCAGCAACAATTGTCCTGATGATGACAATAAACATTGTCGAAACGTCGACACAAATAAGTTGGAAATTTGTGTTATTTTTGACTGATCCTCACTAACCTTTCACTGAAAAATTAATTGATTGACGGTCACTACGAATTTAATGATTAATATAACAAATTATTATAACAATAAATTCCTTCTGCGACTATAAAATTAGTTTTGCAGGGACGACGTCACCAAAGAATACAAGTACCAACGTGTAATCAATTTTCATTAAATATACATTTGTTAAACTTAGATTCATTCAGTTCTGATAATATGCATAATAATTAGAATCAAGCTTTACATTAAAAAATCTATCTATATACAGCACGTTTAACTGAAACGCATAGACGTGCATTAGAAGTTATTTAATTCTGCAGAGTGCTTTTGTTAACTATTGACATTTTAATCGCATACGCGCGCCTCTGTTTGAGACAGTTAAGTTTTAGTCAGTAAATATTTCGAGTATAGTATTGTATTTAGTGTTTATTTGTATTTGTTTTGTTTTTGTTTGTGTGTGTCTGTTTTGTTGATTCAACAACAGTAAACCAGAATAGACAGAAAGAGTAAAAGTAAATAGGATTGACCTTTAAAAGCGCTTTACAGAATTAAAGTAAGTTCACTGACGATGCGGTTTCATTGATATAACAGTTTACCTCAAGAAGGGAGAAAGTATAATTAAAATGTGTGAAACAACGAGCACTGTAGATCCTGGTTAATTTTATTGTCCTTTTGTCTTCAAATGTTTTCCGTATATTGCCTGTTTCTGTGCAAATTTAAGTAGTGTTTATGTTGCCTTTTAAAATAATTTTATTATCTTATATAACAAGATATGAAATAATAATAGATTCATATAATATTTTGCATATAGAGATTAAACTATATTTTAAACTTAGAGTTTAAATTAAATTCTAATTTTGTTGTATTCAATTTGTTGACACGTCCGTGTCTGAAATGATTATATAAAATTAAAAATATATAGAGATGTAGATTTTTACTTTTTCAATTTTCTACGTTTTTCAGTGTTATATAGTTGACTTTAGTTTTTACAAGACAGATATTGAAACTGTTTTTCCGGATTGGAGAATATATTGCAAAATTATTAAAAAGATTGTGGTAAAGCAAAGCTACAAACATTTAACAAAATAATGCCATTTATAAAATTTATAAATTTGCAATCATATAAAAAGATGCTAATGAACAAATCGAGATTACACATATAAAACCATATTAGCTGGTACTATATTAAAAATGTTCAACATCGCCTACAAATCTACTTAATAAAGCATTGATTTTATAAAAATTTTATTAGAATAATAAAAAGCTGATAACAAAAAATTATGATGCATAAAAGCATAATTATCTAAAACGTAATTTTTTGTGTAAATAATTACGTTTAATGTTATTGAAATACATGACGTCTAATCACGAGTAACAAAATGTAATTAATTTATCATCAAATATAACTACAGGTAATATAGATAAATATATCTTGTATTTTATGTACAAATTTTCAATTAAACAATTGTTGTCCATTGACCAACGACAATAGACCCATCCGAAAAATAAAAAAAAATCAACTTTAAACAACAAACAATATAATTGAAAAAACACAAACTAAAAAAAAAACCAGTTGAAAAAAATAAACGGTTACTGCTTTTAGATATTGAAATACGATTTATACAATGTTACCATATGAAGACGTCAAGCACTTTGTCCTACCAAAATCGGTTAAACATAATGACAAATAAACACTTATACACGTCATGAAACTTGTATTGTACTTAAAGTATTATTGGATATTTTAATATGTACTGGTTAACTCCATTCTTCAAAATTATGTTCTCTTTATTTATTTTTTTTGTTTCCAACTATTTTTTAATTAATTATAATTTATTCACATTACTTAAACGGTTTGGTAGCCTCAAAGCGTCATAGAAAAGCAAGAACTACTACTTTTACTAAGCGGATACAACGCAGCTAACAAATATAATGGAAATGTACATAATCACAAACTAATAGATACATTCTTATATAAGAGTGAAAAGCAGCATTCAACTTTAAAAAGAAAATAAAAAATATATAATTTTACACATAATCACACACAACACACATCGCAATGTAAGTACACAATTCGTATGGTTCATTTTCCACGTTAAGACTCCTCCTGGCCAGAATGAATAATGCATCTAATTACTATAATAAGATTTAGCGCAGCAGTTATTCTCTGCAGAAAAATAATCCAAAAACGCTGGCAGGACAAATGGTCACCAGTAAATATATAATTATACATACATATAATTAAATATAATATAAATTATTATAGGTATAATATATTAATATTTATATATATAAAGATAGCATTATCAGCAGGCAACCATTCTATATGATGCATAAAAATGATGGTATGTGACTGTATGCTTGCGTGCAATCATAGAGCAGGTCGCGGGAGCGGACTGTCGTAATCGGAGGAGGTTGGTCATCTAGTTCATTAGGCTATAACAATGAGTAATTAATTATGTTGGTGCCTGCATAATTATGTAGTGACTGTAGTGTGGTGTCCACACACACACATACACACTCACAGCCACAGGTGGTCGTCGAAAGCCACGACGAATATCAAAGACTTTTCACATGAGACCGTAGTTTTGTATTTATAAACACATTATTGCAAGCGTGTGTATTTTTCTGCGCGTGCGCACGCGTGTATATGCTTACACTCGCGCGTAATATAAATTTTAATTCTTGCGTTTCGTGCAGTTGTGTTAAAGTATGGGCTTTGTATTTAAGTGATAGACTCCAGTATCTGGCTTTCAAAATTCAGGCACTAGCATGTAGAAATCAGTTTTTGAAACACTGATTAGGCATTACAGTTATAACTTGCGTTAAAAAGACAAACGGAATCAGGTATATAAATAGTTGATGTATTTGGATATATTGGGAGCTGAAGTACGAGTGATGTAAAAAGTAGAATCGAACAAACAAACAAACAATAGGAGCAATTTTCAAGAATATATCTTTTCTCACGTCCAGAAACGTGTCCCTTAGAAACCAGGAAGAAATTCATGAAATTTTCCAATTGAACATTGACACATGTGGTTCAGTAACCTGGGCCTTGAGAATATCGGAGTTACAGCAGTATATGGGTGAAATCTAAGGACAAAGAAAATTGCAGACATTAAGAGACTGTCATTGGTAAAGAAGGAATTGCAAGCCTACCAACTTCTGGGGTGAGGAGAAGAAGAAAACAGCACACACACACACACACACACACACACACACACACACCCACACACACACACACACACACACACACACAGCCGCATATAAGTATCAGAATATACTTATAGCACAAGTTAATGAATTGACAGTTTCTTCCATATTAACGCCCATATAAATTCTTTATTTTATTGTATTCTATGCAAGTTCTTATACAATTTCTTTTGTGACGAAGATTTCGATGAGTAAACTTATTTATCAGCATTATCGGAAAAATGTAAAACAATTTTGCATATTGTTATATAAATTGGTTTATGCAAATATTATTTACTCTACTCTGATGACGTTCACTAGTAAACATGTTAAAAAAAAAAAGGAACATCAGTAAAGGAAGGAGACATGTAATTGCATAAAATAAATAATTATTTGTACAATAAAAGAAACACTTATTGGTAGAATAGAGAGGGTTTGAAAATTTAAGTATCTAGGTGAAATAATTCAAGAGAACGGCTTAGAAAAATCTGCTATAGAAGAAAGGATTCATAAGATGGAAAGGGCATATGGTATAACTAAAGATATTTACAATAAAAAGTGCATATCTCAAAATGGGAAGATAAGTCATTACAGTACAGTAGTGAAGCCATAATGCCTATATGCAAGTGAATGTCTAGCGTTGAATTATAATTTAGAGAAACTAGATATATTGGCAAAACGAATTATTAGGAACATATGAGGCCCTCGAAAAACTTCAGAAGGTTGGAGATTAAAAAGTAATAATGAAATATATCAAAGTATAGAAAATATGACAGAAACAATAAGAAAAGGAGACTATTATCTTTCGCAAATTTATATAGAATTGACGACAATAGGTTGACAACCTAAGAAAATCTTCATATATCTGTTGGTGAAGACGTCAACATCAGGTTGGATTAAAGAAGTCCAAAAGGAATTAGAAGAAAATAATATATTCGCAGAAGAAGCAATTGAAAGAGCAGTTTTTCGGACAAAAGTGGTAAAATGGAAGGAGTCCAGGGTAGGAGAGAGAAAAACGCAGGTTCAATGTGGACTGAAGACAGGAAGAAGGGACACAATGAAAAGATGAAAGAATATTGGAGAAAAAGAAAAGGACAAAGAGTAAAGAACTGAAATTGGCATGTGGTCCTTAGACGGCCGATTAAAAAAAAAAGAAAAAAGAAATACTTATATATTTTGTATTGTTTTAATGTATACATGTCTGTGTGAGTGTGGGTGGGTGGGTATGTATATCCGTATTCATAAATAAATAAACCTTTATATAATAAATAAATACACGTATTTCAAAACCTTTTATACCTACGTATTTCACGTAGTGACATATTTCTGTTCATACCTCATTTTGCACCCATCGTAAATCCTTTTGTTGACATCAGAATAGTTAGAATCAGTAAAATATAATTGAAAGTTTTTTATAATAGTACGTTTTTAGTAAGTTTTCTTAAATCCAATAATACATACTTTCATGACGCTGCAGCGTCTAAAGGGTTCCAGAAAGGAAATAACAAAGGGTTAGATATTTAATAATTTTATTAGTAGACCGGACTGACTGTGTAATTTAAATGCAAAAAAGTTCTCACTATTACATTTTTGAAGTCTTCTTCCGGTATGGGCAGCGTCAAAAATGTCTTGTGTGCTAACGTTTCACTCATATTACAATCAACATCCTCAGGCCTATATGACATAGGTCTAGGTCACAGAGACCTGAGGATACCCATTGTGATATGAACGAAACGTCGGCGTACAAGTTATTTTCGACGCTGCCCATACCGGAAGAAGACTTCAAAAACGTAACGGACACCGGCCACGGAAACCTGCATGAGAATATGTTTCTCATTATTGTTACGAAAATGTTACTATTGCACTTACTGTCCGAGTTAAGGGAAACAACAGGGACTAAGTGAGCGATGCCAACTAATATTTTATGAACATGTGAACACATCCGATAAATTGCCGAGGGCTAATTATAAAAGGCGTGTGAGAATTGTCAGCGTCAAGGAGAAAACAGAAAGGGAGGTACCGAAGAATATTAGAATGTTTGAAGGCAGGAAAGAGCTCTGAGTGAGGGCAGAAGAACATGCTCCAGATTTGAAAGACCCAAGACCATGTAGATCGTTTTAAAACCTATTATATATGTTTTAAATATATTATTTACGTATTTACACACATGGTACAGTTTGGACCCTGATAAATTCTCTTTGTTATCGACTACCTCAGTAATGTATTTTACATTATTTTTCCATATATCTTACTTTGCATTTTCAGGCATCCTCAGAAGAGATATTCTAAAGAATCGCCACAGCAGACGTAGTGAAGAAAGAAATATTGAGAAGGGAATCCGACTAGAAAACAACATCAATAACACACACACGCACACGCGCGCGCACGCGCACACACACATACACATACACCCAATTAATAGTTAAACGATCGAAATTAAGGTAAAACACAGCAACTTTGGAAAATGTCAAAGTAAATATTTAAAATAGACTACACAATTAAAGAAATTGCTGAAGTTTACTAGTGATATTTATTAAACGTTTATACACACGCGTGCATTTCCTTAAAAGTAATGATTGATGTTTGAGTTTCTTGCAGTCATTGAACGTTATACATGTTGTATTAAATATCGTTTCACATTTTCACTGCACTTTTTTCACCACCTATGAAAAATTATAATTATATGATACTAACCGCTACTTTAAGAACAATTACGTTTTTACTTTTCTGCGGGCTTTGGGGGGGGGGGGCTGCTAGTGCCCCGTCTTTTAGAGTTTACCAGTCTGAGAAGAAGTCACTTGGCACACTTACTATGTGTGTACATGTTCGCAAAGCGTTCTGGAAAAATAAATTAGTAAGTGTTCTTGAAATAGTTGTCAATTGTGATTATATTAATGGAATCGTCAACACAGCTAACTACATAAAGAAACATAGCCTAGCAAAAAGAGAAACATTTTAAATTCGAAATTCAAATCGATTATTCCTTAATTTATATTCAGGCCTAAAAGTATGAAGTTTGATTCTGCGAAACGTGTGTATGATTCTAAAATAGTTGTACCAAATTTGTGTGAAAAAGGTTTATCAATTTGTAATACAGCATACGCGTATATACTGTACATGCATGCAGGAGCGAATGTTTATACTTAGTTAAGAAAGTTGCGTTAGTGGTTATAATTACAAACAGAATAAACACTGTTGCACACCACTATAGAAAAATTATTCCGATTAGCGCTTTCAAGCTTCACAGCTCATCATTATCGGATCGGATCGGATAAATTTTTCCGATCTAATGATGAGCTGAGAAGCTTGAAAGCGCCAATCGGAATAGTTTTTCTCTAGTGGTGTTTCGGAACAGTGTTTACTCTGTTTGTTTACGCGGAAATATCGGAAATATGTGCGGATAAGTTCCCGTACATAACCACGTTCCTTATATAATCATGCGCTGAATATTACAAAATTTATCCTGAAGTTAGTAGAGACGTTTCTGCCGAAACGTCGCGCTGTAGACCGGGAGAAGAGCGCAATTCAGCGCGGGACTCGTTCCGAAACCAATACGTCTACGTTGACAAACACACACACACACACACATATACACATATATACAGCATATTTCTGTAGATGTAATAACTAAATTATGTAAATTAAGTTATCGTTTACTTACATGATTAATATTGATAATTTGTGATGCACAGTCGCGTAGTCTGATTGGCTTGTACACGTTTTTCTAAAAGTGATTCTACGCTTCGTCAACACTTTTACACTATCTGTTATTCTTCACACTAGAGAATATTTACTACTTTCCTACTACAAACGTCTTACAAACGTCACCACAGTTGCACATGCCTTACGCACAACATCACACATAAACACAGAGGTTTGAGGGACGAATGCTACGCCCGTCTCTAGAATTGTTCAAGTTTCGGAAAAAATATTGCACCCCCACAGTCTTTTGTATTATTGGGCCTTGCACCGTAGAACGTATCGGGCATTAGAAACATATTTTCTACACTGCGATCTACTAGTAATAACAGCGTCTGTTAATAAAACATTGACTCAATTTTTTTTTGAAAAAAAATAAAAATAAATAAATAAACAGCTAAACATATCACTGGGAACGAATAGTGGTTTGGTCCTTATATCTTCTCACACAACTAATCGCATCATTTTTTTTTAATTTTATTACACTTTAAATTTCGTTAAATATTTTTGAATGGAAGTATATATCGTGCACATAACGCGTATATTTTGCGCTGACATTGTCACCACGTTTGGTCATTGTTTGTTTGTCTGTGGTCACAGGAGATAATATAATGTACTTGAGGTGTTGTCTTAATTTAAATTTCTACAGACGTTACAGTTTAAGTAATTAAAAACAAGCTAACAATTTTTATCTTTCACCACTTTTTTTTCACATGATCATCATTCGTCCGCACAATGTCGTGAGAATTTTATTTGTATTATAAAAAGGGCTTCACATGGAGCTACGGATATTAACTGCAACGGATACCAGAGTTTTCGTTTGGCTGGACCAGCAGCAGCAGCAGAAGGGTACTATTACGTCTAGACGCCGAGACGGACCGCTACGACCGCACGGCTGTGAGTACACGCTACAAGTGAATACCAGCGCGACGTTGTACAGTAGTACACAGAACCCCGTGGCAGCCCCACCCGCCCCCTGTGACAGAGCCGGAGACCTGGAATATGCGCGCGCAGACGCCTCACACCGCTCTCTCGCTCCGTGTGTGACGTGAACACTCTGCCGACTGTTAATATTGTTATATCTCGCTTGCGTGTGTGTGTGTACGCGTGCATCCCTTAATTACCGACTTGCAAAATTTGTTTTACGTCCGTTAATTATGAAAAACAAAACCTTATTTTCATTGAATTTTTTGGTGAAGGGTTAGTGAGGATCGGTCAAAAATATAACACAGATTTTAATTTATTTGTGTCGACACTTCGACAGTGTTTATTGTCATCATCAGGACCTGTGTACGAATACAAAAGAAATGTCAAACACAACAGAACAATTATTTGAGTGAACGTGTTTTTGTATGTCAGTGTGTGTGTGTGCGGACACGTGTGTGTGTACGTATGTATCTACCATTGTATATGTGCAGGAGTTGAGGTAGTTTGTTTTATATTTTCAAATGTTTTATTTAAAGATAAAAGACAAAACCATTTGAAGATGTAAAACAAACTACCTCAACTCCTGCACATATACAATGGTACATAGGTCTACATACGTACGCACACACACACACACATACACAAACCCGTTCACTGACATAATTGTCCAGTTGTGTTTTACATTTCTTTTGTATTCATACACATGTCCTGATGATGACAATAAACACTGATGAAGCTTCGACACAAATAAGTTGAAATTTGTGTTATATTTTTGACCGATCCTCATTAACCCTTCACCAAAGAATTCATTGATTGACGGTCACTATGAATTTAAGGACTTATTTTATTTGAAACGAGAGATTTAGGGAACATAAAATTTATGAAATATTACATGCATGAATATATAAAAAAACAAATACCGTCTTGCCCCTCTCACGTGCACACTTACGTGTAAAGGCTATACATACAATTTCTAAACCTGTTGCTGTCTTCCATTTTTTAGCTACGTACTGCAACCGACTCTGAGTCTCGTCTTTCCATCGACTCATTCTGTTGACCTCTCCAGAACCTTCGAGGACTCCCATTCCTTCTGGTTCCCCAATTACTGCAGTTTGTAATCGCCTTGCTAACCCTCTGTCAACTCCAGCATTTCTTACCTATAGGCCACACTTCATCAATTGTTTTTTCTTCCATCGACTCATTCACTTCACCTCTCCAGAATCTTCGAGGACTCCCTTTCCTTCTTGTTCCCCAATTACTGCAGTTTGTAATCGCCTTGCTAACCCTCTGTCAACTCCAGCATTTCTTACGTACAGGCCACACTTCATCAATTGTTTTTTCTTCCATCGACTCATTCACTTCACCTCTCCAGAGCCTTCGAGGACTCCCTTTCCTTCTTGTTCCCCAATTACTGCAGTTTGTAATCGCCTTGCTAACCCTCTGTCAACTCCAGCATTTCTTACGCACAGGTCACACTTCATCAATTGTTTTTTCTTCCATCAACTCATTCACTTCACCTCTCCAGAACCTTCGAGGCCTCCCTTTCCTTCTTGTTTCCAAAGGATTGCAGTTTGTAGTCGCCTTGCTAACCCTCTGTCAACTCCAGCATTTCTTACGTACAGGCCACACTTCATCAATTGTTTTTCCTTCCATCAACTCATTCACTTCACCTCTCCAGAACCTTCGAGACCACCCTTTCCTTCTTGTTCCCAATGGACTGTAGTTTGTAGACGCCTTGCTAACCGTCTGTCATCTTCACTACTTCTAACGTACAGCCCACACTACACCATTTGTTTTCTTGAGTGTAACTGAACACATCTTTTCCACCGTCATTCTTCTTATTTCACCATTGGTGGTGCTGTCCCTTCTCGAAAATCTACAGTTAAGTTCTCAGTAGTCCATTTCCGTTCCTGGTGTTCTTCCATCACACTTCCTGATTATGGACTAGTCTTCCGCTGCGTACGTCGTTATAGGCCTAGTATGCACCATGGTACTGAATCTCATTGCTATGATATGTTTCGAATGTGTCTATCACAGAGTAAGTAATTAAATTGTCTGATGCATGTATTTTGTACGGCAAACTGTAATTTCCTCGTATCTGTTGTACAGTACTTCGTTAGCAGGAAACCTAAGTAATTAAATATACTTGTTCCTTTAACTTCCTGACCACACACACATATAATTATTTCGCGCATAGATGTGTTTTTAATAAATAAACATGTTAACCAAAGGAAATATTACTATTTTCATCGAACATTAAAAACTTATTAAACACAGAGATTACACATAACTGGACCAAAACTATTCAGAATAAATTTTATTTAAATAAAATGGTTACCTTGAGTAAAAACTCGAACACCGTCTGCCTCATCGGAAAGTGTCGTTCCATAGTTCGAGACGTCTGAGGAAGCGCACTGACGCCATTGTTGTTAACTGTTCGAGTTACTTTTTCTCGAGCAAACAATTTAAACAATACCAAAGGTAAAAAGAAGACAAACTCTGATCGGCCCATGTAGATGGAACAAGTTCTTTAAATCAATCCAGTGTACTAAGGAACCAGTGCTCTGGTTACAAGGCCCAAGAAGGGTTGGATCATCCCGGTAGTAACCGGCGTCGTAGCATGGTGAAATGTCATTAAGTCGTTTCTCTAATTCTATAAAGATCAGTCTACAAACCTCGCTATTATATTATCATAAAAGAAAATCGGCATAGAATCCTCCTGACTTTTACTCTCTATCATAAACCAACCTTGTCGATATGTCGACAGTGATCTTCGATTTTCAGTCGCCTGGAATTTTGAGAATTCGTGTAACAACACAAGTGAAACAACAAACCAATTAGTGAAGATAATCTGCAGCCTCTCCGATTGAAGAATCTCCAACCACTGGCAGTACCAAACACTCTTTTGTTTATCTGGCTCCTTCACTTGGTGCTTTCTTGGCTGTCTTTTGGTATTTTCTCTACAACAGCAATCTCTTGATTTAGTCAGCGCAGCGATTCCAATGGAGTCGCTACAGACAAATTTCAGTGCTACCATTGAGTTTTTGACTCGTAGGCCTACTTTCTAATTTCTTTCACTTAAAAATGAACAAATAAAGTTGTTACCAGTTTTATTGTGATCGACGCATTCGTTAGCTTATTTAGAACACCAAACTCTGACTGCCCCGATGGCTTCGTAAACTTGAAGGTTTCACATTTAAAAACACCGGTCAAGAGAATACTCCACCCATAGATCCAAAACTAAGAAATAAAATAATGCGAATGAAGACGGGACTGCCACAAGGACGTCTATTACCTGTCATGCCAACTCTTTAGTGTGATTATGGTTTTACAAAATTTCACGTAATTTTTGTTTCTAATAGGTTTAATGAAATTAGTGTATATTTTTGTGTATATTAGTGTATACTATTTGTACTTCTTTTTCTTTAGCACTACAACCAAACGTGAAACGTGGCTTCCAATACCAATGTTCTTCAATCGGTCCTATCCATTGGAGGTTTGCGTAAAATGGTGGGTTACTAAACGGGGATATATGGAATATTAGCACAAGCGATAGCGTTTTAAGCTAAATCATGGAGTGGGCTTTACCTTACAGTAATATGTCTTGGCCAACAACAACTATATCCAGAAACAATGTTGATGATAATAATAAAAATAATAGTATAATAGTAGTAGTAGTAGTAGTAGTAGTAGTAGTAGTAGTAGTAGTAGTAGTAGTAGTAGTAGTAGTAGTAGTAGTAGTAGTAGTAGTAGTAGTAGTAGCAGTATTTTTCTTTTAACGAAGGAGACTGTGGAAAATTAATGTTTGCCGCAGGAGCGTTCGCACATCTACCGTGTGTGGGACTCGCAATCACCGAAACCACACACCTTATTTTCCACGGCATGGTTTCACCTCGGGATTCAACTTCTGCAATACTTCAGGGTGGTGGCATTTGTTCTTCGTCCTGCGGACGTCCGTCTGTTTTAAACCTTCAGCGGACCGACGTTACCTGTTTTCTGCTATTCTGGTAGCAGCCCTAGCAAGATCGTTTTCTGCTTCCTTCTTTGTCTTAGTACTTCCTCTATGTACGCTGCTACCAGATCCCAGTGGTGTTCGCTCTGCAGCATTAGTCTGATGATATTGTCGGGCGAGATCTGTCCCACTAAATTTTCCACGGTTTGCCTCTCCTCTTTCCATCTGTCACACGTGAAAAGTACGTGGTGCACATCGTCCGGTTCCTGTTTGTAGAAAATTCAGTCTGGTCTGTCCACTTTTCCCCCACCCTAAATTGGTAAGTCCGGAACAGGCCGTGACCAGTTAGAAATTGCGTTATGAAATAATTATTAATCTCTCAAAGTTTGCTGTCAGTCCACTCAGCTGACTGCTTTATAAGCCTAGCGGTCCATCTTCCCTTCGTGTCACTGGGTCTATCTTTCCTGCCACTGAGCCATAGTATGGGCTCTGGCCTTCCTGTGAGCCTGTACTTTACCTACTTTGGCCTTCCTCTTGTAAACCTGTTTCCGCTCCTGTGTCATCAGACCGATAATTTTTAATAATAATACTAATAATAATAATAATAATAACAACAACAATAAAAATAACAACAACAATAGGAAATCAGTAATTTTAGACGAGGGACACGTTACACATCATATATGAATTAGAAATTTTCAATCTGAAATTAGAAACAAAATTATATAAATGAACTTTTAACTGGAAGGTACTTATAACAAGGATGGAAATATAGGTACATAATTACAAGAAAACGTAGAAGACATACAAACGTAATGCTAAAATATAAATCACTAACTAGCAAGATTATATACCGATCGGTGATCTCGATATAAAATACGCGGTACAATGAACGAAATATTGATTCAAGCCTTGATACTGATGACCGTGTAAAAGTATTTAGTTGTAAGGGTAGAAGCAGAAAGAGAAAAGAGAGAAGGTCGTTTGTGATAAGTGCACGAGGAGACGGGAAGTAAGAAGAGAGACGACTAGTGGAGGATAGCTGATACGGTGAATGGGAATGACAGCGTCAGTCGTTGAAATACTACAATTAAATACTCTCTGCTAAGAAGAATGAAAAATCTGTAACCGGCAGACAGACAGTCGCATTCAGTCATGTAAACGTTTCTGTTATTCAGTCATGAATAAACCCACACTGCTACAAGTCTTTACGTATTTTACTCACACGAGGGAAACAATGTGCGTGTGTCTGTGTTCGTGAACCATTGTTATTTAATTACCGGTTTAAAATTGGAAGGGTCATTAGCGCCAGTGTTTATTCAAGCAAACGATCGCTCGTGTTTCGGTTACATAAGCGAGTACAGGTGTACGCCCTACGGCCAACCGACGCTTAAACTATTTCAAGGCTATAAAAGTTCACTACGGAGCTCTTAAAATAGTACAGGACGCTTAATGTTAACTTTCTAACGGTTTTTCTTGAAGCTGTTACGATGCGCATAGCGCGCGTGTTGCAAAATGTGAATCCATTAGCGTAGATTCAGTGAACCCACGATTCAGGTGGGTTCATTACGTTACTTTACGTTACGTTCACCGAATCATTCTTCTTCTTCTTCTTCTTCTTCTTCTTCTTCTTCTTTCTCCAAACTCCTACCCATTCCCATCTCAGTGTAACACCTAACATCCATTATCTGCGGTCTTCTAGCACATGATCCAACCATTGTAACCTAGGTTGGCTCCTCTTTCTGCTTTTATCGACTTGCGCCCTCAGGTTTTATTTAGCGTACCTGTCACCGCAGATTGGCGCATGATTACCGGTAACAAGAATATTCAACGACAGGTTAGTGTTTAATTGCCAGAAATAATGTTTGTACTACTACTACTACTACTACTACTACTACTACTACTACTACTACTACTACTACTACTACTACTACTACTACTGCTGCTACTACTACTACTACTACTACTACTACTACTACTAGTACTACTACTACTGCTACTACTACTGCTGCTACTACTGCTACTGCTACTACTACTACTACTTGTGACAGTTAGTGCCAGGCTCGTCACCAGAGTGCTGAATTGCCTGGGAGCTGCGGATGATTCCAGAAAACACTCATCGTCTAGGACAGATGGAGCAACATAAGATCGTTGCAAGAAGATACTAGGCAGGAGATCTCCCCATATAACACTGTTGGAGCGATGCTTCTTGAGGGGGGGAAGGGCACCTGAAACTATGCCACGCTTCGTAGAAGAGGTTCTTCTGATGAAGATGGTAGATCTGAACAATACAAAATAGAAGAATAACAAGTCAGATGTGAGCCGTAGGGCTGAAGAACAACAGGTTTGGCCCGAAGTAGTGTGTCAAACAGTTCCAGATGAGTGTCCTAGAGGAGAAAAGTGAGGTGGTGTTCAAATGGATCTGTTATAGGCCTAATACCCAAACCCATAGGCCTGGGAAGTGTGAAATTTCCGGACAATTGTACAGCAAATATCTCCAATCGCTGTGGTTAAAAAAAAAACTACTACTCCTATTGCATTGCCCGTATAGATAAAATGTAGAAGGCAATGTAGAATGAATGTAGATGAAATGATAGACTTGGGATAGATTTCGACTCACATCCATCCTTATAGCATCTTTATTGTGTCTTTATTGAGAATTGACGACAGAAAAGTATCACTAATTCCACAAGATATTATTCGGATGGATGGAAAGAATTCCCGGTTTACTGTAGCATATTGTCCCCAGTTTGGGACCAAGCGTCATGTAAGAGAGTTTATTATTAAATTGTTTTCAAAATTCTGCTGTAGATACTAAAAATCTTTATTTTATCCGTTTCAATTAATGTAAGTTTATATCGTAACGGAATTGTCACAAGTATTCTGTTGCCTAGATTGAGGAAAGAGAGAGGGAAAGAGTGAGATATTACGTGACCGACTATTCGTCACTTCGTTAACCATGTTGTTGTCTGACCAAATATTGACCGACAACACACGCACAAACACGCGACTATGTTTAACTCGATTTCGCATGTGGATTAACAACACAGTGTACTAGGTTCTGTCCTAATTGAATCCATCCGGTTTCTAACATGCAAAAAAGTCATTTATTTTTTCTGTTTCAATGAAATTGTAGTGTTTAATAATACACGAAGTAATAAAAATTTCGATCAATTTACACAATTTTACTCCTGCGTTTCAACAAATTGTGAACTAGGTTATTTTTACGATGACAGCTTGACGTAGGCCTGTATTTGGTTAATATTATCTTACTGAGGTCTTAATTTCGCTACTAATACGTATAAAATACGGTTATTGCAAACTATAATGCAGTTGAAATTGTTATTTTATTCAAACACGAACACATTTTTGATGCGAACAAATGGAAAAATCTACAAAATGTCAATTTATGTACAGATATTATAACCTACTTCAAGGGACAAAATCCAAAATGGACATGGCTCCTGAAGCGAGCTCAATAAAACTGGACCCAGCTATTAGTGGGACGAACTATCTGAACTGGACTCAATAATATTGTTACGACATTACTGAACAATCTACGTGTTTGGCGAATGTGCCAGAAGAATCTCGCTCCACTGCGTGTGGCGTACGTGCTAGTAGACGCATTTGCGAGAGTCTTCTCGATGCCGCCAGCCGTGCGGAATTTGTCAAGGCCGCAGTTAATTACGTAGTTCATATGGACGCTAAGACGCAATTAGGAATCGTCTAGATTTTCGGCGGCTATAAATACAGTTAATCAGGGACGCTCAAGTCAGTATTAGTGCGAATTATTGACCGTGCGGTTCGAGAGTTATAGTAGCGATATTAGTGTGTGCGTTCAAGTGGTTATTAGTTAAGAGTGGTGTTTTATAATAGAACGGTATAATTGTAATAAAATTGTGTTTAATTTTAGTGGGCATTTTATTGCGTGTGAACAATTTTCATTTGATTTGTTGTAAAAGACAGTGTTGTTGATTACGAACTGTTTAACTGTAAAAATTAAAGGTGTGGTTGGTGACTCAATTGGTGTCTTGTAATTATTTTGTTTCAACTGTACCTACGACGATTTAGTAGACCGTCGTAACAGTGGTGTCAGAAATAGGATAAAACGGTTAACAGTGGAAACAGTGGACAATTTGTACAAGACGAGTGTGATTCGTAATTAATCGGTAAACATGGATGCCAGCCAGATGATGGAAGCTTTAAAAATCTGCTGCGGCAGACACAGGAAGAAGCAGAAAAACAGCAAGATGAGAAACGCAGACAGGAGGCGGAAGAAACAGAAAAACGACAGGATGAAAAACGCAGGCAGGTATGAGAAGAGGCTGAGGAACGTCAGAAAGCATTAATTCTAGAAACAGAAGAAAGACAAAAGATAAACGGAAGCTCTCTTTGAAGCTATGCGGAAACAGTTGCAAGAACACAGTACCGCAGAATTGGGTCTCCTACGAGGTGAGCTTAATAAACAAGTTACTAAAATATCAGAGGTACAAGAACCAATGACATTAAAAATAGCTGAAGTAGAAAAATCTGTGTCTAGTGTTGAAGAATCGATGTCTAATAAAATAGCTGAAGTAGAAATGTCAGTCACGAGTGTGGAAAAACCTATGTCAACAAAAATAAAAGACTCGATTACAAATATAAAAGAGCAGATTAAAAATGAAGTTGAGCAGTGCCTGAAGTTACAACCAAAACACCTTTGTGAAAAAACTGTACCAATGATAAAGACAGAAAAAGACGCAGAAAATAAGTTAATAGAGAAAGTCACTTTGCCTGCAGTAGGGACAGTTCATGTCAAAGCTCCAACCTTTGACGGAAGCAGTAACTCCTCCAATTTGAAGATGCTGCATGCGCAAATAATTGGACAGAGAAAGATAAGGCAATCTCACTAGTTCTCGCATTAAAAGGACCCGCTGCGCAACTACTACAGAAAGTCCCATCTGACAGAACATCTATGCCGAGTTGATAAAAGCTCTAGAATTACGGTATGGTGATAAACATTTGCGAGAGGTGTACTACGCTCAGTTGAGAACAAGACGACAACGTTCCGGGGAGAGTCTTCAAGAGTTTGAAGTAAGTATCAACAGATTGATTAGATTGGCCTATCCTGAACCACCAGAAGATTTCCGAATAAGGTTTGCTGTTCAGATATTTATTGATGGCATCGGAGATTGTGAACTTCAGCAAGTGTTACGAATGGCAAGACACCGAAATAGCTCAGAAGCTCTTGTTCACGCCCTAGAGTTTGAAGCTGTCAAGTCAGCGTCCCGCTACTTTAATGGGTTTGTGCCATCACGTTGCAGTCAGAAGATCCCTGTTTCACATTGCCGTTACGATTGGTGCAGAAAAACAATGTTGTCGGACAAACAATTCAAAAGTTCAAGAGAGTCGCAACGATTTGAAAAAGACAGAAGACCGAAATGTTACAACTGTGGGAAACGTGGTCATCTACAGGTAGACTGTTGGGAGAAGAAAATACCGAGAGAAGAGACTGATCGCACCAATTGGAGAAGTAAAGGCCCAGAACAGCACACAGTTTCCACGCTACATAAGAACAGTGGAAACTTGATTGTTAATGGATTTGCGGAAGGTAAACCAACATCATTTACAGTTGACATGGGCACAACAGTGTCCATTGTGCGCCCTGACTTAGTCAGCAACCGCCATCCTCTAATTAGCTCTTGTACAATACAGACTGACTGGAAGCCCCGTCAAGGTGCTAGGAAAGGTAGACGTACGTGTACGCCTGGGTTTTCTTGAGTTTAGCCACCAAATGCTCGTTGCAGACATTGCCGATGAAGTGTTTCTTAGCACGGACATTATGAATGCCTACGGATTCGTTGTGGACTTAAGAGAGAATGTCCTGAAGCTTGGCCAAGAGAAGATAAAGTTTGGCATGGATAAAATGACAGGGTCTACCAACCATTCGATTAAGCGAGTGGCATTAGTCGAAGAAAAAGTCAACAGGTCTGGGCAAGAGGAACCCTCCCTATTGCAAGCGGAAATGCAGGAAGAACTAGCAGAGGAAGTTCAAACAAATAAGTGTATTGCTGAAGTTCACAATCTCCGATGCCATCAATAAATGTCAGCATGCAAACCTTATTCGAAAATCTTCTGGTGCTTCTGGATAGGCTAATCTAATCAGTCTGTCGATACTTACTTCAAACTTTTGAAGACATTTCCCGGAGCGTTGTCGTCTTGTTCTCAACTGTGCGTAATACACATCTCGCAAATGTTTATCACCTTACTGTAATTGCAGAGCTTTTATTTTATCAATTCGGCATAGGTGTTTTGGCTGTCAGGTGGCACTTTCTGTAGTAGTTCTATCAAGGGTCCTTTTAATGCGAGAACGTGTGAAACTGCATTGTCTTTCTCTGTCCAATTATTTGCGCATGCAGCAGCTTCAAATTGGCGGAGGTACGTTCCCCAATGATGTTTCTTTCAAAGGTTGGAGCTTTGACATGAACTGTCCCTACTATAGGCAAAGTGACTTTCTCTATTGACTTATTTTCTGCGTCTTTTTCTGTCTTTATCATTGGTACAGTCTGTTCACAAAGTTGTTTTGGTTGTATCTTCAGGCACTGCTCAACATCAATTTTAATTTGTTCTGTTATGTTTGCCATTGAGTTTTCACAGATATTTTATTTGGCACAGATTCTTCTATGACAGACATTTTTGTAGACATCGATTCTTCAACAAACCAAACAGATTTTTCTAATGTCATTTTTAATGTCATTGATTTTTGTACCTCCGATATTTTATTAACTTGCTTATTAAGCTCACCTCGTAGGATTCCCAATTCTGCGGTACTGTGTTCTTGCAACTGTTTTTGCTCCTGTATTAATGCTTTGATGTCTTCTGTTTCTTGCTTACGTTTTTCATCCTGTGGGTTTTCTGCTTCTTTCGCGCCCTGTCTGCGTTTCTCATCTTATCGTTTTTCTGCTTCCTTGTCTTCGTTCTTCTTTTTGTCGTCTTTCTGCTTCTTACGTCTCCTGTCGGCGTATTTCCTCTGTCTGCAACAGCAGCGCCTCGATTTTCCATCATCTATCTGGGATCCAGTGTTTCACGATTAATTACGAATTACCTCGTGTTGTACAAAGTGTCCACTCTTTCCACTGTTAAAGGTTCTGTCACACTTCTGACTCCACTGTTACGACGGTCTACTTGGTCGTTGTATTGTACAGTGGAAAGCTAAATACAAGACACCAATTAAGTCACTAATCACCAGCTTTAATTATCACAATTACACAGTTTGTAATTAACAAGACAGTCCCTTACAACAAATCACAAAAAAATTGTTCACACGCAATAAAACTGTTAAGTGATATAAAACACTATTGTATTACATTCCCCCAGCACAATTATAAAACACGTAACAGTTCGTCACAAAACTCGAACCGCACTGAGATATCACAACTCAAACTCACAGAGTTTCGCCCGACAATAACTGAACTGAGCGTCCCTGAGTACTTTTATTTATACCCCGCTGTGGTTCCAGAATAATCGCTAATTGGCGTCTATAGGATGCGTCAGCTAAATCCGGACCCAATTCAATTTAAATTTCCCGCTACATTTGACTTTAGCAATAGTTTATTATTGGCGTTTAGTTAAACCAGCTGTGTGTGTAAGACGTCCATAACATCAAAATGGGTGAGTTTGTGAGATCGAGTGCGGAATATAATCGACGAGCGGCGGGTAATTGAAGCGCTTCGCGCCGGGCGTTCGCCGACTGAAATTATTCGCTTCTTGGGGTACCCGAGATCGACCGTTTATGCCATCGCGCCAAAGTATGCAGATGCGGAGAAGTACGTCAAAGGATCTGCTAATCCGGTAAGGCAAAGCCATTTGAAAGAGAAGACTGCGAGGACCTCAAGTGTCATCTAAATGACTCAAGAGCTAATTTCAGAAGATTTAGGGGTGCCGCTTTGTAAATTGTACACCACTTATGTACACGCTTAATGTGAGTGAGGTCACCATGCTTAGAATAGCAGAAAAGGATCTGAGATACACGTCTTACGTGATTAAGCTACGACAAATGCTGAAGGCCGCTAAGGTCAAGAGATTCGCCCTCTGCTATTTGCTTCTTTGTTGTTTGAAGGACGAAGCTGCGGGGGGCGGCCTCAGTTTTTTTTTCTGGTGAGAAGATTTTTACTATTGATGCAAACGTTAACAGGAGGAACGACCGTTGGCTTGCTCATGACCTCCAGGATGTTTCTGTAATAGCCAAGACGAAGTTTCCGGGCAGTGTTCACGTCTTAAGCGTCGTCTCCAGTGAGTGTGACGTCATACCGACACTTCTCTTTAAAATGGAATAAACTATCACGATTGAGGTTTACCTCCAGATTCTGAAAACTGTAGTGAAACGCGATTGGAAACTGTGACCTCCGAGATACCGTATATCTTTCAACAGAACGGTGCACCGGCTCACAGAAGCCATTTAGTGCAGAACTGGCTTTCCGATAACATGGACGCATTCTGGTCTAAGGAATTCTAGCCTCCCAGTAGTCCTGATTTTAACCCGCTTGATTATTACGTTTGGGGCGTTATTGAAAGAGTGTCTAACCAGTACTGGCAACCGTTCAGGCGGATTTGGACACGGAGCGGTTGAAGAAAGCGTGCTCGCGCTTCAGAAAAGGATCCAGGTAGTGATCACAGCAAACGGGGGTTGTACTGAATAACAGAACCTAGGAAGGTTCTCTTAAACAATGTACAAAAACATTTTTTTGGTTAAGTGTAGCTTTTAATGAATAAACAATTGTTTTAATAAACTGTTTGTTTTGCCCGGATGTAGATGACGCACTCTGTACTAGAAAACACTAGAACGTAATTCATTACGGCCTTGACACAGTGCATGCGGCCACGCGAACTCTGTCAAAGTCTAGCAAATGCGCTGAGAATCCCCTACGCCACAACGTTCAGCCGGATTCCTCTGAAACATTCGATAAACATTCTTCTGGTAGATTGTTCTGTAATGACGTAACACTACATATAGGCCTACAAGTTAAGTGACAATAATCATAACCAATCAAGTCACCGTTTTGATTTAGACACCAATTTCCAATATTATGAAAGTATTCTATAGGCTTCCCTCTCGTGTACCTGGAACTACAAAAACTGTAAAACCGGCTTTAAAAACCAAGCGAAATTTGTTATAAATTACTAAATATTAACAATTGATGTTAACTTTAAAATATTTCCATTCGCTTACCAGTAATCGCAAAGTGATTGAAGAATCAATTGGATGTGGCGTAATACCTAATATTACGATATCAATATTTGTCTAAATACGATTTAATACGATTTATCTAATATTCTTTAAACACAAAGATATGAAACATGTGTGTATTTAAAGACAAAGGGATTCCTTTAAATTGTTGTGTAGGCTATTACCACTTTGATATGTAGTGTTAGTAATATCTAGTTTTATCTTATTCATGTTCAACAGGTGTTACTAAAATCTTTATTGGGAATGAAAAATCTTCACACGGCTTTTAAAATATGTATATTACCGGTAGTAATTTATGCTGTTTAGGTTATAAATTGTGCTATACACATAGTGATAAAAACAATCTGAATATTAATGATGATGTTAGATTGAAAATACTGCACGAGGTTTGTATACCTATAGAGGTGTAGAATATCGTTACGACTTTCTCACGGATCGTCATGTTGAACAGTGCAAACAAAATACAGACACCAATGAAACCAGTAATTAACAACTTCAATTAGTCTCAAAGAACAATTTGAAATCAACTAAATACTCTCGTACAATAATTCAAGTTAAATTTTAACGCAAGCAATAACAATGTCAACTATTAGAGTATCGCACTAATTATTAGTCAATAATCAGTTTTGACTAATCCGCAGCAATCACTTCATCCTCAATAACGCCAGGTGTAATGAACTGACTAGGCTGCCCGCTGTTGTTTTATATATAGCCCACAGAAATTATAGAACAATTTTCCATACTTTTGGCGGCGGCAGGCAGGCATAATTTGCGCTGGAACAATCTGGAGTGCTACCGGAGTGCATGGCCTTAACACAGGCGTCGCGCGCTGGGATAGTCTAGAAACGTGTAAAACGACGCTCTCGAGATCGTTACGTAATTGTCGTGACAATACTAATGATTCGTGAATTAGGATAGTTGATATACGCCAACAATGCACTGAGAGTTATAAAAGTAATGTTAATGATTCGTGAATTAGGATAGTTGATATACGCCAACAATGCACTGAGACTTATAAAAGTAATGTTAATGATTCGTGAATTAGGATAGTTGATATACGCCAACAATGCACTGAGACTTATAAAATTAATGTTAATGATTCGTGAATTAGGATAGTTGATATACGCCAACAATGCACTGAGACTTATAAAAGTAATGTTACGACATCACAGAACAATCTACGTGTTTATCGAATGTTCCAGAGTGATCCGGAATGTAACGTGTGTGGCGTACGTGCTTGTTGACGCATTTTCTAGACTGTACCAGACTTCGGTCGGGCGCACGGACTGTGTCAAGGCCGCAAGTAAGTACGTCGTAACTGTACTGGCGCTATCGAATAATCTAGTAATTTGGGGCGGTATAAATACCAGTACTCAACGACGTTAGTTCAGTATTAGTGCGAGATATTGACAGTGCGGTTCGAGAGTTATAGTAGCGATATTACTGTGCGCGTTGAAGTGGTTATTAGTTAATAGTGGTGTTTTATAATCGGACGGTATAATTGTAATACAATTGTGTTTAATTTTAGTGGAAACTTTGTACATGACGAGTGTGATTCGTAATTAATCGGTAAACATGGATCCCAGTCAGATGATGGAAGCTTTACAAACACTGTTGCGGCATACACAGGAAGATGCAGAACAACGGCAGGATGAGAAACGCAGACAGGAGGCGGAAGAACCAGATAAACGACAGGATGAAAAACGACAACAGGAGGCAGAGGGACGAAAGAGTGAAACAGAAGACATAAAAGCATTAATACAGGAGCAGAAACAGATGCAAGACCGCAGGCAGAATTGGGTCTCCTACGAGGTGAGCTTAATAACTAAGTTAATAAAATATCGGAGGTACAAGAATCAGTGACATTAAAAATAGCTGAAGTAGAAACATCTGTCTCGAGTGTTGAAGAATCAACGTCTACAGAAATATCTGAAGTAGGAAAATTTGTCTTGACTGTGGAAGAAGCTATGTCAACAAAAATATATGCAGTAGGAAACTCAATGGCAAACATAAGAGAACAAATTAAAAGTGAAGTTGAACAGTGCATGAAGATTCAACCAAAACAAATTTCTGAACAGACTGTACCAGTGATAAAGACAGAAAAAGACGCAGAAAATAAGTCAATAGAGACAGTCACTTTGTCTGCAGTGGGGACAGTTCATGTCAAAGCTCCAAACTTTGACGGAAGCAGTCACTGGGGAACGTATCTTCGCCAATTTGAAGCTGCTGCATGCGCAAATACTTGGACAGAGAAAGACAAGGCTGTTTCACTCGTTCTTGCATTAAAAGGACCCTTGGCAGAACACCTACAGAAAGTGCCACCTGACAGCCAAAACACCTTTGCCGAATTGATAAAAGCTCTAGAATTACGGTATGGTGATAAACATTTGCGAGATATGTACTGCACCCAGTTGAGAGCAAGGCGACAACATTCCGGGGAGAGCCTTTAAGAGTTTGAAGCCAGTGTCGACAGACTAATTAAACTGGCCTATCCTGAAGCCCCAGAAGTGTAAACACGAAGTTCGAAGTTTCCTGGGGTTATGCTCATATTACAGACGTTTTGTGAAAGGCTTCGCTAATATTGCTAAACCACTACATGAGCTAACAGAAAATAAACGAAACTTCCAGTGGTCGAGGGAGTGTGATAATGCATTTAGGACTTTGAAAATTGCATTATGCTCGCAGCCAATTCTCCCTTTCCCAGATTCCGAAGGGAAGTACATTATGGACACAGACGCAAGCAATACTGGTCTAGGAGCAGTTTTGTCTCAAGTTCAAAACGGTGAAGAACGAGTAATAGCGTATTACAACAAGACACTTTCTACACCGGAGAGAAATTATTGCGTTACAAGGAAAGGGTTGCTGGCAATCGTCCGAGCGTTGGAGCACTTCCATAAATATCTCTATGGAAGAGAGATTCCACTGTTAACCGTTTTATCCCAGTTCGGACACCACTGTTGCGACGTCTATTCGATCGTCGTAGGTACAGTGAAAACAAAAATACAAGACACCAATAAAGTCACTAATCACACCTTTAATTTTTACGGTTAAACAGTTCGTAATTAACAACACTGTCTACAACAAATCAAATGAAAATTTTTCACACGAAATAAAATGTCCACTAAAATTAAACACAATTTTATTACAATTATACCGTCCGATTATAAAACACCACTCTTAACTAATAACCACTTGAACGCGCACTGTAATATCGCTACTATAACTCTTGAACCGCATTGTCAATATCTCGAACTAATACTGAACTGACGTCATTGTGTACTGGTATTTATACCGCCCCAAATTACTAGATTATTCTATAGCGCCAGTATGGTTATGACGTAATTACTTGCGGCCTTGACACCATCCGTGCTCCCGAGCGAAGTCTGGCACAGTCTAGAAAGTGCGTCAACAAACATGTACGCCACACACGTTACATTCCGGATCACTCTGGAACATTCGATAGACACGTAGATTGTTCTGTGATGTCGTAACAGTAATTCTTATGTTGTCGAATTGATGTATCGAGTGGGGCACTTAAAAGAGATATCCTGTAAGGCTCACCTGAAAAATTATTATAGGTTTGGGGTTCTATGGATCGTGATGTTGAAACACTGTAATAAACTGTTGAATACCAGGGAGATGGATAGTCACAATCTTTATTAACACTCATATAAAAATAGTCATAAAATTGTAAGTAACGCACTTATAACAAATTCACAACACAACGGTAAGAAGTGATTTTTTCACGCATACGCTAAAATCGTGCTCAACAATGTAAATTCATTTCCAGAACTAACTTCACAGCTGTCACACCCACTACTCTTATTTAGTCACGCCAAAGTAAACAAGGCTGTAATTAGCGAGAATTTTTAAGTAACAAGGACACTGTGTGTTCGAACTAATCAAGGACGCTGTGTGTGGTTTTATGATAACCCATGAGTTGCACAACCACTGTATTGCGTATTGCTCAGTAAATATGTATTTATAATGTCATTATACTGTATTTACATTAACTGAGCAGTAAAATTGCTGGTGTTATTGACATACGACTAACGTTCGTGTGGCACATTCGCTTTGGCAATTTCGTTTATCGCATGCAAAGTCACAGCTAAACCTGTAGTTTCCTCATGAAAGCTTTTCCTGTGCTTCTTCAAAGTTATCAATTTGAAATATTTTAAATCTGGTATTGGTATTCAAGGCGTTCTGTCTTCGCGATACTAGAAGACTGGCGGATCGTCCGAGTTGTAACCCAGTCATTGGCTTTGCGACATAATAATTGTTTTATTATAGACTTAAATACTAACATTTCATTAATCACGTGTAAGTGAGACGTGTAGATGTTGTTACGACTCTCTCACTGATCCTCGTATGGTACAGTGGAAAACAAAATACAAGACACCAATGAAGTCACTGAAAACCAGCTTTAATTATCACAATTAACAGTTTGTAATCAACAAGTTATTCAACAAGATTATAGTCGTAAAATAATTCAGATTAAATTTGTTTGAATAGAATAATAATGTCAACTAAGAGAGGCCCGCACAATTATAACACAATATCGCTTAGCCACAATACTTCGAAACTCACTTGAATAAGTTGGCTTCGCCACTTAGCGCACTGGATAATCGCCCGAAGTAAACGGAACTGACCGTCGCTGGATGCCTATATTAATACCCCGCTGAAATAGCAGAATAATCTGTCACTTTTGGATGACGTGTTAAAAAATTGGCTGTAACGGGCGCTTTCTTGACTCCACTAGAAATAGTGTTTTGTCTGTTCTTGAGCACAGTGCGCGCGGACAGGTGAGGTCTGGATCAGCCTCGATAGTTGAATCTTGATAAGTGACAAGTAGCAGCAATATGTACGCACACACACACACATTACAGTTGGGCTCCGGTGGGATAGCCGAGATACTTGTAGAACGTTCCGTATTAAGTAATAATGTTTTTCCATAGGTACAGGTCAAGCTCTAGTCTCTTGTGTTGTTCCATAGCTTATAGTTCATCCAGGTGAATGCCCAGGTATTTACCCTCCTTTCCCTTTCTTGCAAATCAGAGTCTATCCGAATTTAAAGAACTCTTAAGTGAGGAAGAAGTCATTAGGTAATAATGAAACAGATAAACCGGAGTTTTACAATTCATTAACCTGTCCAAAAATTTAGTTGATGAAAACCATGTACATACCTTCAGTAAGAGTAATTAACAACCAACAAGTGGATAGCTAAATTTAAAATGGAAATTTGAAGAATCTGTGATCACGTCACATATCTTTTGATGATAAATAAATCTGTATTTTACTATGAAATACTCCATTTCTACTAACTAAATCAAATAAGGAACAACAGCCAAATTGATATTAACATCGCTCGTTCACAGACACGCTCACTCATTCATAAGCACGAAATGCACAGGGACACGTTGTGTTATGTAGAGGAAGAACACGCGAATCCTCCTAATGCGTTTCCAAACTTAATAAATATAGTCGCCTTCTGCACAGTATCGATTGCCGCGTGGCCTTCTTACGGCCATGCGTTCGGCACTTATAACCTGTGATCACGCGAAGTGATGAACAGGTCAAGAAACATAATCGAAAAACCTTGATGGACGAACATCATTAGACAGTTTACACAAAATTAATTATATATATAATACAATACAATACTCAACATACGATGCTCAAAAATGTACGTAACGTGACGTACAATAATAACTTGACCGATACACGCCTACAGGAAGTTAGCAGTAGACAAGTAGCAATGCAAAGTGCCTTGATGAGAAAGGACAGTAGTAGTAGTAGTAGTAGTAGTAGTAGTAGTAGTAGTAGTAGTAGTATTAGTAGTAGTACCAGTAGTTGTTGTTGTTGTTGTTGTTTATTACTCCTTTATTATGAGAAAACTACAGAATAGGCCATAAGTGCAGACATGACTGAAATGCATCTTTTACAACTACAGGTGATGAGAACTTTTGTAATGATTGGTCATTGACTAAATACATTTCTAAGATTTTTGTGTCGTCAATACGATTACTATAATACTACTACTACTAATGTTACTACAAAATCAATTGACCTCAAGTTCTAATACGGGCAATACAGAAATAATAATTTACATTTTAGTAAATTCATTGAATATTCCTCCTTAACTATATTATTATGATGTAACGGTATATTATAAATATTACGAGATAATTTTATTATTATTATTACAATTATTAATTGCGTGGTATGTGAATATATATTGTACATATTGTATATGATATGTAAATATATAATATATATATATATATAATATTAGGTAAATATATATTACGACTATATATTATATAACATCTGCACACATTCACACGAAGCACTTCTATATGTGAACAACTATTAATTACTTCTGGGTTGTCGGTGTACAGGTCATGATGATGGTAATTAATTGTACCTAAACGTCAATGAAAATCATTTATTGATTTGCGTTAAGCACTTGACCGACCATAACGTCAAGTGTCAGGCGACGTCTAGTGTTACATTCCACACTGTAGTTTAGTAGATGCAAGGTACTGTAGGTTGTGCAAATTGCGTAACATACATGGGAAGTAGTGTATTACCTCCCAAAGTGCAATATCATGTACTTATCTCAACAGGTGAGATGATCCGGGCGGCAAAACGTATTCCATCGCTGCCTGGTCCGGTTTGGGGAAACGTTTGCGAAAATCGTTACAATTTTGTGTATACCAAACAAACTTTAATATCGTTAAAACTGTAACGCACATTTAAATAAGCACTACATGGTCCAAAACAGTAAAGGCGAAATAAAGCCACGTAATATTAACGTTGAGCGTGTGACTCATCACAAGATGGTCGCCAATTTGGAGTGGAAAATCACCGGTTCGCTGTGCGAAAAAATTTAACTTTCTCTGCGTAAGACGTTATTTAAGGTGCCATTTTATAAAGCTCTACGAGTACTATGAACTAAAACGCTAACCGTTATAATTGTGAAAAAACCTAATAAATAATAGAGTGACAAATTGTTGAACTTGTACAAACTATCCTTAAAATTTCAATCGTGTCAAAATATCTTCACAACAAGACGGTAAATGGCAATCGTAATAAAAGTTACAAAGTAATCAAAGAATGAATGAGGGATCCAAAAAGGTCCTCATGGAAATAGCAGAACGAATGCGGAGGATGAGGCAGCGTCGAAAAATCGAGGCTAGCATCGGTTGTCCAGACGCAGCGAGTTCACAAACAAGGAATGTTGACAGTGAGATAGAACTGATGGAATGCTACAAATACAAACAGATGAGACGTTTGAGATGATTTAGCGTCTGGTGACGGGTTGATTTCTTTTTTACCGAACCACCTACAAACATCCTATCCTAACAACACCGCCAGGGTAAGACGTTTTCCGCGAAAAGCCCCATCGGTAGTGACCCCGACACTACCTACCCCCCTTTTTTGATACAGATTACAGTTCAAAAACGAGACTACAGAGTAAGTATTTGTGTGCTTGGGGAAAACGTACATTTTCATAAGTATTTTATGTACTTTTATTGTCTGCATTTATAAGTAACTGCTTCCATGACATGACATTACGCAACCACAGTTGCTTACACAGCGTATTTTGGTTGAACACTGCTTCTGCTTCATAATATGAGAGTCAGGCACAATATTTAATGAGTCCAAGTATGTCGAGTCTATTGGCGGTCCCTTGTCGGTCGGTGTACATTAACTCTAGGCGTGTCTTAATCAGTGCACGACACGCCAACGCTCGTAATGGAGACTTATCGCCTCTAGCCACGCACACAACCACGGTAGCAGGTTTGTCTAGCTGGTTAACACGTTAATTACAGAGATTACTTACACCGCACGTCTGTATGTGTGTGTGTGTGTGTTCTCGTGGAAAAGCGGTTAATTTCGTAAAGTTAATTTCAACGCATTATTTAAAGCTGATGAACACGCAGTTACATAGGTACTCATGTAATAGTTTCTGGGGTTACGAAACGGTACAGTCACAAAAAGATATACACGACTAATAGTTACAAATTTATGTAATAATAAATGTAATTTGTTCAATATAGAGTTTTGCAGGTCTAGGAGCGTACATACTAGTTTATTCAGTTATCGTACAAAATTATTTTTGTTAATTCGACATGTATTTTATTGTAAATGCAACAAATATCTTCTTCTTGTTTTCAGTGTTTAGCATTCATACTGTTACTTAAAGCGGAAAAATTAGTATAGTTGTGATTTTCATCATTAAGATGTTTAGCGAATTTAGATTTTACATTTTCTGTGTTATGGAAGTAAGTGGGTGGCTTAGTTCAACAAACCTCTTGAGAAAACCACGGCCCGTTTGGCCCACATAACAACTATATCACAACTATACTAATTTTCATACCAACTTGATACCCCTTCACTTTTGTAATAAAGGACGTTACATGAACGCCCTTGAAGAGTTTAAAATATATAGAGCGTATAATAATCCTGTTACTAGGCCACATGTTTTAAATGATCAGCTGAACTTTAAATCTAATGTCCTGTATGATACTGCGTTGCGATATTGTCGTGACACGAGTCAAATATGAACCAGTGCGCTGTCGGTTACCGTGCGGTGTACACCGAAAATTATTGTGTGCGTACTTTGTGTAGTGTAATTGTGTTTTGTGTTATGTGGATTTTAATATTTTTAATATATTGACGACTGTGCCATCGTATGATGGTATGAAGAGACTTTTTTAAATATTCTGAGGATGGGACAAGTGTCCGAAACATGTCAATTGTATAAAGACATTTACTTATGCCACAGACGGTGAGTTACATAGCGTTTAGTTGATTATAAAATACGTGGCTTGGACTATAAGCGGATTTATTCCATTAACAATATAAATATCTTCTTCTTGTTTTCAGTTTTTAGTATTCATACGGTTACGTAGTGCGGAAAAAGTGTTACGCTATTACGGGACGTTCTGGTACATTGGAGAACGTTGTTGTACTCTATTCCCGCAGCTGTAATGCGTACGTGACGCTTGACATGCGACGCGGTATTACGTAATGCGGAACGTCTCGTGCGTTCTATGGTGTTGTTCTAGAAGCTTCTTGACTAGCCCAACGGTGTGTGTTTCTGCCCGCTGAAGTATTCTCTAGAATTTTCACGTGTTTGTTAAATACGCATATTATGGAACCCTGCAGACTATAAATAGCCTATACCTGCCGCTTAGGGTTATGTCGGGCGATTTACACAGTGCGTCGGAAGTGGTGTATTAGTTTTAATAATACGTGAGTCGTTGTCCTGGTTCTTTAATTATGCCCCACTATTGTAGGCGGCACTCTTTAATAAATTCGTGATTATGGTGTTTTAATAAGCCATACGTTGGTAGCGTCACTCTTTAATAAATTATCCTCTTCTGTGTTACGTCTTACTTAATTACGCCCCACTGTTGTAGGCCACTCTTTAATATTTTTTCCACTCGTTTCGTAATGTTAAAGTCACACGTTGTATGCGCTACTCTATAATTTCTCCGTGCATTGATAGGATAAGAGAGAGTGTATTTGTCGGCTAGTGCTTTTTTGAATTTTCCCGCACTTCTGGTTAACTCGGTGATCAGCTCTAACCGTATTCTGGCAGTTGTAGGTAATTTAATATTTCGTCGGCGAGGATAAATTCGCCTATGTACATGCTCGCTCCTACTAATACCTGTAAACAAACTACTATCCTATTTGCAAGTATGAAATGATAACTCTGTTATTGGTAATTATTGATTTTTTATTTTTCAGCTTATTTGGTTAAACAAAGTAAATGGTTCGGTCTTGGATCGACCTTGACAGGTTCTTATCGATTCGTTATTCGAATCCGACCTTCAACGAGTTGCAAATAATTATAATGTAAATTTAATAATCTCAGGGCTTGGGTTCTTTGGTCTGTTAAGAAGTCAGAAATGTTTTAAAAAGGCGTACAACACATTACAAATACCTTAAAATAAGAATTCTTAATTATTAGTGTTAACAAGTATGAATGTTATGTTTTTTAACTAACTGCGTCAACGACACTTTGTCTGCACTGGCAAATAGCCGCTCAACAAGATGGCCGCCCTGGTCAGTTAACCAAACGACATGTGCTTCCTGTGTTTTTTTGTTTAAATAAAATGTTATTATTGTTAACCACCGTATTAATGTTGAGTGGTTATTCAAATTATAACTGTAGATAGTTTATATAGTGTAGTGAAGTTGATATATGTGTAGTGTTGTTACCAAATTACTACGAAATTATATTTACGTCACTTGTATAATGCAGCCAGCTAACTCTGTAGGATTTTTTGATGTTGGTGTAGATTTAAGCTTCCATCGGTCAGTGGTAGTTCTTTTATTTTCTCTATAAGTTTTTTGGTATGTTCTCCTCTTCTGTGGTTTTGTTTAGGTCATTAATTTAGTGTAAGTTTGATTTTTTTATCTTCACTCTAAGCGTCAGCTATACGGTTTTTGACCCTTTCTATCTGGCGTTCAACAATACAATAATATATTCTTCTCGTCTTAGTAACGGTTTTTTGACCAGTAAACTCTGTTTTTGATTGATCAGTTTGCACGAACTTGAGGTCAAGCGGCATAAAGTACTGAAAATCATATCCTTGCCTTCCATGTCAAAAAATACTCCTTTGTTACCTTTTGTTTAAATTAAAATTAATTTACATAGTTTTGTTCCTATTACAAAGATCTACATTTTGATATATACTTTTATATGGGTTGACTTTATAATAGGCGTTTTTACACCTTTACAAGAATTCTAAATCTGGACCATAGTACTGCCCTGACTTTTATTATACAATACTTAATTTTTTGTCGGACTAATTTAATTTGATTCACAATTATTCTAAAACTATACTCTTACTTAAATTTTGGTCCTTCTTTGTTATTATTTTCTTATATTGATTTGGTAACTTAATCATTTCTGACCTTATCTTATCTTATATTACATGTCTGGCCTAGGCCTTAAATTTGATTTCAGTGTCATGTTCTAATCCACATTAATTATTAATTGGTTTTTTTTTGTTTTGAACCCTTTTGTCTGACTACATTTGTTTACAGCTTATTACATGATCTTTGACCCTTAACATATCCTAACAATATTTGTAAATTAAAACGAAATCTCTTAACATACTAACTTAAAGTGTTGCCTTCATGGCCAAGATTACATTCATTTATGAACAAACAATAACATAAACTATTTAGTTTACCATAATACCAATTCCATTCCCATTCTATTAAGAATTCCTATTATAGATTTACTAGTTGACTAACAATGTATTGTTTGTATGGGCCCTTTTTATGTATTATATTATGGTAACACACATTTTCTATTTTGCCAATAGGCTTAGTACAATTTTCTCCTGTTACTACTGATTTATCAACAATAAACAACATTGGCTTTGGTATGACAAATAAACATAATTAATTAACGTTAAGGCCTTCATTAACATCTCATTATAAAATAGGACCCATTACTTAGTCTTCTGTTAATACAATTTGTGGTCTCCTCTTTAAAATTAAACCACATGTGTTAAAACCATTGAAACTCTAATAACTAATATTGCCTTGGCACAATTGTTTCTTCTACACTGACATATTTGTTCTCTTGCACTTAAAGTAATTGGAGGGGTCATTGATCCTTACAGTCTTTTTTTGCATAATTAATGATCATCTCTTTTTTTCCACTTTCTTACACTTATACACTTTTCATGAACTTATGTCTTATATTCTATTGTACATAGTTTTTATTTATTACACTTTTGTGTTGTACTTTTATTTTACATGGTTAAATATTTGAGTCCAGTTATTCTGACTTTTTATCATTTGGATTATTTTGGTTATTTATTTGGGGCTCCCATTATGTCACATTACATAGTGAAAAGGGATTATAGCAAGGAATTCTTTTTATTTGACATTATTATTGCGTGTGGACAAATCTAACAGGAATTATTGTACGAGTTGATTATTAAATGTTATTTGTGATAAGTAAAGCTGGTTTTCAGTTACCCCACTGGTGTCTTGTATTTTGTTTTCCACTGTACCATACGACGGTCCAACAATATTTTTAAATGTTTTTTAAACTGCAAAAAAATAGTCTCGCTCGTTGAACGTAGCCGAAGACGAGCTACCATACGTGAAACAGAATCCCGGATTCTAACCACCGTTAAAATTTCAAATGAAAGGAGTCTTTTGATTGCTGACAACTTCAGCCGTCTTCATGTTAATTATAAATGACATTGAAAATACAAAATGCACTACTTTTAACTCTACCGCCGTTCGATTATACGATCGTATCCAAGCGGTAGCATAAACGACTTATGGTGAGAATGCGGAGCCTTGTTCAACTATAGGTATTATCATTTTGTATTTTACTTAAGAACATTTTACTCATCTATGTAGGTTAATGGCCGTTCTATACATTCAATATTCTGAATACGGAAAATATGTACTTTCGTTGTTCAAAATTGTCTCTTTAAAAATGTTACCATTACGCGTGCAATGGTCTGCTTACCTGTTCACTTTTTTCCACCTTCTTCAGCATTACTGTAATCATGACAAAAATTGAAATATAGTAAAATTCAGGCATATAAAACTTACAAATTAACTTAGTTTGTTATAAAAAATATCTGAATTAATATAGGAAGTGGCGTGTGACGATGAGTTTGGAAAAAACTAAATTCGTTAAATACTCCATAAATGTAAAACAAAAGGCTATATTTCTAGACAGTTGAAAGCTAATGTATGTTAATACATACAAGTATATAGGAAGAGCATTTCTCAAGAAACGATTTTTTTTCTGGCATTCAGAAACGTGCTTCTAGAAACTAAGATGAAATTTATAAACAATTTCATTTGGAGCATGTCCAAATGTGGCTCGGAAAAATGGACGCTGAGGAAATCGGAGAGGGTCTACCTTGAAGCTTTTAAAATGTGGTACTGGAGGAGGGCCTTAAAAATTCCGTAAACAGAAAGAATGCCTAGTGATTAGTTTTCGAAGAGAGTGGATGAAGGAAGGATCTAGTTACAGCCATCGCGGAGAGTAGAACCATTATGATGAGCTATTGAAATTGGTTAATCATCGGTATCGAGGAATGACTGAGGGCCGTAGTGGAAAGGCCCAGACAGTAGTATATATGAAACACAAGGTGGATAAAACTATATAGGCCTAATAATTAAGACACTATTGTTAAATGGAAGAAATGGTAAACTCACCAACCTCTGAATTCACTAGAAGAAGAGAAGAGAGCTTAAAAAAGAGTGTCTTTTCATCTTGAATATGCCACTCCACTTGCAATTAAAAAAAGTTGTTTGTCTATAAAGTAAAATATCTGTCGATATAAAAAAAATAAATACACAATAATTACCTCAGCTTAGGAGCTTTTAAATCTTATATATGTAGGCGTATATACACAGAAAGAGAAAACAAGCATATACTAATCAATGAAAATAACGTTTTAAAAGCAATATTTTTAATGGAGATATTTCTAAGCGGAACTTAATGGCGCCAGAAAACTTTAACGCACCAATATTTTTGGCTACGCCATATTGTTTTGGAGACAAAGCGGACGATTGACTTTTTGATGGTATAAGTTTTTTACGGTTTTCTCGAAGGACAGTTAAATACGATTAGGCCTATCCCCACCTACTATCTGTGTAATCTAATGAAAATCCATCAGAGAAACAAACTGTATCTGGGAAAAGAATACACTTTCCATGTTGCTATACAAGGTTTTGTAGTATTAATAAACTGCGGGCAGCTGGTGAAGTAAACTGTCCTTACACTAAATGACGTCAATAGTATTATGGAAGAATATACGAGTATTCAGGTGTTGTTATAGTTGCTAGTCACAAGCAAGTCTGTAATGGGAATAAGTGTTTTCTTCTCTTCTAGCGCTCTACATTGTCATTTTTAAAAACCACCAACGGCGAATAAATAAAACACACACACACACACACACAGACTACTTAATTGTAATAAATTAATATATTAATATTTTACCTTATTATCCGTCTTGTGACTTCCCTTTTTAAAACAACACTACGCGTTTAGGAACGTATGTTCCATCATCAGGTGTAATTACTCTTGCGGGGTCGTCGAAACATTAAAATATATCACAAACACATACAACACTAAACACACGTTCGTATTCAGTCTCTAACGCGCGCGATAAGAGACTGAATACGAACTTATGTTTAGTATTTTATGTGTTTGTGATATATTTTAATGTTTCGACGACCTCGCAAGAGTAGTTACACCTGATGATGGAACATACGTTCCGAAACGCGTAGTGTTGTTTTAAAAAGGGAAGTCACGAGACGGATAATAAGGTAAAATATTAATATATTAATTTATTCAAAGTGTGACTTGGATACGAATATCATGGATTATACTTAATTGTCTTTATCCAAGTTTCTAGTGTGAATTGTAATATTAAAACAATATTACACAACTTGAGAGATGAGTTAAAATTTTGCTCGGCATGAGGTTATAGGGGTGCTGACTGATAAGACAAATAATGACAATCGGGGAATATATATTTTGGAGAGACACGCTGATTATATTAACACATTATTTTAAGTAGAATATATTTATCCCACACATTAATTTAACAGAGCATAAAAACAACTGGGTTTTACATCTGAACCCGGGCAGCAATGACAAAAACTACTTTCTTACATATCAGTACACAAATTACATCTGAAGCCAGACAAGAATTGGGTAATTAACAAGCATAAGCCACCGTAACAGGCATGATGCCAAACACATGCTGTGCTGAAGAAGGATAGAAAAGAGAAAGAAGAAGAAGATTAAGAGAAGGGAATGTGATGATGATGATGACAAAGGATAAGAATTATATTGTTGATAATCGTCGTCGTCACCTTTATGCCTTAGGTTAGTAGCCTGTTCCAGACTCTACGGAAGTGATCCAATCATCGCACACGGAGTGTTCCCACACTACTCTTCCCTTTGGATGATAGTCAAGTGCTCTTCTTTTTGAAAATCTAGTTGGATCCATTCTCTCTACGGGTAACCGCCACTCCGTTTTGTACAGTTAGAGTTTCTCATTTAAGCTATCAGCTATGCCTAGCTTCATTCTAATATGATACCCTCTCCTGGTACAAACCTTTACAGGCCTCAGGAATCTCATTTCCGCTCCTTGTATTCTAGATGTGTCTTTGGCCTTTCTAATCCAAGTCTCACTACCATACAGTAGTAGAGGTATGTCCATTACATATTAATATTTCAATTGCGTTTGTTTCCTTGTTTTCTTCTTGTTGATTAGAATTTACAAATTTTAAGGGGGAAGGACATATTTTGTTGATACTACTTACTGGCTGCTTATTATGTGCAAAGGAAAACAAACGCACTCGCAATATTATTTGTATAATGAAGCTTATATTAAGCAATTAAACGTTTTATAAGCTTATTGGTTATTTTAAGGTGTGCGTTTTTGAGATGGCATTCATCAGTAGTTTAGAGGTTTTTTAAAATCAAGATGTTTGTGTTGCGAGCGGTTCCTGAAACCCGTCTATTTTAGCGGCGGCAGGACGTTTCCTATCCTTTGATCTCTCACAGTTGGGTGAACGAAGGATCGACGTTTCGAGATTGTAAGTTGCTACTAAAGATACCAGCAGCGGACCAGTTGAACTTGTCTAATTTGTAGCGTTACGTGATTTGCAGGTAAAGTAGATAGAATTTGAAAAATTATATATGATTCAGGTATTTGGTGTGTTTGAGAGGTAATATTGTTACGACGGTCTCCTTGATCGTCGCATGGTACAGTGGAAACAAAATACAAGACACCAATGAAGTCACTAAAAACCAACTTTAATTATCATGATTAATAATTTGTAATCAACTCGTACAATAATTCCAGTTAGATTTGTCCACACACAATAATAATATCAAATAACAGAGATCCACACAATTTACAACACAATAACACTTCACAAAGTACTTCGACAAACACTCGATCCGCGCTAAGGAAAATCGCTCACGTAACTGACTTGAAAACACCGGACTCTCTTGTTTGTATAGGTCGCGCAAAGGTCCAGTATAGCTTTCCCTCTTTACTGCACGCCGGCTTAATGGGTATCTCTAGTGTTCTTGAACACACTAGAACCTTCTTGTGCGCGACTTTGACTGAGGCAACACCTGCCACATTGGACGGGGGGAGTGGAGAATGTTCTGAGCTGTTCGGTAGGCTTCTCATTACATCATACAAGCAGGTATTTTAAGAAAAATATATTTTAGAACTTTATGGAATACTGTAGGTACAAATAAATTAATGGACACAAATTTTGCCTAAAATATAAATTCCTGTTTCTTAAAAAAAATGTAAAAAACAAATTAGTCTATTTTGAATTAAATTGTAGGTAAATCTCTCTCCTATGGCACTACAGCTCAAGTCGGGGCCTGGCCTCCACCAATCTCCGCCTCCAATCCACTCTATCCACTGCAACCTTCCTCCAGTTTCTTATCCCCATGTCTCTCGCGTCCTCTGCAACGCCATCTTCCCACCTCTTCCTCGGTCTACCTCTAGGTCTCGTTCCCTCCCATGTATCCAGCAAAGCCCTCTTAGGGTTCCTGGCATCCTCCATTCTCATAACATGTCCGTCCCAACGCAATCTTTGAATTCTTATAAATTTTGAGACTGGTATCTCTTTATATATTTGATACAGTTCGTTGATGTATCTCAGTCTCATGAGCCATTTTCTTGTATTGGGCCTACAATGCGTCTGAGGATTTTCCTTTCAAAGGTGTCTACTATGTCGACTGTTTTCTGTGTGATTGTCCATGGCTCACACCCGTAGCATAGCACCTGTCTGATGACAGTCCTATATATTTTCATTTTTGTTTCCCTGTGCACATCTCCAGACCTAAATGATGGCAGCAATGCGAAGTACGCCTTGTTAGCCATGGCGGTCCGTCTTTGGATCTCCGGCTCCTCTGATCCAGTCTTTGCTAGATTGTAGGTAAATGGTTTACCAAAACTCGCTAGTTTTGTACTTTGTCATTTGAGTTCCACTGAAAAAGTAATGCATCTTTATGCACGTAATTTTACATGCAAAGTAATAGTAATAGGAAACAAATAATATTAGGATATGGACACAATATTAGGACGTGGCGAATTAAAAAAAATTAATTATATTAAACACATCTTTGATATTCACAACGAAATGTTGTTCACTAAAATATGAGTTGTGTCATCATCCCCCAACTAGTCCGATAGGTTGAATTCAATTTAGCCTTATTAGAATGGAAACGGTCTGATTAATCCTGCTTATAGCCGCATTTGTAATACCAAGGTATGTTCTTGATCCTGGTCTTAGCAGAAAAGCCGTGGCGATAATTATTAGTTTATCGGGTTAAGTTAACTGTACGAAATGGAATTACGCCTTGATGCATGCGTAGGACTCTCATATTCTAATACACTTCTCGGTGGCTGACTCACTAATATCGCACGTTTTCTAAATTAAACATGAACTCATTTGCTTTAGGTATAACTTATTGCTGAATAAAGCTTACTTTGTTCTAGTAAAATTATTAAGATTTAGTCATCTTACCCAAGCGACTAAACTGAAAATGTACAGAGCAATGATCATGCCTGTAGTGAGATCCGATTCCGAAACCTGGACATTAAGAGCCGTTGATAAGAAGGCTCTGAGGACTTTTGAAAGAAAAATAATTATTATAAGGCTCTTTGGACTAGAGAGCTGTAATGGAGAAAGGAGGATCAGATCTAATACAGAAATAGACTCTATTCTAAAACAGGGAGATATCGCCCTATTTATAAACGTCCAAAAGGATCAGTTGGATAGGCCATATAGAAAGGATAGACAAACAAAGACTCGCCAAAAATAATGAATGGGCATATAGATGTGGGCATAAGACGAGGGTGGCCAAGTAAAAGTTGCCAAGACGATGTTCAAGAAGACCTGACTAGGATGGGTGTCCGTTCATGGAAGACCAAGGCACATGATTGTAATATCTGGAGGAAGATCATTAGAGAAGCCAAGGTCCAGCCTGGACTATAGTGTCAGATATGTATGTGTGTTTATATGTGTAATTCATTACTAACAAACACGTGATTGTTTGATAGTCGTACATTATGTGACGCAAT
This sequence comes from Magicicada septendecula, assembly GCA_034769895.1. Taxonomy (NCBI): domain Eukaryota; kingdom Metazoa; phylum Arthropoda; class Insecta; order Hemiptera; family Cicadidae; genus Magicicada; species Magicicada septendecula. Next base: position 446,832,482 of record CM068374.1, read on the forward strand.
GTAAACAATAGACTGGTATCTTCTTTTAAATTGCGAAGATAACACAAGTTTCCTGGTATAAAATACGCACTCTCGACTACTGATATTATCAGACGTCCTTCATAAGTCACAAATATGTTGTGTATTTTGTGACTGGACAACGAGGCGTCTACTTCAGTGCAATAAATAATTGCCTTCTCCAGTTTATCGATTTCCCCGTGACCTTAAGTTCTACACAAACCTTTATCAGGCGAATTAATCAAAACATCAAAGGATGAAAGATAATAATTATATTTAATAACAACGATATATTTTCTCCAAAAAATTACGTACATGCAGTAAGTTGAAATAGATTGACTTTTTCTGACAGACTAAAATAGTTATTGTACAAAACTGAATATAAATTTCCAAGGTTTCTTACGTGTTTCAACGTGACCCTGATTAATATGCAGTACTTTAAAAATGAAACAATGTCTTGGATCATTATTCATATTTTTGTGTTATAATGCTTTCATAAACACTGTTTTATATACATGTTTGGGTATGAGTAGTGTGTGTGTGTGTGTGTGTGTGTGTGTGTGTGTGTGTGTGTGTGTGTGTGTGTGTGTGTGGGTGGGTGTTTGTGTGAGTAAGAGAAAGAGAGAGGGAGTGAGAGAGAGTGAGAAAGAGAGAGGAAGGAAAAGAGAGAATGAGTGTGTTGTTACACTTTACATTATGTATATAATACGTTTGCATACACACTTTAGAGATTAATATTTTTCCACATCAGAAAAAAAATTGATAAATAATATTGTGTTTTACAAATGTGTTAAATATAGGCTACACGTGCTTTTTTATAGAAATATAGTGTGTTAACGTCATAAGGTTGGCTGATGAGTACGGAACTGTATACATGACTAAGAGTTAATAATCCACCTGTGCGTGTTTAATAAATTATATATAAATTTATACTTATATTGACGTTTATAATAAAAATTATACCTACATTACTTATACTAAAATCTCTGAGCGTGCATATGTTTATATATAAGTTTCAAATAATTGTACTCCAACTGAAGAATTTGTGCTTAGATTTGTTAATTCGATCGTTTTGCTAATAACGCTTCTTTGATGATTAGATGTTGTGACTGGATTTTATAGATATTTGGTTTTTCGATAATAACCTAGACTACGTTATATCTTGGTATATAAAAAGTGTGAATCTGATTAAATGACAACCTAGATTTATCAAATGTTATATAAACGTTAAACCTAAAATAAATATAATTACAGATCATAGTTTTACTTAATAAACAAAATGTGTAAAATCAGGTAATACTTCATGGTTTAACGAATCAGGTGACTGACAGCAGCATGATTGCCAATGTAACCTGCTGTATTACATATAAACCATTGCAAACAAATTTGCAATAGACGGATATTTATTATAATTATGTAGTACATTGGAATTAAGATACATTAACATGTACTTGTGAATTCAATCACAACGCCTAACAAAAAAATGCAAATTAAAGAATCAAACAAAGGATAATAATATAAACATAAAACCGTAAAAACTGTTTTCAGGTGACGAACTGAACAGACAGCTACTTTAAATTAAAATAATATTCGTTATGGAATTATATGCTGATGGGTATTTTTTTTAAAAGCACAAGAAATATTAGAAAAGTATATTTATTTTAAGGCTATGTAATTAAAATGGATGAACGAATAACGAAGAAGGAGAAATAGGTCTATCATGTAATCTAATTTTTAAACTCTCTGCGTTAACAAATAAACTGTAGACTTTTAGATTTAAAACCGATTTGGGCAATCAACATAATTTTGTAAGATAAATTACATTCGGCGTCAGTTGCCAATTTTTTGGCAGTTCTTTAAAGCAAACGTTCCGACGTTTGCTTTCACTTGGCTAGGGGTACGTTAGGCTTCCACCCTTTTGTCGAACACTATGAAGATTTTTTTTTCTACTGAAGAAAACCTCCGGTGGAAGGCTGAAGGGTTTAGCCAATGACAGAACAAAGCAATCGACCGCGGCCAAACCTTACCCGGATATAAATTCTTTCATTAAAACACCTGACAATTGAGGTTGATTGTAGATACCTAAAAAAGGCACTATGATGATCCCACCCGCAAAGATCGCTGCCAAAACAGTAACCCCCGGAGCGTTTAACTCTGTCTCTATCACCACATGTAGATTCGCAGTATCCCAGTAAACACAGTTGTGCCTATGCACTGTACCATTCAGCTTAAAAGTAGCCTCGTCACTCCAAAGAATGGTTTTGTAAAATTGTGGATCGGCTTCTTGTCGCATTGCGTACCATTCGCAGAATTCTGTACGCCTATCAGGATCATCTTCATTTAGGCCTTGGAGTAAAGTGGGCTTATATGGTCTCAACTTCAACGTTTTCTGCATCCTTTGCAGGCTTGTTCGAGGTATTCCATACTCATTGGACGCTTTTCGTGTTGATTTCTTTGGTGACTGCACAAAACCTTGACCAACGATATTTAAATTCTCTTCTGTTGTAACTGTTTTTGGCCTACCTGATCGAGGAAGTTCCGCTACCATTCCAGCCTGTTCAAATCTCTTATTCAGTTTACGAATACCTTCTCCAGATGGAGGTGCGATGTTTTGAAAACGTTCCGCAAATAACTCAACAACATCACTGTAATTATGGTCCTGTTTCCACCACATCTGCAGTACAAAAACACGCTGCTCTGTAGATAGTTTTCTATTCATTGTCTCTCAAACAACACGAACAAAAAACAAGCGCTAACAACAGCATACACATCAACATCAACCTAACCTCATAACCTCAAATCTCAACTGAATTATGGGAACAACTGCTCTAGTCAAGTCAAGTAACTACTATGCTAGTCAATCGAGCGTCTACATACTGCTAGTGCCAACTGATTTATGGGTCACCCGGTATTACTGTATCATTATATATGTTGTTTATACATACGTTAACATTTTGTAGAAAAATGAAATTAAGGATAACGTAAATATAGGCCGATTCTTTCAAAGAATTTGCAATTAAACAATTAACAAAAAGAAAATATTCTCATAGTTAAATATATGTAGGCCTAGATAAAAATTGTTATTGGAAAAGCGTTTGTTGTATTAATAAATAATTTGATGAATGAAATACGTCAAATTAAGAACGGTTTGACCAAAGTAAAAATAAATATAAAAAGTATCAGAATTTGTATACAATATCATTACGTGTACGCCTATAGATCTTGTACAACAATAATTCTACTAACTGGACATTTGAAATTCATATTACATGTTTTTGCTAACTGTGATTAATAGTAGAGAGAATTTTAAAATAAATTATATTTCATACTTTTTGTAAAATATGACGTATGATATACCATATGTAATATTTTGGAATAATGACTGGTCATGTATGTTTCATTGTAGCTAAACACTTATAATTTTACACGTACTGTATAATGTAAATGAAGGCCCAAATGTGTCAAGTTCGCTGGCAGCCACAAGGTCCCCTCAATGTTGTTACACATTAATCTGAGGCGTGACTTAATAAGCGCCTGCAGGTGGCAATCACGCTAATGATTGTAATGGAAACTTATTGCCTTCAAACACGCATACTGCCATACTGTACACTGTTGACGCCTACATACAGTATATTTGAATTAGCGACGTTCATTGTGTAATTTTATACATTACAGAAGTTATTGAAATTATAATGGTGTGTTTCGTGTTTATAGAAATTATATAATTTTCCGCAATACGTTTGTCTATGTAATACACAGATTCGTTGTAAATCTCAATCTAGGCACTTCTTGGACAGTCACAAAATTAAGTCGTTAGTTCGTTTTATTGTTATTATCTATTATTGGTATTATCTATTATCCACTTAAACTTCTTGTGCCCTTTTTTGAAAGCAATCTTGCCTTTGTCACCAGTCTTTCCTTTTAGCTAATTATTTTAACATCTTCTATGCCCTGCCTACCACCTTATGTCTTTATACGTATTGCTGACTGGCAAGCTCTACACTAACTCCTGGGTCTCTACTAGCACTGTATTATTAACTGCCTTTGTCTGTATTGTCCCTGTTCCATACAAATCAAAAGCCATACTAATTCAGTTAAACGATAAATTGTCTTCAGATGTAAGGCTCAGTAGAAGTATATAAGAAACCTGTTGTGAGTAGAAAATCTCATAACAGAATGTGGTGTTTGACAAGTCTGTACTTTATACAATCTATAGCGTTCCATGACAAAATACAACTAGTTATTTTTGTTAAAATATATTCCCGGGGTTACTCGAAATTTTAAACTGTTGATGGCAGTCGATGTAATTGTCGAAACGTTTGTTTTAGTTGAAAACAGTAGACCACGGTCGAACAGCCCGGTAATGAATTCCGACCGTGTAAGCCTTCGGATATTAGAACTAGTTATTAATCAGTGGTAAAGTTCCGTATTATAAAGTCTAGGACTGAGGTTTATGTCACGTCTTCAAAATTTAAATAAAAAGAATTTCGACGAAACCGAAACATCGAAGCATGATAATGTTTTTAGTATTTAATATATAATACAAATATTCACTATATAACAAATATATTTACTATATAACAAATATATTTACTATATAACAAACATTATCATGTTAAAACGACAGAGACCGAAGATTTCTAGACTGTGGGGAATCGAAAGTGTGGAAGCGTTACATTTTTCGATGACGTTACATTTTTGTGGAATGACCCCCAACCTAAAATTATTAGCGTCGGTAGACAGAGTAGGAGATTGGTTCCGGAACACGTCTAAGGCCTAGTCCTTGGATGGTTGGATTTTGATGATGATGATGATGATGATGATGATGATGATGATGATGATGATGATGATGATAAAAATATTAGCGATGCTACTTCTACGCATTTACACTCTTCCTCTTCATCATCTTCGTCTTCGTCGTCTTGTTGTTGTTGTTGTTGTTGTTGTTGTTGTTCTTCTTCTTCTTCTTCTTCTTCTTCTTCTTCTATGCGGCCTGTTTTTCTTCTCCCTCTAGGTAAACGCCCCCCCCGTCTATTTCTTGCGTCTTGGGACTGCCAGGAATCCGTTTTCCCATTGGTCTACAAACTTGCACTATTTTTATTAATCTATCGTCGCTTGCCCTGTCAAGATGGCCATTCCATTCTCTTTTTGCCTTCCGACAAAATTTGACTACATCGCTTATTTGACAATTCCATCTCATGTCGCTATTTCTTATTCTATTACGTCTCGTTTTTTCAACAACTATCCTGAGTGTACTCATTTCTAATATCCATAACAGTCGGTTTGTTATATTAATGTCAACTCGCGTGTCAGCTCCACATGTCAGAACTGGTCGTACGACCATCTTGTATATCTTCACTTTACCTTCAAGTCTACGCAATTTGTAAGGGAAAAACTGTTCACGTATACTTACAAGTCAAGAATTGTTGTAAACTGCATGTTGGTAGACAACATTTATAAAATAGAAATTAGTGTACGAAGCAAAATTTAGATGATAATTAATTTAAGTATAACATGAGAGTTTGCGAAAATTTCAATTTCATCCACTTTCTGGTCTCAGAAGGATGATAAAATAATATTAGATCATTCCTGTGGGTTTTGTTCTGTATTCGTATTGTGAAGATATACAATAAAGATTATTACTTTAGGATATGGAGGTGGAAAAGGACACAAGGGATTAGTGCATAATTAGAATTAACGTTAGTATTTAAAATTTAATAAAATAGGAAAATGTAATATTGGAAAACATTTATTTAAAGCCCTCGTCAAAAGTAAGTTCAAAAAGTAGGACAATTTGTACACAAATAACTATGATTCGGATAATAGACACACATTTTAATAGGGAAAATGATAAGGGAAGTCCAAGGCGTACATCTATGTATTCCGAGACCTCACGTGACAAAAAATTTCGGTAAACATATATAGGTCCTGCATATGTTCTTGACTAATTTAGCTTGTCAAAAAATGTCTTCTATATAATGTCATATTATATAAATTCCAAAAAATGTGAATCTACTGTTGAAAGCACAAAATCAAATCGTCTTAATAATGCAATCAACGATAACTTTCTGCAAACCATAGTATCAAACTTAGCGTTTTTGTCCTTAAAGCTTTAGTAACTTAGTTTTGTTGTAATGTATATTTCAAAGAAAATTTAGTTATTTGGTATCCCAAAAGTGGTTATAAGCAAGAGAATAGAAAAATAATGAATAAATTAAATCATTTAGTTAAATTGAATTACATCGTACCGCTTTGCAACGCTAGTGTAACACACAGAGTACAACGGTCTTATACAAGAGAGATTAAAATTAGATTACGAGGATCTCTCAGCTAAACAGTTATAGTTGGTGAATAAATAAAAGTTGAGTCAGAATTCTGTGCAGTTGTTAATGTGTCTCAAGTTTTACAGAGCCGTAATTGATAATCTTCTCTATGTTATCACAGTAAAGCTGTTTATCTCCTTTTATATTTCATCTCGACTTGTTTTCTGTTTACGTAACTATGGATACGCAATGTGTGTTTTTATTTCTATGAAGCTCGTAAAAAAGCATATTTTCTTTGGAAAATGTTAATAATCTTCTTCGTCTCTAGTAACAGACATTGATTGACAAAGATGTCATATATTGTATGTCTTTATGTATGTCTTTATGTCAAATATGTCTTTATGTATTGTAACGGACATAGATAATATTAAATGTTACCAGACAATAAAGATGTTTTACAAAAGTGTTTGAAGAAAGAATGACAACTGATAGGCTGAGTTTGGCGTCTTAAAAGTAAGGAGAAAGTACAATCGAGAATTCGACAAAGCTGCAAGTGCTTTGTCAATTAGTAACCTAAAACAAGAAATAAATACTGTAGACAATAACTTCCGGGGTCCAAAAAGGGGTGTGACGCGAACATATGTTTTCATTAAAGAGAAATGCACCAGCTTCTCCACCTCAACTCCATTTTTACCTACACGTTGGTGGGTCCTGTTACCCGAGCATCCACTGTGGTAGCCAATCCCTTCGTCAGAGTGGATCGAGAAGCAAACGAGAGATGAGGGGTTTTGTTAGGGCAGCCTGGGGGTATCCTGGCTCCTGGCCTGGCAGGATGGTGCACATCAGCAGGGGTTGGAGGCAGAGGAGCCTACAGAAGGCCAACGGCTGCACGCATGCGCTCTACTGCGATTGGGTAGAGAGAGCTCGTCAGCTGACGTGAAAGCAATTCTCTATTAGAAGAGCAGCCGGAAACCAAGGTTCTAGGTCCTCCAAGTTTGGGATTGTACAGCAGGCCAGTGACCTGCTTAAGTAAAAATATGTGTACTTACGGAACTGATCCGAGCCTCGGAAATATCCGTCTACCTTGGTGGCTGCCTTGGGTTATCACCCTACTGGAAAGAGAGATGTCGGTAGACCGAGGAGGAGATGGGTTCCGGAACAGGTCTAATGCCTAATTCTTGGAGTGGTGATGATGATGATGATGATGATGATGATGATGACAACTTCCGACGACTTCCAAGTTATAGTGTTACTCTCCTACGTTATGTTAAAAGAGGTACTGTAAAGGAATATTACAGGTAGAGAGCTACTGTTGGACAGAACAGACAAAAAACGAGTTTCATGATCTGTACAGTTAAGATTAAGACGTTTCATGTGTAAGAAGGTTAAGGGAACTACCAATATTGTAACATGCAATGCTATTGTTAAAATTACATAAGTTATTGTCAGCGGTTACATTTATGACGCAGAAACATTGGTTACAATTAAAAGTACAAGACATGATCCAAATTATCAAATACACATAATTTACGGAACTAATTATTTATAGGATGCATTAGAAATCAAGCATTTTGAAATAACGTTTTTGAAGGCAAAGTATACACCGAAAAGTGTAGAGACTCCCTGGAGACAGGAAAATCACATAAATCAGCGGAATACACGATTTAATATTATTAGAGATCTTCTGTATTCTGTCTGTCTGACTGATATTCACTGCCACCCCTCCCTTTCCATCTCTCACCGTTTTCCCCTGTCACTCCCACCCTTTTTTTCTCATTCTCTAACTCATTCTTTCTTCATAACTACCTGTAAATGTGATTTTTATCCGTTTCCAGCGAACTACAAATATTAAAATATTACTACTGTGCCGTGGTGATATCGAAATGTAAACACCACGGCCACTTAAATTTTATTTTCCGTGCGTGCGGCGCGCTATAGCGTTTTGTTCGACGTCAGCATTGATACTGAAATCAAGTTTGTCCCCTGCTACCGTGAGTGGTGACGTCATTGGGAATGCGGTGGTTTCCGCTTATTAACGAAATTTAGTCAGCTGCGTCGGGGTTTGTATAAGTTAACAAAAATATTGTATTAATTGTATAAGTCAAGACGTCTATTGTTTGGGATAGGTGTACCAATTCTACGTATTGGTCGAATACCAATTTACCAGAAAAAACAGTCACCATTCGTTTTGGCTGGGGAAATTAAACTTTTTCACTGCTCATTAATTAATCGTATTTGTGTAACTTCATGATTATTTTTTTAAGATACGAAGCATCATCTTTTTGTTTAATACTCGTCACGACACGCAATGAATAATCTACCAGAATTTACTAGTTGCTTTATGGATTGTTTTTCTCTACCACAAAGATATTGATAATACGATATTGATAAACTCGTACACAGAGATTAAACAAAGTCCTGTCAAGAGACAAAAGTGAATGGGAGTGAACTCAACATCTCCCTCTGATATATCAGAAATTTAAAGTCCTGTTACAATTCTGGGGGGAAAGTACAGGACATCGAATGCAAGTAATTCATACTTGTAATGCGTATTATGTGTATGCGTACGTATAAACATAATGTTAAATTAAATTCGAATCTTTTCAAACTCTAAGTCACTCAGTTAAGCTTGCTGAAAAAAAAATATAATATTGATTACAAGTACTTGAAAAGATATGACATTTTTGTAACAACATGTTGCAACTGATACACCAAATACAGAGTTATCTGCTGTACGTGGAAACTTGATGAATCACATGTTTTAAACAGTTTGTGCAGGAAGTTCCCTACCATATGGTTTATTGTTGTAAGCGCGTAGTGTTTTCCTGCTGCCGCCAAAAATACAAGTCTTATCATTTTGTAAACAGTAGCTATCATGTTTACCAACCATCGTGTCACAGCTCTCATCGCTGGAAATTTTGGTTATCAAGGAAATCTCGATGTGAATGAATAATCAATAATTACTTATGAATTTATCTACGTCTGGCTTACCATCATACTGGTCCTTTTTTAAATAAACCATTTGCATCAATTAAAAAAGTGCGAGCGGTTTTGCGAATAACATAAATCATCTTGCCACTTTTTGTAGATAAGCACAGCGTGTTTGTAATTTGACAGTCATCAATTGTTCGATGTTCGGTTTGTTTTCGGCTACAACTACGATAGGTCATCACTGCACCGACAACGCTGAAACAGCTGACTTAACCAATAAATTTGGTAAACGGATTACCGCTGGCTAAATATATTTTCCGACTTTGTAGAAAATGTTAGACAAGTTCCTGTTTCTCCGTTTAGTTGTTGCTACCGGTGCATTGTTCGATATTCTTCTCTAGCCTATACAGTATAAGAGTGTCGATATTATTGTATGTTTTTTATAACCGATTCAAGACAGCTGTTATAAAAGTTTTATTAGCCCTCTATACTAAAGAATAAAAATAATCTATCATACAGTTATCACGACTGTCTGGGAAATATATAAGGACGACCGCAGTGGAGCCCTTGAGTTCCGCTGCTAGGCCTACTAAATAGGCTTACAACAGGATGGGCCAGGTGCCCTGATGCCTTACGAGAGAGAGAGAGAGAGAGAGAGAGAGAGAGAGAGAGAGAGAGAGAGAGAGAGAGAGAGAGAGAGAGAGAGAGAGAGAGAGACAGACAGACAGACAGACAGACAGACACAGAGACAGACAGATCTTGTTGGGTTCATGTGCTTATGATATGTGATACGCTATATTCTGATAAGTGATAAGTGACAAAATAAAATACACGTTCTATCAACTTGTAAGTAAACTTCTGTTGTACAATTTCCTACTGCCGAGAAAGTCCACGCTTTTTTAACGCCTACATTTTTCACAGTCGCGAGTCATTTAAGTCCAAATAGACGTACAATAAGCTTTTTTATTATATATAGGCCCATTTAATAAGAACAAATCATATTATATAGCCTTAGGGAAACAGGGAAAGAAAGAGAGAGAGAGAGAGAGAGAGAGAGAGAGAGAGAGAGAGAGAGAGAGAGAGAGAGAGAGAGAGAGAGAGAGAATGTTGTTTTGTTTGTGTGCTTATAACAATGGAATGATATGTGATGAGCTATATTATGATAAGTGATGTGATAAGGCATATGATGACGACTATATTACGCGTACATATAACACTTTCTGTCATCTTTTTAATTAAACATCTCTTATACAATGTGACACCGAGAAAGACCACACATTCTGACGCCTACACATTGCACACTTTCCAGCTAGTAATATCCAAATAGACTTAGGACAGAAAATTCTGGGGTAGATAGGAAGAAGCAATATTAATATTATGCAGCATTTTTGAAATTATTAGTACAAATTATTGAAGATGGACTTATCGTTAATAACTACCTCACGAGTATAGAAACGAGCTTATGAGAAGAAAAACTCAAACTTTTCATAACTATTTACGGAATTGTAATATATACAACATTTTTAACAAAATTTAATTATCAGATTTATTAACATATGTCTCAAAATATAAAAAGTACAAATGATGTATACATTAAGTCATAATTAAGTCCTTCTCTAACAGCTCATGAAAATGGTTCATGTTTGAAAATACAACTAAAGGTTAGCTTCGACGAGAATAAGTTCATTATTCAATTAAATCATTCCACTACGCTGTAAAATACGGATCAAAGTAAAATTCAATTGGGACGTTACTTATAACATTTTAGCCTTTACCGTTAGTTTAAACTTTATACGTTTAAAAATGTTAGTGTTTTTACAATATATTTTACAAAGAAAATTTAATCTTTAGGGAATAAATTTAGTTGAGAATATAATGGAACAAGTAAACGTTTAATTGGAATCTCTACTGCGTGTGAAATTACTACATACTTTACCTATTCTCGTAGTTTCAATTACTACGCAACGTGCGTGTTTTACGCAACATGTGTTTATACTTCACTCACTCAATGAATCCCTCTCACTCCAACCCTCTCTCCCTTTTTCTTCCTCACCCTCACACTCTCTCTCTCTCTCTCTCTCTCTCTCCGCTGTTTCTCTTGCTCACTCATCTTAACACAAACAAACGCACGTCCGCTCGGATGCGGCCACAAATATCTGTACTCATGTATGACACTCATGTATTTCTGACCCTTGGAAGAAACAATAGTGCTACGACTGTCTACTGATCGACAGACACCAACTGTCGATGTTGGTTTACAGTAGAAACACCAACTGTAAATATTGCAACAATAGTGACTGTTTGCATATAGTAGAAGATGTGAGTGTCAGAAAGGGTTTGGCATCCAAGTTAGTACTAAAATATAGTAAATGTGATACTGCAAGCTCTGCCAGAAGCTCAAAACTTACATAGTAAGATTTATGAAATAAACTTCAGGATTGTGTATGGCATGCGATGCATTGGAAAGGGACATAGTGCAGCAAAAACTGTCTGTGGTATATTAGATCTCCTCCACCCCCAGCAAAATTCGTTAATTATAGTGATAGAATAGAAGCAAGTGTGAAAAGTGTATGTGAAGCTTCTATGAAAACTGCTGCTATTGAAGCTGTTGCAGAAAATAATGGTTCTACTGATCTGACTGTCGCTGTAGATGGTAGCTGGCAAAAGAGGGGGCGGCATTCCTCCCTTCATGGAGTTGTATCCACAACATTATTTGACACTGGTAAGGTTGTTGATCTTCATGTGCTATCTAAATTCTGCCTAGGGTGCTACATGAATCTAGAGGTCATAGTTGCCACTGTACCATAGTTTTTACTATGGCACAGTGGAAAACAAAATACAAGACACCAATTTCGTAAATAATCACCAGCTTTAATTATCACAATTAAACAGTTTGTAATTAACAAGACAGTCTCTTACAATAAATAAAATAAAAATTGTTCACATGCAATAAAAATGTCTACTAATATAAAACACAATTATATTACAATCGTCCCGCACAATTATAAAACACATAAAACTTCGCCACAATATTACGAAATCCACTAATAACCACTTGAACGCACATAGTAATCGCCCGACAATAACTCGCAACTCAAACGGTACTGAACGTCGCTGAGTACTTGTATTTATATCCCGCCGAAATACCAGAATATTTCATACTGCGCATTAACAATAAAGGAAAACATTAGAGCGTAATTCATTGCAGCCTTGACACACTGCGCGTGGCTCCTGACACAGTCCGGCTAATGCGTTGAGAATCACGTACGCACACACATTAGAGCCGGATTCCTCTGGAACTATCGATAAACACTTATTCTGTAATGTCGTAACAATAGTTTTTTTGATTTCTGTTCATCCGTTACTAGATGTTCTCTTTAAATTACATTTGCTAAAATTCCTTCATAAACTCTGTGTGTGTGAAAAGAAATCACCCGCCTTTGCAAAGTTATAAGATTAGGACTATTTTAAATTTTACACAGAATTAAAACATATTCTTTATGAAAAAAATCAAACATAATTTCGGATTTTAAAACACACATGTAAAATGGTTAACATTCTCAATAACGTATGTCTTATAGTGTGTGTTAATACTATTCATGCACGTTTTACTGTGTCCACGTTCAGTTTTAATATTTACAAAATATTGTAGGGTTTTGTGTGTTGATAGTTAAAAGTATTTAAGGTAAGTACTCGTAATTTTATTGTTTTACCTCAATTACCGTAAAGGAAATACATTACTGAGAGCGTCTGCGTGTCTTGTTGATATATTGTTGCTACCTGGAGCGAGCCGATAGAGACTCCCTGGAGACAGGGAAATCACATAAATCAGCGGGATACACGATTTAATATTATTAGAGCTATTTGGTATTCTGCCTGTTTGTCAGACTGATATTCTCTATCTCTCCTTCTCTATCCACCATCACACCTATCTTTTCTATCTCATAACTACCTATAAATATGATTATTATTTCCTTTTCAGCAAAAATTACGATTATAAAAAAAACCTTGGGTTTTCTGCTTGCATTCATATTAAAAAAATATTTACACCCGAAGAAAGGATATTCATCACTAAAAGAGGATGTACTTAAACTGAATATTAATATGATTTTGTAAACTCGAAAACACTTTATTTTCTATCTTCAATAAAAAGAAATCTTTAAGGCCATTAGTGTGTCAGTGTTATGTATCTTTTCGTAAATATCTTCATAAATAATTTGCTGCATTTACTTTTCACAGTCTTGCAACAAATTAATGAAAAGTATTTTACTGGAAAATGGAGAAAATCATTTTAGACGTCAGCGTAACGTTTCTCTTCTGCCGTTAGTAGCTTGAGCTTTCAGGCAGGTTTTAGTACCTAATTTGCTTGTCTTGGCGGCTCTATGTTGGCTCCACAACGAAGAAAGTGTGAGGTTTTTCTCTTTTCTCGATGTTTCCAATTGCGTACTCTAACCCAGTGTTCCGCAACCGGTGTGCCGCGCCACAATAGTGTGCCGTCACAAGGTGAAAGGTGTGACGCGAACTTTTAGCTATTATTGTAATAAGTTAATTGTCGATTTTAAGTAAGAAGGTGCTTGTTTATTCTTTAATATATGCTGATAACTGTTATATTTTCATAGAAATTAAATGTAATTTATTTACTCAATATTTTTGTTATAGTTTGCTTATCTTAAGTTATTTGTATTCTCGCCTGAAATATTGGGCCGATTTGATGGGTTACAGGCGGCCCGCACCAATCATACAATAGAGTTTACGTTCAAAACTCTAAACGTTCTAAACTCTATTCAAGAGAGTTCTTTGTAACACCGAATGTTTTGTGTACGGCTGGCTGTAAGTGCTTTTAAATAAAATTGCGGGATTAGCAAAAATATCCCTCTTTTTTATTATTTTATTGCCTTGTTTTGATATTTGTGCCTGTTTGTCGGCGCTTCTTAAACTTTATTGCTCTTTTCCTTCGCCGAAGGACCCACACATTGTCAGACAACAATTACAGTATTTCAGTTCAGTTCTATCACAGCTGTGCTCTGCAGTAGTGCGAATATTGTGATTGCTACACCAGTCTTACTATTTTCTATTACAGTGTTATTAAAGTATTTTTTTTTTTATATGGATAAGTTCCTTGTACGGAGTGGTCCGTCCTCGAGTGCAAGTAGTGAAATCATCGAGCCCGAAAAAAAGAAACAGAAAGCAGTTCACCGGCAATATAGTGATAATTATTTATCTTACGGGTTTTTTTGGTGTGGTGACAAAACATGCCCAATCCCCGAGTGTGTTGTGTGTGGTGAAAACCTCAGTAATGCTGCTATGGTTCCCAGTAAATTGAAACGACATTTGTCAACAAAACATTCCTCTCTGTTAAGTAAAGATGTGAATTATTTCGCAAAAAGTACAGGTGTTTCGCAAAAAGTACAGGAAGCTAGCTATAAGGTAGCCGAACTTATCGTAAAGGCCCAAAAACCACACACAATAGCAGAAACGTTGTTAATGCCCGCGTGTAAAGAAATGGTAAAAATAGTCCTGGGTTTAGAAGCTGGTACTGAAATTTCAAAAATTCCTCTCTCTGCTGACACAATCAGCCGCCGAGTTAGTGACATGTCCAGTGACATTGAAGACATTATGAAGGAGAAAATAAAGAGCAGTCGAAAGTTCTCACTTCAGATCGACGAGTCCACCGATATTGGCGGTCAAGCACATCTTCTTTCCTACATAAGGTATGTTGGTGGGGATGTAATTGCAACTAATTTCTTTTTTTGCAAAGAACTACGCGAGCGAGCAACCGGTGAAGAAATAATTCGTACGACTAATGAATATGTGGTCCGTAATGAATTAACATTGGAGGATTGCGTTAGTGTTTGTACAGACGGAGCCGCTTCTATGACAGGCCGAGTGAAAGGATTCGTGGGTAAAGTACGCGAAGTAAATTCTAACTTACGAACCGACCATTGTCTCATTCACCGCGAAGCCATTGTTGCTAAGTCTTTGCCATCTCCTCTGAAAATTGTGATGGAGGAAGTAGTAAAAGTCTTGAACTTCATCAAATCGCGGCCCCTAAATATGCGGCTTTTTAAAGTTTTGTGTCAAGAAATGGGATCAGAGCACACTACACTTCTGCTACATACAGAAGTACGATGGTTATCTCGAGGTAAAGTGTTAACGCGAATGTTTGAACTTAAAGAGGAGGTACTTGCATTTTTGATTATTGAGGGGCATGAGTATGCGGATTTATTTGCAGATGATGAATGGGTATCTAAGTTGGCATATCTTTTCGATATTTTCGTATACTTGAATGAACTAAACAGAAAAATGCAAGGTAGAAACGAAAATATTCTGACTAGTATGGATAAGATTCAAGGATTTATTAATAAGTTAAATTTGTGGATACAGACAATAGAAAATGGATCGTGTGAGATCTTCCCAACTGTATGGCCCCTTGCTGACGATAATAAGGTGTTGATGGACTTAATTAAAGAACATTTAGTACTCTTGCAGCAGAATTTCAAAAAATATTTTGGAGAGAGTGTTGAAGATTTTGTCTGTGTTCGTGATCCATTCATTATGGATTCGAAACATCTTCCGAATAATTTAGGCAGATTTGAAAGCAGACAGAACATTGAAATTAAAATTTTTCGAAGTGCCTTTGGAAACATTTCGGTTGTCAATAAGCATTGAATACCCGGCTGTCTCCGAGATGGCAGTTAATGTATTATTACCATTTTCAACTACATATTTGTGTGAACTGGGCTTCTCGACGTTGACTGAAATTAAAACATCAAAGAGAGAGAGACTCAAATCCATCGATGAAGAAATGAGGCTTGCTTTGTCGACGATTTCGCCACGAATCAGCCGTCTGTGTGCAGCTAAGCAGGCTCAAGTATCACATTGAAGGTATGAGTAGAGTTATTTACTTTAAAATTCGTATTTTCTACAGTGAATTAAAGTTAATAAATTGTTAATAAATGCATGAGTCTATTCCTGTTTTATAATAATAATAATAATAATAATAACAATAATGATGATAATAATAATAATAATAATAATAAAAATTGATTACATAACGACGTAATATTTCGTAATTATATTAAGATTCATATGATTTTGAGGGGACAGACATTTTGGTGTGCCGTGTTAAGTCTAGGCCCGTCTGGGGTGTGCCGTGAGTAAAAAAAGGTTGCGGAACACTGCTCTAACCACATTGAGTTTCACAGAATTAACCTTTACATTTGTATAATTATATCATTACTACTTACGGGTAAATCGGACTGCTTCCATCGTCATATTTTTCTCGCTAGGCATTTCGATCGCTAGAATATGGGATAGACCGCAGAAGTTGTGAGTGGCCATCTAAAGGCCCTGTCGTTCAACCGCCACTCACAGCTTCTGAGGGCGATTCCAGGTTGCAGGGGTAGTAACGCCAAGCGAGAGATTTATTACGATGGAAGCAGTTGGAATAGTGATTTACTCGTAAGAAATCACCCATCGCTTAGAGGTATTATTACAACTTGTTAACTGATGGAAAACTTGTAAGTCGTTTCCAAGAAATTTCTTACAAACTCGGGAAAATAGTATTTATGTAATGATGAAAATACGATTAGTAGTATTATGTACAATAAATTATTTCTCTATGTCAAAGGGGTTTTTATCGGCTATTGCCGCATAGCCACACCTAACCACCATCTATTTCTGTCCTGTGCATCTACTTCTGCCAAATTATCTTCCACGGCCTTCCTCATGTTTTCATACTATGAAGGTCTACGTCTGCCGCTTTTTCCTCTCCCTGAGGCCTTCCACTGAAATATTTTCCTCGGCCATCTCTGTTCATCTCTGTTTGGATTAAGTGAGAGAACCACTTTAGACCTCTTCGTTCTACTCTGTTAATAATTGTGTCTTCTGCATGCATACTTCTTCTGATCTCCTAGCTGGTTATTCTCTGCCTTCTTGAGACTCCGGCACTTCTACGGAGATAATCCATTTCCACGGCATTCAGTTGTCGTATAATTTGCGTGCTCTACGTCCGTACCTCACAGCCGTAAGACAGAACTGATTCAACAAAAGCTTTTCCTATACGAATCTTTGTGGCTCTCGATATATGTAATATTTCAACTGATATAAATATTTAATGACATAACTTTATTATATATATTGCAACGAAACACAGGATGATGAGCTATATGAATTGTATTTAAGCATGGATGACGAACATTTACAGGTTTAAAATGGATTTATTCAATTTTTTGTCTATTAGCTGTAAGTTTTGTATTTAGCGATGGATAAGAACGTAGGTTATACCAAATTCTTTATAAAATTTTGTTCTTTTTTGTCATGTACTTTTAGTGTGAAATTGTGCGCGTGTGCGCGTCTGATAAACCTTACTCGCTATATCTTCCGCGGTAATAAACCCATCAACTTGAAACTTCGATAGTGGATTGTTTATGTAATTAGCTACAGTATTTATATACTCTGAGGCGTCCAACTGTTTTATAAATATGGTTTTTTCTATAGGGAAAACTCAACTTTTAACTCTTATCAAGGGTTGAGTAATAAAATTTATAGATAAAATCATTGCAAGCTCTTACTAATTTATACAAAGTTATCATGTAACCCAACTATCTTTTTTTTCCATCAACCATGTGACTGCTAATTTACCAATCAGGAAACACCAATTTCAGTCAGATTCATACGTTGTGGGCTTCGCTTGGACACAGTTCATCGATAACATTTGCTAGGTGAAGGTGTGTCCGGTCGACGAGAGTTTTTCTTGTACGGACTTACAGACTTTAAATAATACAATAAAACTTGGAACTCTTTGCGAGCTCTGCGTAAAGAACCAAACTGTTAACAACCTCTGTAAATTATTAGTATTATATTAAAGTGCTTTTCGCGGTAGACAAGATATCCGCATAGGAAATTATTGAACAATTCAAGCTTTCACGGAAGGTGTAAGCTCAATACACCGTTTTTTAAAAAACAATTACCTATAATCACCCTGAGATCTAATAAAATTTAAATTTATTATAATTTTTGCGAGCGAGAACGCTAATTATTGTGACAGTGACAATTCATGTGTAAAATCTAGTTGGTGTTAGCAGTTCGACGGAATCGTCAGCGAGACGTGCCGAGGAATCGCCGTGGGAGCAACCCAACGACGAAGGGGACGCCAGGACGAGAGCGACGCCAAGAGGAGGAACGCACATCCTAAGGACGGATCATCTAGTGTAACGGATATTCATCTAACAATTAAAATCGAGCTAATCGAAAATATGAACGCTATTCAACATATATAAATGCATGACTCTTATGTAATTTAATATACAATATATAAACTATTATTTCTCGTGTAATAAATAATTCTTCATTACCTCCAATATAGACTTGTTTGTAATTTTTTTCACAAACACTAATATCCTATGCGAAAATAATAATCTGTATCGTTGCAATATACATATATGTACTGACATAAATAAATAAATTATTTACTGACATAATTTTACGTTCTGCCTTAGAGTAGATAGAGCTATGACTACTAAAATTGGTAAAAATATCTTGGGTATAACGGTTTAGCGGTTCTAGGTACTTGGTTTCATTTTTGAATTGTTCTCTAAATTATTTTTAATCCAGCGTATATAATATCACCTTATATTTTCCTGCTTTGTACACACAAGAGGGAATACTTAAAAAAAAACAGATGGAGCACAGGAAAATGACGGAGAGAGTGCAAATGTATAGACAAACAAAGTACCAGAGAGTCAATTTGAAAGCTAACGGTAGACATCAGCAGAGATTACCGGAAGTAGTGTACGCACTAGCCAAAATCAAACATTGCGGTACTTACAGGTTCAGTTAAGAGGAGAGTAATGCTTATATGATACGAATTTTATCTAGAATCTAGGTTGGATTTCTATTCTTGAAAGTCAAAAAATATTCATCAAGTAAACGTTAGAGCTCTTAACTTTATTAATGTTTCCTCATACACACAAACGGACTGTCTGATAATTATATTATAATCTTTCCAGGAACTGATAAAATAGCAGTTCAACAAACTTATGTGTAACGATTATATACTTTGTACAATAAAAATGTTCTGTACCAAAAATAGTCTATAACAAACAAACACCATGCGATACTGAATAATTTTCTCTACCTATTTAACCTTTTTCTTTCACTTTTATTCTGTTTTTGTTACTTTTGTGTGCCATTACCTTTCTCCCTCTCCAACGGAGACAGAATTGTATTGGATGTCACGTATTTTCCTACTTAAATTATTTATCACAATTGATTGGGACCATTAGGAGTATAGAGTCGCCAGTTATTCAGCTAAAGCTCAGTAATTTAATATTTACATTTTTTTTAATGAAAGCAACTTAAAATATTAAAAACAAATCATTCGTACTTATTGTTCATAAATATCCTCTAAATAAAAAATTAATTTTGTATTCAATGTTAAATCAAATTACTATTAGGAAGCCTATTGTAATGATATTACAAAAAATAGTCTATATTATGATTATGGATAAAGTATTTGTAATTTCTTTCTGGAATCTGATATTTTTGATTTTTTCAACATTTTTCCTCGAAAATTTTGTTTAATATTTTTAGAGAGATTAATCCCAAAAACAAACCTCGTCTCCATAGTAAACTCATGGATACACGCGCCAAGTGATAAAAATTAAAGGAATTTCGACGAAACCGAAACATCGAAGCTAGATAATGTTTTTAGGCTTTTGAAACGTATAATTTGCATATAACAAATATTTTCTATATAACAAACATTATCATGTTAAAACGACAGAGACCGAAGATTTCTAGACTGTGGGGAATCGAAAGTGTGGAAGCGTTACATTTTTCGATGACATTATATTTTTGTGGAATGACTCCCAGCATAAAAACATTAGCATGTTAGAAAAGCTATCAAAGTGTTGCTGCATTCAAAACCTATTGCGATACCTCTTTTAAAGGGATATTTAGATAAATAGACACGCAAACTGACAAATTCCAAACTCAGTTTTGAGCTGAAACTGAGACACCGCTTCGCTCGTTCAATTAGAACAATTTTATAACAAAGGTAAATTAAATGGAAATCTTGCGTGTCGGAATCTGAATTGATTCAATTAGGGACCTACATGTGACAACAACCCACACGCAAAACTGAGTAACAGGCACTTGCGCCAATGTACGTAATAGTTTTTTGTCAGACAACAATACATAATACCACCTGGTGAATAAAACTTTTTCCTCTATAAGCTGCTTGTAACGTTTTACTTCAGTAAGAAAGAATTATTTTTAGATTTTAACTTTATCAAATATTTATGTTTAAAATATTTGTGATTTAATTTTCCAAAAAAGCAAAGTTTTGATTGTGCCAGAATCGGCAGCTATCAGACAATAATTCTGAAACACAAAATACTAGTTTGGTAAACAGTGTCGCTCTTAAGAAAAGCACTTAAGAACAACAAGCACTTAGAAGAAAAGCACTTAAGAACAACAGTTAGAGAGGCTACTGAAAACTAAATCAAATAGTTGCAGCTTTGACGTTCGTTCTGTATGATGTGTGTATGATATGTGTGTGCGAGGGCAAATATCTAATATTAGAGTGTGTATGCCAATATGTAATCTAGCTCGAGTAATTTTCAGTGACGTGTTATTCTATGTCATCGGAGTGATACAATGTTATATCAATTTTCGAATTGTTTGTTGAAGACGACTTCCGGCTACTAGCGTAACTACTGTAGCGTATTGTTTTTTTTTCAGTAAATTAAATTATTGATGGATAACGCATCATTTTTAAATATTCACTAAACTATTTTGCTACATCCTCTGAATATTTTGCTATTCTAATTTATTCTGTGAATGTTTGTAGTTATATCAGTGGTGTAGTGTTCTCCTGCTGCCGTCATAACGGTGGAGGAAAAGCCGTAGACCTTCGAGCCAGATTGCGTTAACCGAACGCCGAAGGTCGGAACAGCGACCATTCTGGACTTCGGGGGTCATCGTGTTGATTAGCGGCGTACTCTAAAAAATGTTGCCAGGAGATCGTGAACCAGCCCGGCCGGCAATTCTGTTCCCCCGATGTTCACGAGTTGAAGAAAGGTTTCATGGTGGTTGTGGTTGACCCAGCTAGGGTCGATTTTCCTTAAAATGGGTCTTTTTGGGAGTTCAGGTGTGTGTCTTGTAATCCTATGGACTTTGGAGGGCCGCACACTCACGGTTCCTCTTCGGAGGTTCTCCAAATCTTAGTTCGACGCACGGACGCTCTACTGTAGTTATAATACTATTAACACAAAACGCTTTTTAGCAGTATAAAATTTGTAAAAAATATTGATTTTCCTTTTCCCTCAACTGTGTACTAACAATGGTGACGGTCCATCACTTTCCTTTGAGAAAGCTGTACATCGACACCTAAAAAACCTGAAAGCCTGTATATTTCCTTCGAGACACCAAAAATGTCTCTCCTATGAAACATCGCCTTTAGTAAAGTCCCGGCCAAAAAGTCACACCGTTAAATTATTCTTGCGTTATTACGCTCCAATAAAAAATCGCTTTATTCTAACTCTTGAAAACATCGTCTTTAATATTTGGGCTATGCTTGCAAATATGATTCTTTCTAACATAATAATTTCTTACTTCTCTAACTAAATACCTAACATTACAATTTGTTTTATGAAACAAATAAATACATAATTAGTTATTAGACCTATAATTACAAAAGAATAGTTATAAATGTTATTCTTTTTTTTATTATTCTCTACGTGCTACGTGCTGGGCTGGCTACAATGGCTTCACCGTAGGGCTCAATATGACAGCATGTTCTCCCTGACATTCCTAACTTACTTCGGTGCAAACAACAAGAACTATTATTATATTATAAATTTTTTTGTATTATTTGTTACTAAAACTTCTGTATCTTGGGATTTTGATTAGTGTGTTTAATATTCAGCAGCTTGGAAAGTGAGCATGGAATAAAATATTTTATTACATTTACTTTATGATGTTTCATTTTTAAAAGCAAATTTTTATTCAGAGGTAATAATATATTTAAAAAGACGCAGGTATAAATGTTGTTTAATAAGTCTAATGGTTTTTCAGTAATACCGACTGTACACAAAATAATTTGTGGTTTGAGTGTGTATGTTATTACTATCAATGTGTTCCAAGTCGTCTGTTTTTAGTATTATAATAATAGCTGATATGTTAGTAGAAACACCCGGGAGTAGTCGAATATATTTACCACAAATACTAGGGTTAGAAATATTTAAAAAAAGCCAGTTATAACACCTGAATCCCGGAGGCTATAACAAATTGATGTTTTTAAGGTGAGTACATTGATTAGAAGTCGCCTAGGGCAAACTAAAATCAGTGAACACAGTAACAAGCATTTTATTAATAGAATTCATGCTGAAGAATTTTTTACGAATACCAACAATTCCTGTTAATAAATAATTCTTAACAAATATTTTTATTTTATTGGCCTATGTTGTTACTTTTATCACGTACGAAGGAAGCAAGTTCTAATCCTAATATTACCTGCGTGATTGAATTTATAATAACGAATCCAAGTTTTTGTTTGGTTATTACTTAATTACAGTTTTGTAATTATGTGAGACGTCTTTTATCAGTAATGTGAATGTCTCCTAACACCGCGTCTATCTTGCATTCGATTATTATACTTATTACCTATGCTGAGAATTATTAATTAACACCAATTTTCAATATCGATGATAAAATATGACAGCATACTTTTAATAATACTTTATGTTACTGTACGCAAAATAAACTCAATGTTTACCAATTTGTCTCACTATAATTTTTAAAAATTTTATTGTGCCATAAAAAATGAAGAAAACCAACAAAAGGAATTATCCCAAGTTTATTAAAGTTATAGTAAGCCAAAAATCCTTCACCTCTGCATTTGAGCTACAATGAAGACATCCTACTTGGTTATAAACAGGATTTAACATGGGAAGTAACATTAAGAAGACGAAATGTTAATAGAAATAACATAAATTTAAGATATCGTGGTTAAAAATATAGACTTTTGGTCGTATTACACATGTCTCTTTGCAAACTGATTTTATTCAGTGTAGGTTGTAAACCTCTCCCATTGGTACATTTTATTTTGTTGTTTAGGTTAAATCCAATTTATCCGTATTAGAATACAAAATCTCTGATTAACCTTTCAACCTTGAAAAAGTTAAACAGTGTTATTAAGATTTCCTGTTCATCCTAGTCTTAAGCCTAAAGCCGTGGGGTAATTATTATTAGTTTTTTGGGTTGGATTAATTGTACCAAATGGAGTTAGGCCATCACGTTGCGTATGAAAATCAGGTTCTTATAGAGTTCTCGGTGACTGGCTCTTAAATAACATACTTATTCAGTTAATTATTTATTCGTGTGCTCACTCCATAACTTGCAAATGGTTATGTACGAGTCATAACATTGTCTAAAACAGTAACAGCAAAGGAATAGCAAGCATCCCCTCATTGATTGCAAAGATAACACAAGCTTTCTGGTATTATATATGTTCTTCCAATTATTACTATTATCAGAATTAATTATACTAATAGAGAATTTATTCCTTTACATTTCCTAATAATCAAAAGACGAAAATATTGTTACGTAACATGGAAACGTGTTGCGTAACACGTAACGGTCTATAAGTATCTCGAATATTCCAGCTGTAATGTGTATGTGCGTACATAATGCTGCTACTTTAAGGTGAAAGACAATTACGCGTCAACTATCGAGTCTATACCGGACCATACCGGTAAACAACACTGTTTCTAGTGGATCGTCGAGAGCGCCTGTTTGTTTAACAAAGTGGCAGATTATTCTGCCAATCAGCGGGGTATAAATACAGCCATTCAGCGACGGTCGAGTTAGTTATTGTCGGGCGATTTACACAGTGCCGTTTGAAGTATTGTGGCGAAATATTATGTTTTTATAATTGAATTGTGCGAGACAATTGTAATACAATTGTGTTTTATATCAGTTAACATTTTTATTGCGTGTGAACAAATTTTATTTGATTTGCTGTAAGAGACAGTCTTGTTAATTACAGACTGTTTAATTGTGATAATTAAAGCTGGTGATTACAGACGTAATTGGTGTCTTGTATTTTGTTTTCCACTGTACCGTACGACAATCAGTAGACCGTAGTAACAATACGTTCTCTAGAAAATTTTGGACCAGATCACAAGACTTTCTCTCTAATCTAGTAAATGAACTGCCTTCTGCATTGTATCGATTTTCTCGTCTCCTTAAATTCAAGACTTACAACCTTCCGTCACGCGAATTAATCAAAACGTCAGAGCACAAAAGGAAATTATATTTAACTACTAAATTGAACTGTATTTTTTCCAAAAATTTTCTTATACGCAGTATGTTTTTTAAGATCAGTTTGCCTGATATTATTAGTTAATTCATAAAATAAAATATAAAATTATAAGTTTAATAACTTGTTTAAAAGTGTTCTTGATTACTATACAATGTAATACAATTGAAATAATTCCTAAGAAAGATCTTAGTGGCAGGAAATAACTATTTAAATATGAAAAAGGAACTGTTGATTTATTAGCAATTATTTAAACATATTAAATTTTGACAAACATACATAAATTTAAAATATTTCGTTTTTTAAGAAACCGTTTACACAGTGTAAGGCATATTACGCATATTAATCTTACATATCTCACAGAAAGAATATACAAACCACACAAACATAAAACACATATACGAAAAGAATATATGGAAATAGTTCAATTATTTAGGTGTCTGAAATAAACTTTTGAATTAAATCATTAATTTTAAATGTTGTAGGTCATTTATAAAATTAATTAAAATATAAAGCGTACCTGTAGTATTTTAATAAAAATAATATTTACTTTAGTACAAAAATCCTAGTTATTGTGCATCCATTTTAATTAAACAGGAAAGTTTTTACGAATAAATATTAAAATAACATACTTTAATTGTAGTAATTATTGAAATCTTTATATTGACATTATGTTTTTTTTATTACACCATATATTATTTTCTTTATACAGACTTTGTTTTAAAAAATTGTCCACTTTTTCACTTGCTTTTAACGTTGAGTTACAATACCGAAGTTATGGTTGTGAGTGTGTGTGTGTGAGCTAGTGAGAGAGAGAGAGAGAGAGAGAGAGAGAGAGAGAGAGAGAGAGAGAGAGAGAGAGAGAGAGAGAGAGAGAGAGAGAGACGGACAGACAGACACCGCGCGCGCGCGTTTGTGTGTTGTTTGGATGATGACGTAGATGATAATTCCGGCATAATCTACGTCAATAACCACAACGAATTCGTGATATTGTCGTTATTACTAAAGACTCTCAATTTGTTAAAACTTTTCCGACATATTTATAGTATAATCTAAGTCGACAGATTTGATGTTTCTGGATTACTCCGAGACTTGTTTTTCCCTTCCTGCATAAGCATTGCTTTTACACAAATCACATCTTTGTCTGTTTTTGCACTACTAACAGCAATAATGTGCAAACCAGTAGTTTCATAAGATTCGTGATTTTTCACTCGTTTCACATATAAATTAATTGTTCATCACATAAAAAATTATGCGTTACCAAAAAACATAATTTATGATTAAATAGTATATACGCTTCTCTTTACTCTCCCTCTAATGGTCACTTCTTTTTTCGCAAAATGTAACATCAAATGAGCAAATTTTATTAAACAAAATTCATTTAATTATTAGCTTTTATTCGATTCCTAACCGGAGTCTACTTACACAAAGACGATATGATATTCACAGACACAAGCACAAAACAGGCTACAGCTGGTGTAATAACACACCGGACACACGGAGTTCGCCACCACTTCGCTATGCATTGTTCAAAACTGGTGTTTAAAAACAACTCTATTCCTGCTTCCACTACATAAAACTACAATTTCAGTCTCTGAATCATTTATGCATACAGTGGATATTATCCTGAGTGTATGTGCAAGTACGTGTCACTGCAATACACGCACACAAACACATAATATACTTTTCATCGTAGGTAACTCTCAGCGTTCTTGAGGAATTCTTTTATTTTATATATGTCAACTAATAATTCCGTCTGGAAATATATGTTGCTCATTTTAATTTTATCGTTTTATTTCAAACTCACTCACGTTTCATAGCTTACGTCATACAGATTTAAAGCTGTAAAAAGACCCTCAGGTTGAGATACAACGACAAAAATAAGCAAAATATACTTGCAGACGTAATTATTAGTTGAATAATTGTGTGTGTGTGTGTGTGTGTGTGTGTGTGTGTGTGTGTGTGTGTGTGTGTGTGTGTGTGTAAATATATGTATATACACACAATGTACATATTAAAGTTTTGTTCATTTCATTGAAGTAAGAACGATCAACAAGACCGTGTTTCACAAATGCGTTAATCACAGACACATTAAAAACAATAAGAATGGTTCATTCTTATGCAACCGAAATGTTTAACGTTAAGCAGGGTTGGCTATCAATAACCGCATTTTATGTGTAGCTAAGCAGCTGTATTATCTAATGCACCTACAAAAATACACAGTTACATTTATTAACGCTTATTTATATGATGATTTTTATAGTACTACCTATTAATATTTACTCTGTCTATGCAAGTTTACATAATTTTCAGTTAATTATATCCTCTTACTCTTGACTGAAGAATTTGTGCATGATTTGTTTAGAGTGATCGACTGATGGTTGGGTGTTGTGAATGAATTTTGTAGATATTTGGTTTCATTGATAATAACCAGTTTAAGTTATAAGCCGCTAAACAAAAAGTTCAACGCAAGCGAATTAAACAAATAAATTTAATCGAGTTTATATAAGAATAAAATGTTGTTAAGTTAAAATACAAACTATAGTTTTATTACATTAAAGCCATGTTTTGTAAATATTTGTTTGTTACAGTACATGAATTTACCGACATAAAGGATCATAATTGCCAACTTGTAAATTACCTAGAAAACAGAAATCGATTATAACCAATATTATATCAATATTTATTGTGGTACAAAAAGAAAAAAAACTAGATTTAAACGTACTAACAAAGTACAATTAAAATCTTAAGCAAAGATATTAACAAAACAATTAAACAAAGATGTCAGCATAGATTAGTAGTTGTATAATGAGCTTGCAATAACAAATTATGCAGAACCTATTTTAAATTCAAAAAAGCTGTGGTAAAACAAAACACTGATGAGTAATTTTAAGAAAAACATAATCAATATTAGAAAATTATATATATCATAAGGTTATGCAATTACAAAGAAATAATTATATAACAACGAACGAGAAATTCTGCAGAAAAAACAAATTTCTCAAGAACATTAAAAATGCGCCAAAATTCTTGCTACCGTATATTGGTCGAATAGAGGGGGTTTGAAAATGTAAGTATCTAAGGGAAAAAATTCAAGAGAATGATTTAGAAAAATCTGCTATTGAAAAAAGGATTCATAAAATGGAAAGAGCATATGGTATAAATAATATTATTTTATGTTACATTACTTAATTATAATTAAGTTTTAATTATATTATATATTTGTATGTATAGTGTTACGATATTACATAACAGTCTACGTGATTGTCGAATGTGCCAGAAGAATCTCGCTGTAATGTATGTGGCACACGTGACGCTAACGCATTCGCGAGGCGTTTCTCGAAGCCGCCGGCCGCTCTCATTGTGTCAAGGCCGCAATTAATTACGTAGTACACAGTGGCGCTAAGAAGTAGTTCGGAACGTTCTGGTCTGTGAGCGGAGGTATAAATACATGGCGGCAGCGGCTTTAGTTTTCAGTATAGCAGCGATATATTTACAGTGCGGGTCGAGAGTTATTATCGGGCGGTATTACTGTGCGCGTTCAAATGGTAATTAGTTAAGTGTCGTGTTTTATAATCGGACGGTATATTGAAATAAAATTGTGTTTTAATATTAGTTGACATTTATTTGCGTGTGAACAATTTTATTTGATTTGTTATAGAGAATGTGTTGTCAATTACGAACGTTTAACTGTGAAAATTAAAGCTGGTGATTAGTGACTTAATCGGTGTCTTGTATTTTGTTTTCACTGTACCTACGACGATCGAGTAGAACGTCGTGACATATGTTTATATAAAAATTGCCAGAAAAATTAAGTTAAGGATACATAATTGAAGAAGATATTGTGTCTAACAGTTAGGTAATTTATAAAAATGAAAATTCACATTGTTAAATATATTCAGTTAAAAAGTGTTAGAGAAATGTTTATTGTGTTGGAAAATAATTTAAGGAATAAAAAATTCAACTTAAATAGTATTAGAATTTACAAATCATATTACTAAAATATACACATCCTGTACATTAGTAATTCTAGTGAACATATTCAACATTTTTGCTATCTGATAAGGGGCAGGGATGTTTTACAAAAATCATAATAATATTCGATATTTTCAAATAGAAGTAATACTTATATGAAACGACCGTTTCATTGTAGCTAAACATCTAATTTTATATATATAACGTAAATGAAGGAACATACTAAGTCCAAATATGTCAAGGTCGTTGGCAGTTACAAGTCCCCCCCAATGTTGTTAGACATTAATCTGAGGCGTGACTTAATAAGCGCCTGCAGGTGGCAATTACGCACACGCGCTTGTAATGGAAACTTATTGCCTTCAAACACGCAAATTGCTATATTGTACACTGTTGAGGCTTAATATACCAATTACTTATCAACGTTAAATAATGTAATTTTATACATGTCTACGTAATAGTAAAGGTCACTGTAAATCTCAATCTAGGTACTTGGGGATAGTCACATAGTCGAGCCGACAGTTTGTTTTTTTTATTATCCACTTATATTCCCTGTATTTTCATAATTATTTACTCAATTGTGTATTTTCTATCAATATTTCTCTTTTGATGATTATTTTAACAACATCTTTGCACCTACCTATCTCTTTACAATTTTGTATTGTTCACTGGCTAGCTCTACAATAACTCTGCAGTCTTTACTAGCCTGTGTAGACTTTCCTTGTTCGTCGTCTAAGTTCCCATACTAACTCAGTCAGACGATAAATTTTCTTCAGATATAAGACTTCGCACAAGTCGATAAGATAGGTACCTGTTATGAGTGTTAAGTCTTTTAACAGTATGTGATATTTGATCTGTATTTTAGACAATCCATAGTGTTCCATGACCAAATAAAACTACCTATGCATAAGGCAAATTTCCTTATGATAAAGGCGATGTACGAGGTTTAAGTGACATCTTTAAAATTAAACTTAAATTAAAATATTAGCAATGAATGTCGTAGTGGCGAATAATACAAAGGGTTTAGTGAACATTTAGGACGAACAGTAATATTGAAATAGGATATTACAATATTGATAAAAAACCGTCGAAATGACCTTATCACTAGAAGGTGAATACTGACGTTGGGGCAACTAGGAGACACGTAACTATGATTTTAATAATAGAGGAAACTGTTAATTGGAAAAAGGTTTACAGCAGACCAAAACTAGATCCATGTAACCCGCGGATTTATTTGATAGGATTGTGTGTGAACAGACGCACATTGCTTCTTAACAAATTTAGCCTATGTCCAAATTATGTCTAAAATGTCAATAAAAATGTGTTATTACACAAACTTTACAAAATTTCAAACTACAATTGAAGCCACAATTTAGAGGCGTTTTAATAAACGACAGCTAATTTTCTGCAACCCATGGTACAAATGTAGCGTTACCGACCTTGAAAAAAGCTTGGCTAACATAGTTCTGCTGTAGTACACATTTCAAATATAAATATGTTATTATAGTATCACCAACGTACTTTTAAGCAAGATAACAAAAAAATAATTTAAAAATTTAATAACTCAGGTGACTACAATTAGAATTTACAATAACTACAATTACAGTTACGATAAATTACAATATACTGGTTGAAACAATAACTGACTATACAGAGTACCACGTTATTATACAGGACTCCTTAAAACTATATTATGATCTTAAAAGAGATCTTTTAGTTATGTAGTTACAGTTAGTGAATAAAAGTTTAGACAAAACTCTGTGCAATCGTCAATGTACGTCAGATTTTATAGAGGCATAATTAATCGTCTTCTCTATGCTATGATAGAAAAGTTGACATTCTCCTTTTTATTTTATCTACATTTCTTTTCTTTTCTGTTCACGTAATTAGGGTTTCATATTGTATGTTCATATTTCTATGACTCATGTGAAATACAATATTTTTTGTGGGATACCTTAATCATCTTTCCGTCACTACTAACAGCAATTATTTGGGTGTAAACGTTTCAAATATTTCATTTTAAATGTGAAGAACAAATTGAACAGAATGAAGGTACATAAAAAATTCACAGAATGCAAGATACATGGTTGTCACTAAAGAGTAGAAGATGTACAGTGAAAAGGGAATAATTAGCCGCAATAAGATAAACGGAACAGAAAAATGAGGTGGCTAACATACAAAACAACCTTACGATAGTGACTTCGATGATTTTGACAATAACGATGATGATGACGATGTAAAATCTTTAATGTTTGTTTACATTCCTTTTCTATTGGAATGAAATTACAACAGTATACAATAGTGCAATATGAATTACAATAGTTCATTGTTTTTTACATTATAAGGACTTATTTTTCTTCTTCAGCGGACGCATTAAACCGTAGGCTATAGTAAACTTGTTTTCATAAATCATTGCGTCCATTCTTCAGACGTCTCTAATTCCCGATTGCCACCACATAGATGCCTTTTCCTCCAATTTGTAAACCGAGATGGTCGACTTTATGTATTTTCTCAGGAAGAAAACAATTTTCTCGTGGCCGCCTGTTAAAACATATCAGTTTTTGTTGACTTCATAACTTTTACTATTACCCGTACTCTTTTAATTAGTATTAAACGAACCGTAGATAAACGGTAGTGTTGAAAAATACAAGGCAGATAAATAAGTCATATGCATCTTTGTTATACATAAAAACAAGTTATGTAATAAAAAATCGATTTATAAAATAAAATAGGAGGTATAAACCTGATAGTTAGATCTAAAAGTTAGATCAAAATATACATATGTTAGGAAATTGATGTGATATTTGAAATAAAGAAGATTGGTACTGACACGAAATAGTTCGTGAAAAATCCCCCACTAGAGAAAACAGGTAGGACAGAAAATGTATTCTTTCCCGTCGCTTCCCTCACGCTTTACTGTGTTTTACTCTCGACACTATATCCCACCTCTCTCTCTCTCTCTCTCTCTCTCTATATATATATATATATATATATATATATATATATATATATATGACTTGGCATAGTGATGTATGTAAAAATTACATGTCACGATGCAATAGAATTATGAAATGTGTTACAAAATTGCCATTATAACATTCGATTGAACTGAAATAAAGTTTCTGTAGGAGATTAAATTTAACCTTACTTCCTGCCGTCGGAATTACCAAACACACTGAACACCAGTACGAGGAAGGTCAAATGATAAAGGAACTGGGTCGTTTACATCCCTTATGTATTAGATATCCATCCCAGGCTAACTCTATTCAATCGATAGTGTAGTCCGCGGGGTACTGTACTTGGCTATAAATCCACAGTGCATGCGCGCATCCCTTAGGACTTAATCCGTACAGGGACACTAATCTGTTCATAAAAGAACAATATATTTTAATCTCATCATCACCATCGCTGCCGTCGTCGTCTCCAATACCACCACCACCACCACCACCACCACCACCACCACCACCACCACCACCACCACCACCACCACCACCACCACCACCACCACCACCATCATGATAATGATCATCATCATTATCATCATCATTACCACCATCGTCACCATCCCTTTCATTAGCAACGCCACCTCTAATATTAACAACACCATCACATCACCACCACCAACAGCACCTGCACAACCATTATCATCATCATAATCATCATCAACCTCATCCTCATTCCTCATCCTCATTCCTCATCCTCCTCACAACACAAACATCATCGTCTACAACTTATTAAATTGGTATTGTCTAACGAGAACTGAAGATGCTACTCCAGTTAGTTAACAGTTTGATTTTTTAACTCTAAAAAATGTATATTACAACTCTTCTAAAAAATGTTATGCAGAGATTCCAAAGGGCCTATGAGTGTATTTAACTTAAAAAATTTGCATTTATATTTTAGAACCTAAATACCAGTTTTACCTTGTCGACTAAACGCGTAAAGCCAAAGTAGTAAAGATATCCCATGAGTGTAGGTTCCACAAATTTAATGAATTACAAAATTAAATAAATTTATTTTAATTTTATTATATATAAATTTAATTAATTGATGTAATTTCATAAATTCTTAATTTAATTAAGAAACATCTCTTCCCGAAAAAGGTCAGGCTTGTGTCATGATAAGGGAATTATACCTCCCATTAGACAATTGGGAATATGGCGATTGTGTTCACCTATCAGAAAGCTCACCTTCTAAATTGGATTACAAAAACCACTTCTGGCAAGACACATACTTTTATTTTACATTTCCTATTACACTTTCTGTTTGACAGAATAGGCATTACAAATACACAAGCATCTATTTACTACTACTACTTAATATTATTATATTTAATACTAGGATCTATTTTATACAAGCATTATAAATAAACATACAGTTGTTTTATCTTTGCAGTAATTTTTTGTTGCTTTTTTCTTTCACGATTTTCAATTTGTGTCATGCATGAGACATTAAGTTTCATGTAACCGTACATGTTGTACAACTTCATCGCAGCTGAGGTGATTGTACAGTGATTATCGCATTGAGCAGAGAATTACTATCTTCTAGCCTACTGTTATGTTTAAACATATGTGAAGACGGTTTCTCATTTAGTAGCAAAAAAGTGGTTTTTATTTAAGTAGTGATTGGATTCTGAACTTTTCCCACGAATATTTCTGCTGTGTAAAAGAAAAATCATTAAAACACAACAGGGAATGTTGTAAAAAAGAAAAACGAGAGACTTGATAGCCTTTGGGTTTTATTAACCTTTGCTAAAGTGTTTATAAGAGTATTGTTACGACGGTCTACTGATCGTCGTCTGGTACAGTGGTAAACAAAATACAAGGCAACAATGAAGTCACTAATCAGCACCTTTAATTATTACAATTAAACAGTGTGTAATCAACAAGAGAGTCTCTTACAACAAATCAAATAAAAATTGTTCACACCCAATAATAATGTCAACTAATCTAAAACACAATTGTATTATAATTGTCCCGCACAATTGATACAACACATAACACTTCGCAACAATACTGCAAAACGCATTCGAATAAATTGCCACTTAAACGCCCTGTGTAATCGCCCGGCAATAACTGAGCTTACGTCGCTAAATTCTTGTATTTACACGCCACTGAAATTCCAGCGTATTGCATAATACGCGTCTACTAGAAAACACTAGAACGTAATTGATTGCGGCCTTGAACTCAGCGCACGCGGACCGGTATGGTCTGGAAAAGTCTCCTTGTGGACGCGTGACAAGTGTCACGTAATTGTCCTCCACCTCAAAGTAGCAGCAATACGTACGCTCACACACATTACAGCCGGATTCCACTGGAATAACCGAGAAATACGTAGCATGTTCTGTAAGGTCGTAACAGTATCGTAACAGTATCGTAAAATTTGCAAATTATACAAGTTATGGTCATACACACGTTTTACAGAAAAATTTTTGAATCATGTAGTGAATCGATATAATGTATGAAAGTATTTAATAACTAATGTGCTGAAAAATGCAATCAATCATAGATGATGTATAACTTTTTCTTTGACGTATGTCAACAATTTTTATACGAGGGCTATTTTTTTCAACTGCCGGTGAGTTGGCAAACCTGGTTCTGTTGTCATAGCAACAATCTGATTGTTGATTAATGTTTTTGAGGCTTTGTTCTAACCTATAACCACCGGTTTTATAGTTATTTTGTCTATTACTGTGGTGACGACAGTTTAATTATGGCAACTACAATTGAAATTGCCTCCAAGTGTGAGATTCGGTATGTTATTAGATTTTTTCAAGCTGAAGGAAATAGTGCTGCAGAAATTCATCGAAGGTTATGTAATATGTATAGAGAAAATGTGACGAGTAATGTTTCAGTTCAGGAATGGTGTCGAAAATTTAAAGAAGTGCGAATTGATGATCGTGATGGAGGAGGGCAAGGAAGAAAATCCGTGGCTACTGATGATGTTGTTGAAAGGGTAGACAGGACTATTGTTCTGGCGTATCCGTTGGATTCTACTAAATATTTTAACGTGTTTAGTTCGTCTTTGTAGTCTTTTTCATCTACGACGGATACGATAGAACAATAGTAAATAAACTCCTACACAAAACACAAAACAAACAACAGACAAAGACAGAAAACAACAAATTCATAACACTAACATACATCAAGAAACAAACTGAAAAAATAGCCCACAAATTCAAAAAAGCAGGATAGAAAATCGCTTACAAAACCGCTAACAAAACAGAACACACACAAAGCACAAAACAAATTCGATCTTCCTGGTGTTTACAAACTAAATTCCTCAGATTGCAAAAAATTCAACAGACAGGACGTAGTTTCAAACAAAGATACCTTGAACACAACACACAAAGGTACTCCACTCCACTACAGTATCCATCTTTGCAAACCACCTCATTGATGCAAACCACACATACTAAACATCGACAATATCATGAACATTCTACACGTACACACAAAAGGCCGCAAAATAGACACTCTACAACAATTGGAAATATACAAACACACGAAAATAAATAAAAACGACATCCTAACGAACAGACGCAACTCAAATCACACGCATTATTCGAACATATCACACCTCACACACACAACATCGATCTTTCGAAAATCGATTTCGTCGCCAACAACAAGACGAACAGTGCTACCAGCGGCAACATCTGAAGAAGCTTTTTAAAAGTGAAAACCGGTTCAGGTTGTAAGGTAAAGCTTATACGTTTTTATCCATAAAACGTTTTGTGTTCCGAGTCGTAATGAAATAATTATATTTAGTTAAGAAACGGACACGCCATGGACAACGAAATCCAAGAACTATTAAGTATTTACTGTTTGGTAGTTCGTGTTTTTACTTCGTAGTATCAATATTGTACTGTAGTTAATAAAGTTTAGACAGTCCTCGCATATCTGTTATGTAATAATTATTAACCAGATTAATTTTTTGTACAAGATAGAGAAAGCTAATAATATATTTCCCCGAAATCAAGGGAAATATTTAATTACACATCACGCATAATAGTTAATAACAATCAATCACGAAATACTAAGATGAATTACCTCAATCAAGCTGACACTGTCAAAATTTAATAGATGTATTACGCTGATGATTTTACCACGTGTAAATATACGAGTTTCGCGTGCGCGCGTGTATGTGTGTTTTTGTAACAAAAGAACTCTGTTTATGAGCATGTCTATTATCTGTTGCTTTTGATAACGGTGTTTTAAAACCACTTCTCCTATGGGTATTACCTTCAGAAACATTTGGAGTAATACGATAGAATTACGATCAAATTATATATAGAGAGATAAAAGTAGAAGTGCAGTATACAAAATGAAAACGATTCTGATTGGCTCAATATTTTGTGAATAAGATTAGTAGCATGTACAATCATTCTTCTTCTGTATTCCGCTTTTAAATTTTACTGCTCTTCTGTCTATACCTTATACATGCCTTTTATACGTGTTTGTTTCCAGGGTTTTCGTAAATGGGAACATTTGTTTATCGTTAAGCTTGTGCCATTCTAAAATTATGACTACAGGAGGTGCAGGTTTAAGACTTTTGTTTATAATTTTGCTTTGTGTATTCAGCGTCCATCAATTGTTTTATATTTCTTAAGTCCATACTCCCTTGTAGAGTTCACTCAACACTACATGTTAATTTTCTTAACTGCATCAAAATGTTTTATTTGTCTGTTATGGTTTAGCTGTCCAATAACATTTCTTGGTTCTAGCCTGCCTTACTTTTACTCTGTAATATTTACTACAGATTCTTTTCCTTATTTTCTTTTTTTTTTATTTCATTTCACGGAGTAGTGACTTATTCTGGCTTCCTTATTCCCAGCGGTTCCGAGGTCTACCAACAGATCTCTCTCCTCTCGGATAGTAGTGGTGGCCTACTTTGTGTATACGAGTACTCGTATTCTATTGTTTTTCATTCTGACAATCTTTTTGCCTTCAATTTCTTTTCCCATTAATTGTTGCACTGACTGAAAATATTTCAATATACTTTTGATGTCACCATTCTTTCTCCAACAGAATTATTACTGTTGCACACCGCTATAGAAAAATTATTCCGATTAGCGCTTTCAAGCTTTACAGCTTTAAAAATCCATTCCGATCTGATTATGAGCTGTGAAACTTGAAAACGCTAATCGGAATAATTTTTCTATAGTGGTGTGCAACAGTGATAATTCTGTTTGTGATTACAACCACTAACACAACTTTTTTAATTAAACAGTCTTTCTTCTTTCCATTTAGCACTCCCTTTCAAACATTTAAAGAATTTTATTCCTATGATTTTTAAAGCTCTTAATTTCCATCTGTTTTTATTTTACATTCTCACATGGAATTTTATTAGAGTATGTCTTTTTTCCTTAAAGACTTTATCAATATCTCATAAGGTAAGTGTTTTGCCGGACCTGTCACCTTACAGACTCCAGGACTCCATTCAAAGTCCAACTTCATAGATTCTTCCGATCGTTAGGAATAGAGTGCTTTTCACTGTCGAGATAATAGCCTATTTTACCTACAATCCCAGACAGGTGCCTTATACTGGATATTATGAGCCAAAGTAGACGAAACCAGGTTTTATAAAGAGGAATTATTCCTCCATGTCGTCTTTTTCATCACGGATCAAGAAATCCGTTTAATCTGGTATGGTGCACGGATTTATATCACAATATTTACTTTTGTCGTCTATTCATTGCACTCATTTCAACTGGAACGGCAAAAAATAATATACTGCTGTCACTTTAAATAAATTTATTATTTTTAAACACAGTTTTTAATCTTTGAAAGTTGGCAACCCGGTTTAAAAACAATTTGGACGTAACAGGAAAGGCTACAGTGCTGCCACAATGATTCACAATAATATTAAAGTGACCATGATTTTTTCATTGGACAGTGTGTGGGATGGGGACATTACTCACTAAACTAGAAATGTTCACCACTATAAAGAAAATATAGTCTAAATTTATTTGGTTATTGCCGCCTCGGAAGGTAATAAGAAAAATCTTTACTCTATATAATAGATTGGAGCAGACGTAGTAGTCTGTTCATCAGGTTTTACTTAATATTTGTGAATACAGAAAATGTTCGTGTGCAGAGTCTTTAAAGGAAAATGTTCAAATAAGAAGTAGGAAGCGTAACGAATAACGCACACTTTAATTTGATAGCCAAATGTTTTATTTTGTTTATATGAGGCAAAACATTGCACCTATAGATAGATGAAAATTAATTCTAATAACCAATAATCCTCTGTAAATGAGTTCTCTTGTAAATGCTAATTAATTGAAATTCTTTCTCGTACATAGTTTCTACTGTGCTGCGTCATGTTTTAACCTTGTCTATTGTAATGATTTTCCATTATTCTTCAGATCGTCTACTCCGGCTATCACTTTTATCTTTTCATTGTAGTTTAATTCCATTATTGAATGTTCGCTGACTCCATCCTGACGATGGAGAGGATTTAGAGGATGTCTGTAGCCATTTATTAATTATTCGTTTTTATTAGAAAATTTTTTATTGTATTATTCAATTCTCCAATCTTGTCTAAAATAACAGACTTGACGATGGTGGCAACGCTGAGCATGTCCTCTACATTGAAACAATTAATTGCAAGCTTAACAACATACATTGTTGTTTTTACAGTTTGTTTTTAAAGACAACTTGGTGAAAATGTGATCCGCTGTTGGCTATAAAGCTAAAATACGTTTATGGTGCTTTTAACAATACACCGTTTTTATGATCGCTATAAAATTGAATTTGGCATAATACTGTGGTGTAAC
The DNA here is from genome assembly GCA_034769895.1 of Magicicada septendecula. Classification (NCBI taxonomy): domain Eukaryota; kingdom Metazoa; phylum Arthropoda; class Insecta; order Hemiptera; family Cicadidae; genus Magicicada; species Magicicada septendecula. The sequence continues at coordinate 446,870,751 of CM068374.1, forward strand.
ATATTTGCTCATCAAATTATCTTATCACAGAACTAACAAACGTGATTTCCAAATTGCTACTGTCTATTATGTAGTAAAAATTGTCTGATAAGGCTGACGGCGTTTTCCGCACGCACGCACCACAGGAGCACATACACACACACACACACACACACACAACAGACATTATGTATTTTTACGATGTCAAGGCGACTTTTGTCTGATGCTCTGTATAACGTTTAGTTTATTATATATTATAGTTGTACTCATATATTAAACACAATCGCTACATGGCTAGGAAAGGGAAAAGGGAGACGACAACGCGTTGGTGTAGAGGTGGAGACTTTATGATAGGCGAAGCACAGAGCTGACTAACAGGTAGATAGTTACAAATATTTAGAGAAAATAGTAAACAGTTGATAGGTGTGGCAGGGGAGGGACTCGAACCTGTAAATGAAGGTAAATAATGTATGATTAAAGTTATCCGGGCTGTTTGGCCGTGGTCCATGGGTTATTGCCAAACCAAACGTGTCAACAGCTCCAATGGCTGCCATCATCAGTGAATTTTAAAGAAATCCTGAACGTAGGGTGTTCACGTCAGGCCCATAGTACTTTCGTAAAGTCTGACATAATGATTAATTTGTTTCACCCACTGACGTTTCAAAATATGAAAAGAGCTGTTACAATGCTACCAGGCGTTTATAATCCTGTCGAATCTGATTCATTTTTACTTATTATGTTACCTATAAACGTGAAGTGACATTAAAACACTCGTGTTTTCATTATAATTTCAGACAAGCAAGCCTACTCAAAACACAAATAAGATTGATTAAAAGCTCATGACAAGATATAAGATTTTTAAAACAATATGTTACAACTGATACATCAAATACATAGTTACCTGGTGTACCTGGAAACTTGATGAATCACATGTTTTAACAGTTTATACTGGAGTTCCCTAACATATGGTTTATTGTTGTAAGCATGTAGTGTTTACCTGCTACCGCCAAAAATACAAGGCTTATCGTTTTGCAAACTAGTTTACCAACCATCATGTCACATCCTCTCAACGTTACTTTTGTTTATCAAGTAACTCTCCATGAGAATAAAAAAGGAATTAATTATTTCCTTCCATAAATTTATACTTATCTGTCTTCATGTGGTTATCGCTCTCTATTCTAAAAAGATTTATGTTAGGTAAAAATTAAACCATGCGCTCTTGTGAATAAAATCAATCAACTAGCATTTTTCTTATGTACCGCAGAGTGGGAGCTGAAACCATACAATCCACCGCGCTTATAATCAGTTGTGTAACTAAAATGTGATCTTTGGGGGTGGGGTCCGGAGTCGGGTCGGCTTCATACAAAAGAAAAAACAAGTTAACACTAATCAACATTACTACCTTTAAAGTGGGTGGAATCAGTTCCATTAAAGTAAAAAGTTGTAACATAATAAAAAAATGTGTTCAATGTTATTGAAACATTGTTTACAAGATACTTTTTAACTGAATTGATTCCCATATTTCATATTTTAATCGTATACGCTAAAGATGTGTAATAGACCTGTTTGTATATTTGAAGACCAGTTACTATTATATTAAGCTGCACAGCTAAGAAAGTAATAAACCAACCTAAAAATTAGGAGACTTAGAAATTTCGTCAAGTTTCTCGATCCTGTGGGTAAGGTAAAGTTTTTTGTAGAGTACGAAGATTCAATAAACCTAAAATATAAATGAAATTAAGTATACTGAGGCTGGTACCGTAAACATGCCAATCTCAAATAGATATAAAATTAATTTGTAAAACACAAAGCAAAGGGAACGTTCTGAGCGAAATTAGCAAAATTTACTCGGAAGCATGTGAACTACATGGACAGTTTTGCAAGTATTATTTCGCGTGAAAAGTTTAATGCGAATTTCCAGAGTTTAAGAAAGTTTTAGCCAATTCTCTTAGACTTAACTGTACAAACACCGATAAAACACACACACACACACACACACACACACACACACACACAACCGTACACTACCATAACACATATCTCAAAAATATACGTACGAATGTTTTAAGAAACCATTTTCTAAGGAAGATATATTTTCACAGAAATTGTGTTACATAAATTTTTATTTCGACAGTTTTATGAAAATAGAATATTTATATATTTAAATAAACTAATTATTTAGGTATACAGTTTAAAATTTGAAAAATATAGCCACAAAATATTAGCAATAATATAAGGTGTGATCTGAAAATTACTGTATATTATTAGTAACCTAGGAGCACTTGTGCCGTAGTGGTTAGAGTGTGACGCTGGTACGCTGGCGGCGCGGGTTCGATTCCCGCCGGGGCCATGTGATTTAGATACGACTGTTCCCCCTCGCAAGGCGATGGTAAACCAGCGAGAGATATTCTGCTTAGTATAAACCATCCCCAACTATGCCGTTCGGGTCCGGCGTTAAACTGTAGGCTCCTAGATACCTGTGAGAGACTCCGTAACACACGCACCACGGGTATATGCGGGGAGGGTAGAAACCAGTCGAAAGACTGAAGGACCCAATAATAATTAGTAATCTGAGTAAATACATACTGTTATGACGGTCTACTGAGCGTCGTATGGTACAGTGGAAAGCAAAACACAAGACACCAATTAAGTCACTAATGTACAAACAGCGATAAAGTACACACACACACAACACACACACACACAAAACACACGAACACATACATGCACTAACATAACACACAAGTCACAAATATACGTACGAATGTTTTAAGAAACACTTTTCTAAGGAAGTTATACTTTCACAGAAATTGTATTACATAAATTTTTATTTCGACAGTTTTATGAATACAGTCATCTTTATATATTTAAAAATTACCGCAATTAAATGGTTTGTAATTAACAAAACAGTCTCTTACAACAAACCAATTAAAAATTGTTCACACAAAATAAAAACGTCTACTAATCTAAAACACAACTGTATTACAACCGTCCCGCACAATTATAAAACACATAACACTTTGCCACAATACTACAAACCGCACTCCAATAATTCGCAACTCAAACTGAAACTGAACGTCGCCGAGTACTTGTATTTTATACCCCGCCGAGGTTATATAGTTATAGGCCTATTACTTAGTTTTAATATTTAAAATAGTAGGGAATGGTACCGTTCAAGAGTAGACAAAGGTTATTTAAACGTGTATTGCTCCCCGGTACTACACTTTTTATACCCCTACTAAGCTTGCCAGAATTAATAGGTCTGAGTACTAAACTGATCCAGCCAGATATCTGTAACATAATATTTCATGCTGCGAACATTCTTCTTCATTAGAGCTACTACACCTGTGTTGTTGCCTCAGCGAAACCATGATCCACCCTCAGAAAATTTACGATCTACTTGATAACAAACAGAACAGTTATAGGACTGACATTAACATCGGACTCTTATTATAAATATCTAGAAAATTATTAGTAGATATTACAAGTGTATAGAAATGGAAAGAGAAGACTTAAGCGGTCATCTAAGTAGAGAAGGTTTAAAAAAGTGAATACCTAATTACGAAAAAATTAGAACAATAGAGTTAGATGCGGATAAAATCTGTACCACCTGTGACAAAAATTAGTCAAAGAAAAAATTACACAAATCGAACGTTTTATACCAAACAAATTATGTTAATCACACGGTGTCTTTCTTGTCTGTGATCCGACCACAAGGCCACGACAAGCATTCCATTGTTTAAGTCTGGGGTTCAGAAAAGTGGCTGTATTTCGTGTGTTATTAGAGATAAAGTTCGGTATTCTTCGAGAACAGTTTACATTGTGCTTGTTTACATCGTACTAACCTTCAAAATTCTTCTTTGTCTTTTACGCACACTGCTGCCGTTTTGTGCACATGTAGGTTACTTCGTAGTTGGGTCGTAATAATAGAAGTGAATATAATAAATATTGTTCATAACAACACCAATAATAATAGTAAAAAATAATAATAATAGTAGTAGTAGTAGTAGTAGTAGTAGTAGTAGTAGTAGTAGTAGTAGTAGTAGTAGTAGTAGTAGTAGTAGTAGTAGTAGTAGTAGTTAAATAATAGCAATAATAATATTGTTTTATTTTTTTTTTTAGGAGGAGAAATGCATTTACTTACGAAGTGTGGTACTCGCGTCTCCAGTGTACTACCCACTGAAACCCCTCCTCCGTCGTTCGAGAACTATAGCATGGGACCGCTTACCACACTACATTAGAATAAGCCAATTATATTTTCTTAATTTTTTTAGAGGGGAAATTGTTTATGCACCGTCATAGGACACCATGTATCCCCTGGTGTGTGGTACTCTCACCCACCAAAAAACCACCTCTATTCAATCATTCATATCTCTATCCGAGAGCCAATTATCGTATTAGTTCAGAAAGGTGCCTACTACGAGCTTATCGGGCTCCTAGTTGTCCCGTATCTTTTATTGCCCGTTGTGCGCAAATTGGGCCTGTCTTTTCTAATAGGACCTACTGCATAGATATGGAATACGGTCCCATTCCACCTTGCCTCGAAGCATAATCTCAACTACGCTCTCGGGCGTGAACTCCATTAGCTCCACCTCTAGTGACGTCCTATCTCTTGTGAAACTGCAGCACTTGAAAAACGTAATAAAACAACAACTATAATAGTAACAGTAATTATTATTATATAACAATAATTTTAATAATAATTACTATTCTATTATTTTTTGTTGTCTTTGTTATTACTAACTTTGACTCTGTTTTAAGCCGTCCAGACTTAATTTATTATTTGTTAGTTTTGTTGAAGTTTTAACCAGAAATAACTGTTGATGTGTAAATTCCAGCCCTTATATTACTTATTCGTGTGTTAACGACCTCCGTGGACAATGTGCAAACCATTTGAATGTTAAACGCTTTATCTAATTTGGGCCTACTTTGAATGTTCATCACTACTTTGTTCACAGCACTTTATAATTATTATTATTGATGGTACATTCTCTTGTGAACTCCGAAACGTCGTATGAGGGAATACAACAAATTAAGTTCACAAGAGAAAGTACTTTCAATAGTAATAATTATAATTTTGGCCATTCTGTATACGTTATTAACCAAAAGCAATTCAGCCTAAAAGAAGAAGAAACCGGGAGGATATTGTATATGATTGTGCATTACAACTGAAACAAAATTGCAGTACAATTTAATAAAATATGTTATTTATTATACATTGGGCACAAAATTAATACCTTAAGATCCAACGCGCCGGCGCCGTGTCTATTGCTATTTTGCTATTCATAGTTGTACTGATATTGCATCATGGCGCCGTGATATTACTAACAGTGAAGTCTGTAACAGCTATAACGTTTTAAATGCAGTTTTTTTTTAAATACTCTTAATTTCACACAACACTTTTACGTGATTAACGATAAAAGCGTTAATCATATCGGGACTACGCCTATTTTTGGACTTTTAAATATTGATAAAATGGCACCATATACAATCTTGCATACACGCAATCAAAACAAATTTGCGCCTTCAAATCGAAGAGCATGTGTTACATCACATCTGCAACAACAGGTACAAACGTACACACACATAAAATGTATTAATATAGCACTGCTGTGTGTTTTACATGTCAGTGTGTGTATGCGCGCGTGCGCGCGTGTGTGTATTACATTCCATTAAGACATAATACGTTTACCGAACTAATGTCTTATATTTTCACACAGCATATACGTTTCGCAGAAATAGAAGTTTGTAATACAAAATTGTTCGTGTGTGTAAAAAACCAAAAATATATGTAAATTATAAATTTCATTGTGGCCATACACACTAGCGCGGGCGTGTGTGTGGTGCCGGTGTACCTAAAATATTATCATGTAGATCAGTCATATGCAACTTTTGAATTTATTGGGGAACACTTATATAACTGAATACCAGTTCGATAAGCGCATCCCTCCACACCCCATCGATGGAAAATAGAAAGGTGCGGAGTTGGACGTTACAAACATTAACTGTCGCTTCATAATACCCTTGCGCTTACATTTAGCGGCGTGGAACACCGAACGCTAAATAGCGACGGGGAATCAATAAAAGCTTTGCAGTATTTTTCACATTCTGAGAAAATTTTTCACATTTGGAGTCTAATGCATCAACAATTTGTCTAATGCACACATACGATAAAACTAACAAAACTTTAAAATAAAAATAATAGCTAAGTAGGAAAACATGTTAATAAAAATAAATCAAAGAATTTACCAAAATAAGACTAAATATTTTTATTTATTACAGTGCACGGAAATGTAAAACTTGAAAAAATCACTTTGGGCAGAAAGGTACTTACTTACTTACTAGCCAACGCCCACCCTTGGCTGTTGGGCCATTAGGCGGTGCGCTGACCAGTAGAGACATGAGAGCCTTGCCGTATCATCTTCGTCTTGGACTTGCGTGTCTGAGATCAAGGCTGGACATGTAATTAGGTGATCCGCATTCATTGAACCGTATCCACAGAGAACACATTCAGGAGACGACAACACGCCAATGCGGTGCAGGTGGGAGGCCAGGTAGTCATGACCGGTTGTAGTTCTAAAAAGAGCAACACTAGTTGCTCGGGGTAGAGTTCTGTTGATGGGGCCGTCCGTAACCAATGTTGCCCATCTTTTTCCCACACAGGCTCTTAATTGTATTTCTTTGAGCCATAGGCTTATTGAGCAGTTTATTCTTGCTCTCGCAGATGCATATGAGCTGGGGGTCTCCGGCTGAGGTAGTGCTGCGCCCATTTTGGCGAAGATGTCGGCTTTTTCATTTCCCATGATGCTGACATGGCTAGGTACCCAACTTTGGGGAGAAAGGTGTCTACAGGCTCTGGCCGATAAGCGAGACAATCTTATTGGGGTAAGACGTAGCCCGGTTTGTTAAATAGCCTGTAAAATTATATAATACCGTGCTTCCAAGCACGTATAATTCAGGTACAGGGTTCCTTCGTTCAAAATAAAATAAAATTACAAATTGATTCGCGGGCCCAGTGTTGCCGACTCCTGATGTAGTTGTCCTTATAAAAATAAGAAACAGGTTTTCCACTTCTCTCGTTATTATAGCCTAGGAAACACCGAACTGCAAAATCTGTTAGGTGTTGTTTAACAGGTTTTATGGTGATTACTTATAGATACAAGCCACGTATACAGCTAACGTAATACAATTATATTAAAGTTACAATAGGCTAAGATCCCGAAGCAAATAAGAGTATGAAAAAGATGACGAAGAAGACTGAAGTAGAAGGTGCTCAAGGAATGAAGTTGCGAACGAAAGGTAAGTGATAGATAGAGATAGATAGATAGAGATAGATACATAGATAGATAGACAGACAGACAGACAGACAGACAGACAGACAGACAGATAGATAGATAGATAAAAAGAGAGAGAAAGAGAGAGAGAGAAACTACGTGAGTGAGATGGCTACAAGATAGTCTATGTGGAGGGAGCACACAGCTGGCTGTAAAGAATTACGAGACGGCGTATTAAGTTGTGAACTTATAGAAGTTGCTGGTGACGGTGGTTGAGGTCGTAGTGGCGTTGATAATGATAATGATAATGACAATGATAATAACAATGATAGTTTTCATCTATTAATATTAATTTTACTGATGCACCAGTATTGCAAAACATTGTTTCAACCATACCTTATTACATCACGCTTTTCTATCAGCTTGTAACAAACATTTAATTTTACAGTCGCATACAATTAAAGTTCAACTAGAGTATGGTATACAACTTTTTGCAACTGTATAATGAAAAACAGCGATAATGTTGCGCTGCGGTACTGAACTAATGAGGTACGCTTCACTGTAAACCGATTTATTATGAACAGCGACCCCGAGATTATAGACATTAGATTGTGACCAAAGAAACCCTGAAGATAGCATCACATACGGGAAATTGTTGATATAAATTTTATTTATTGTATCTTTGATTTTCTTGTTTAGTAAATAATGTCTCGGAGTATACGTACATTGATTTATCAACATACATTAAGAAAGTTTAATTAACTACTGTTTTAATGAGACACGATTGATGGTTTCATGTTTTAAAATAGAATTAATTCTCCGGTTTTGGCTTGATACGTGAAATAATTCATTATCCAATTATTATTACATTCCATTATAACCACTTTATTGTATAATACTTTCTAGATTATTTCATTTAGGGTGTTACTTAAAACAGTCTAGGTGTAATTAACAACGTTTAATCTTTAGCAAATAAATTTAGTTGCTCGAATAATGAAACGAGTAAACTTTTAATTGGAAACTCTACTGCTTGTGGAATTACTACATAGTTCACCTATTCTCAATTACTTCCCGCGAGCTGAACGCAACAAGTGTCCATACTTTCCTCGTCTTCTCTCTTCTCTCTCTCTCTCTCTCTTTCTCTCTTTCTCCCCACTCTCACTCTCTCTCTGTACCTCTGTCTTCCATGGCTGTTATCACTGACGCTTTGGAAAAAATGGAGAAAAATGAATATTATTTTTATTTCTGTTTAGTAAATTTTTTATCTGAAAAAAATCACAAAAAAAAATTTGCAGAATATCAAATTAACACAACGTAATCATAAGTTTTAATTTTTACAAAAAACTGAAGCTTATTCGTTATAGCAACAAAATTAACACTTAACTAGAAAGTTGTGTTAGTGGTTACAGTCGGAAACAGAATTATAACTGTTGTACACCACTGTAGAAAAATGATTCCAATTAGCGCTTTCAAGCCTCACAGATCATCGTCAGATCAGAAATAACAATTATTCTTATTGTATTATCGGATTATTGTTATTTCCGATCTGACGATAAGCTGTGAAGCTGGAAAGCGCAAATAGGGAATAATTTGTTTTATGGTCGTATGCAAAATTAACACAAACACACCAGTGAAAAATAATATTATTTTCAATAATGATTTCCCGTAACCTGTGTAAATGTCATTCCTTCGCATTTCAGTGAATTCATTTTAATGTTACTAGTTACAAAAATACATCACAGAGAACGTTTTCTACTCTTGTTGATGTATTGTCGTTACCTGCAGCGGGCTGATTGAGACCCCCCGGAGACTTGGGAATCACATAAATCAGCAAGGTACACGACTCTAATATTATTAGAGCTATTCTGAATTCTGTCTTTCTCTGTCTATCTGCTTGTCCTCTCTCTTTCTCTCCTCTCTCTCCCTCCCCCCCCTCTCTCTCTCTCTCTCTCTCTCTCTCTCTCTCTCTCTCTCTCTCTCTCTCTCTCTCTCTCTCTCTCTCACTCTCTCTCTCTCGCCCTGCTTTCTTGTTCCTCCAGACGTGACTCCATATAAATGTTTCTAAAGAAGTATATTATTAAAAGAACAACACTGCATCAGCTGTTATCTTTGCACCGATTTTTCCAAATATTTATGTACAGAAAACGTACAAATATCTCACAGAAAGAAGAAAGTAACTGATATGCGTATTAAAATTATTTTCGATCTTTTAAACACAAATTTAAAACGGTAAATACGTAGTAGCATATAGCTAGATGTTATATATGAAAAAACATTTTGCTCCAACAAGGCTTCTACGGTCTAAGAAACATTTATGTTTGACACAATATTGCATCAGATTAAAGAAAAATTATTTATATATATGTGAAAGCAATAACATTAATAATAGATGTTTACAGAACCTTTCTCTTGTAACTGCCGTCAATAGCCTTTGTGACTGACAGTTTTTCTTATCTACTTCTTCTCTTGATTGCACAATCCAGATGGGTGTTTTGAGTTCTCTCAGTTTTTTCCACTGCGCTCTTTCACTACATGAGCTTTTTAAACACTTTCTTATCATTTCTACAATTGCATGCATTGCGTCTACTTAAACAGTGAAAGCAGACTTTGCACACAGCTCGGAAAAAATATTTCTGTTTAAATACAAATAGTATTGTTAGTTATTTTCATATTTAGAAAATGTTAGTAATTTATATTTTCAATTTTCATTCCCGTAATATTCGTTTTATTATTATGGGTAAATTTAAAAATTTTTAAACATAAAACAAGTAATAAATTATTATCAAAACAAATCTACAGTAATACAAAAATGATAATATATTTAAAATTACTAATTTAATAAAATAATTAATATTTATATGATATTTTAAAATTAATTATATAATATATTTTATATACACATATGAAAACATTAAATTTGGTCTACATATAAAACAGCTGTTTTTTACAATTGATTTAAAAATTTTTTGAATTTCTTAATTTATATATAATGATAATAGTTGGCTTAATATCAAAACATATGTAATATACAAAATAGAATATATTCTTCTAAAAAGTTTTATTATTCATAACAATATATTTTAATAGTATATAATTAAATCAATTGAATATAACTATAATTAAATATATTATATATATTTAATAAAGCTTTATTTTTATAACATTTTATTCTTTTTTATGAAGACAATCATGATTAGAAAATACCTTTTTCACTTGGAATTCATTTTTATTTTTTCTGTTACTTTTAATTTAAAAAATACCTGGTTACTTTTACTGTTAAATTTTATTATTTAATTTTATGTTTTTCTTTATTCATTTCCTGTTTCTACTTTACTTTCCTATTTTGTAAACATGAAAGTAAACAGTATGCAAAAAGTAACAAGATAAATCACAGGGAAATGGGGTGATATTTAGAGTGAGTAGCGAGAAACAGTTTCGTAGAGTAAACACAAGAACTAACGGTTTGGAAACGCAGCGGTTCTGAGAAATCGTCAGTTTTAGTATCTCTTTTGTTTGAATGTGAAACCAAAGTGTTTATGTATAAACCGTTCTGCGTGCACCCCCATCGGAAGCAATGTGTGCTTAAGCCTAAATCAAACATTGTGATAGGTCTGGCCGGGCTTATGAAGAGATTAACATTTTGTGATAATGATTTATCAACAATAGCGAAAAACGCAGAGGTACTTTTACATTCTTGGAAGTCGAAAAATAATTTTCAATTAAACACAAGTGTTCTGATCTTTACTAAATGATGCTCTCTTACGGAGAAATTTGCTGCCTGAAAATGGCATCAAAAAAAACATTTCCAGAAACTGATACGAAATCACAAATTTACGTCTAAACGGTATCATAACTTGTATTATAACAAATTTTTTTCAAAAATATCAAACCAATAATAAACCACACCGCATAATTTCCTCTATTAATTTTATTTTCAGTATATTCTCGTTACCTTAGTCTGCTAGCAGCTTTTTCATTTTTTAGGAAAGAGCGTTTTGTTGGACACAGAGCTTTTCAAAAAATCCTTAAATTCGTAGTGGCCGTAAATCAATGATTTTTTCGGTGAATGGTCTGTAAGGATCGGTCACAAATATAACACAACTGTTAACTTATTTGTGTCGACTTTTCGACAATGATTATTGTCATCAGCAGGACAATTGTTGCTGACGCCAATAACAATTGTCCTGGTGATGACAATAAACATTGTCGAAACGTGGACACAAATAAGTTAAATTTGTGTTATATTTGTGACCGATCCTTACAAACCCTTCAACGAAAAATTCTTTTTAGTAAAACTAGTTTACTCCGTGAGCTGCAATACTCGTTCCCTGTTTTGAACGTCATACAATAATTATACGACAAATTTTGTCAATTGTAAAGCAATGATGCAATAAACGTTAAAATTTCAACAAATTGTATTTGGATTAAGATTGCTTTCAGTTTGTCACCCGGGTGGATTTTTATAATTAAACAAATTTTGATCACAATTTTGAGTTCTGGTGCCAAACACTTTAACATTTTGAAAGCTGGACACTACATTTAGATTATGGATATTTTCTTTAATTTGATGAGTCACATGGCTTTTGTAATTTTATCAAACTTTTTCACCACTTGTGAGCATTGGCGTCCAAATCTTCTGAATACCTACACTTATACACTCATGAACCATTATAAAAGGCCTCTCGAGATCCTTCCTAAATATACAACTAATATGGTAGCCTTATTTTCTACAGCGCTGGTCAACAACATGGTTTTTATACACTATTAACCCTGTGGTTAGATAAAAAAATATCGTACACAGACATGGAAAGGAGCCAAATGTAAACAGTAAAAGAAATAGCATTTACTAACATTAAAGAGTCTCTTTGTAACTACCAGTGTGCAATAAATAAAAAATTTTAGATTGAAAGTTATAATTTATAGTAAATATTATTTGAACCAATCTTTTGAATTCAACGTTCGTCACTTTTAGGTCTTTGCGTCACAAAACTTTTAATTTTCAAAAACTTAAGTGTTCATTTAGATTTTAGTTAAATTCCCTTTATTTTGATACTCCAAATTAAATTTTTTTTAAAATTGTTACCCCCTCCCCGGTGACCCAAAATTTGAAATTAAAATAACTAACTCTAAATATATATTTTAGTTACAGATTCCTTTAATTTTTCTAACTCCATGCAGTATAGCAATGTTTTCAAAACTTAAACGCCTTACACATTTTCCTCCCGCCCGCCTTTTGTGTAATGAATCTCAAAAACAAAAGGCTTCTGTTGGATAAACGTGTGGATATGCATGAAAATTTACAAAAATCGGTTGACACGGTCATACGATATCGTGCGACATACCACAAATAGACGGATAGACAGACAGACAAATGGGTAAAAGGATTGTAATTTTAAAGTGAATGTACTTTTGTAAATTAAAAAAAGTTAGTGTGTGTGTGTGTGTGTGTGTGTGTGTGTATGTGTTTGTGAGTTACTGACATGAATTTGTACTTAAAGGTAGCATTTTTTTCTCAACTACGAGGAATGTTCAATAGAAACACGTTTGATCTGCGCAGCCGTGACGCCGTGATTTCTTCGCTATAGCAACGGAATTCATTTGTGTATATTGTCTGTTTAAGTACTAGTGACGCGTCTGTCAACAATATTTGCAGTTTGCTCTTTTCTAAGCGTTGTGACTGGGTTGAAAAATGGCATCTATGATAGAAATTCCGTCCAAAGGTAATTTGCGTGCCGTTATTCAGTTGTTGGCCGTTGAGGGGCGTCACCCAATGTAAATTTATACGAGACTGAAAGCTGTATATGGTGACTATAGTTATTCTTATACGGCAATGGTTGACAAGGAAGAGAATCCACTAAACATCTGGCCCGGCCTGGACCTACACGTGTTGCAGCATCAGATGAAAATGTGAGACAGCTGAAAACTGCTTTACTCACAAATAGGCGCATCATAGTTAGAGAACTATCTGAAATGTTGAGCATCAGCGTGGAAACTGTTCATTTCATCATTTGTAGTCTCGGCTATCACAAATTTGTTGCTCAGCGGATTCCATAACTGCTTACTGATGAGTAGAAAATTTTGCGTTCGGCCTTATCATCACAGCGATTTATGCGCTATCAACAACAAGGTAATGCCTTATATTTTGTAATGCATATGTCGGATTTTATACTGGCTAACGTGTGCTTCATAATATCTGTATTTTCATTATCAGATACTTACATTGACAATACCTTGTGTAAATTGTAGTTGACATCATACAATTCCCGATAATGAAAACAACATTTTTTGAAACGTCTACCAGGCTATACAATATTTATTAATAGTATAAGAAAATAACTGTTTACAATAATTATGAGGTGTAAACTGCACAACAGCTTACTTCTTACAATTTTATAGCAATTTACTATATTTACTGAACCACTGGTAAGCTAAGCTTTATAGGAACTAAAGTTTTTATTAATAAAAATCAGGGAAATTTTAGGTATTATATACCGCCTTTAATTGTAGTTCTATAGATTAATATATATTTACGTCCCTAATTAGAAATATCTAATCTAAATTCATAAAATACGTAGTTTATTCTCGTAGGAAAAATGTAATATTTTACGAAATGTGATTGTATGTCTTGTTGATATACTGCTGGTACCTGGAGCGAGCTGATTGAGACCCCCTGGGGTTTAGGGAATAGCATACATCAGCAGGGTATCCGACTTCAATATTACTAGAGCCCTTTGTGTACACTGCCTGTCTCGCCAAGTCGTAGTAGAATAATTGCGTATGTTTCGCAATCCTCTACAAGCAATCCAATTATAACACAGAGTTGCCAATAAAAACTATACATTTTTTTTACCAAAAATCATATTGATCATAATGAAATACGAATAGTATAAATTACTGAACACTAGATAAATTGATATCGCAATGAGGTAAACTTGGGTAAACTTAATAATAATAAATGGAGTGAATAATGATGTTAATATTAATATCATTAATAATAATGATAAAGTATATAAAATACCAATTGTGCCAACCAACAATTTTTAATTCTTTTTTCTGTTTAATCTTTGGAAAGAATGTTTTCTAAGGACTTTATCGCGCTAAAATTTTTTTTTTGATAAAACAACATATTGTATTTATTTTAAATAAATTTCGAAACAATGTTCTTGCTTGGTAATCTTGTGATATCCCAGGTAATCTCGTAACAACACTCCACTATACTCGTGATATCACGACTTTACCTGGATTGAGGTAATCTCGTGGTATGTCAGGCATACTCGTAACATCTAAAATCGTAAATAAAATAAAGCTAACACTATACGGTCAACAAACATGAAAATTAAAAACGCCATTAATATTAAAATCGTACGGAGAAATCGAATCCAGAAAATAAAAACTATCGCAAATTTTAGTAGAAAACAATTTAAAAGATTTATATTTAATACAAGTCTTTTTCAAAATTTAAATAAATTTGTACATAACTAGGAAGCGTCTCGACTTGGAAAACAACACAAAACATTTAAAAACTACGATCCGGAGATAAGATCCCCTAACGTATACGCCGTCCATAACCTATAAAATTATATACCATCGTATCCATTATGTATTAACCGACAATTTGAGACTAATTTGATACTTAATATAGTGAATTATTATGGTAGAATCAAAATTAACGTCCTATTATCAGATACAGACATATAAGAATTATTCCTTACCTTTCACTTCAAAACGTTGCAAATCAAAATACCCGTGTCGCACTGGCGCCTACAATATCTCAAACTGAACACTAGAATGCGCTGCGCTCAACTGGAGAAACTAGGGATTTTTTGTGAGCCCATTGGTTAACTCGTGACAAGCTTCGCAGAAAATATCACCAGAATACCTCTATCGCGAGTATACCTGAGTTCACCTCTATACCTGAGTACTTCTCGAAATACAGTGTATTCCGCTATATCGGGACACGGCGGAGCCATATCAAGTTGGACCTATTATCAAAAAATTTTTAGAAAGTCAGCAAATAAGCCTTATGAACCACAATTTCTTAATAATGAAATTCAAACATAACTCATAACTACAGTAAACACCTCAATATGAGATTTGTTACTAACAAAGTGCGGTTGAGCCATGTTAATCCGCTGAGCCCCCAAAAACGTGGCACACAAAATACACAAGAAATAATTTTAGAATACTACTACTACTAATATTTCCTTACTTGCTACAAATGTACCTAAAACTGTTATAATATCTACACAAATATCACGGGGACGGGTGTGAGTGCATTAAAAAAATCTCAATATCAGCAATCAGTGAGCAGAATGGGCTACAGCCCGTTTATTTGAATCCAAAATGAGCCTCGAAATATTTGCAATCATAAATCAGTCAGTGAAAAATTAATAAGTGAATTAATTATAATTGATTAAATTGTATACCAAAAGGTTATATACTGATTAAATAGTTTACTGAAATTTAACAGTTGCTTAAGTTAAAGCAGGGTTAATCGACTAACAAGACCTAAATGGTATCATAAATCAATGCCGGTTTACAAGAGGCAACATACAACATGCAAAGTATGAATCGTTCATGAAAGTTTTTTGTATTACCTTACACCACAAAGTACTTGAATTGAAAAGATATTAATTCGCTTCACCTAAGGTGAGAAATTTGATTTACTCTTCCCTTTTTTTTATTCGCACCGTAACTCCTGCACAGTGTCACTAATTATTACAGTTACTTGACAGTTTGAGATGCTCCGTTCGCGGCCTGCCGCAGCTCGTCGCGACGTCCGCTTGTTTTCTCAGTCCATGTTGCGGACTGATGTTGTGTCCATTCCAGAAGATCTTAAAAAGGAAAATGCAGCAGACGGGTTGATGTTCAGATTCCTTACTCCCGTACGTCGAACCAAGCTACGAACTGAAAGTTTCACACCTTTTAGTACACCTTAGATAGTCACACAGTTTAACTAACACGCACACACTCATCCATACAATGAATTACATGTTCACAAAATTTCACAAAATTACAGTCACAATGCATACAAAATTACAACTTCAAATCATACATAATGAGCACTGACATCAAATCTTACATCTCTGTTTTTTCCCTTTTATCAACTGACTGAATATTTAGTTTTTCTTTTGCTCGAGGCTAATTATTACAACAAGATATATTATGGTTGGTTAACAGTTTTTACAGAATATGCAAGTTTTATTTTTACAGAAGGTAATAAACGAAAATAATTCGTTACCAGTATTGATTTATGATGACTGAATAATTATAAATACCTTGGTCATCGAGGCTTTCAAAATCGCCGAAAGTTCGACGACGGGCGGCTCTGCTCACATGGCCAGTCCGGTGTACGACTAAACATGAACTAACCAAGACAACGGCTTCGTTGTAAAGGACACGGGGCATGACGTCAGGGAACGGCTGACCAATCGACGGGTAATTTATTATCGCGCGGTTATTGATACTTATTCCATTTGAATTGGTATCAACGCTTGTTGTATTCGGCAAGGGGAGCCGAATAACTGCAACACGGTCTAAGGAAATACAGTAATAAATATACAATAATAGAAGCATAATATGTATTATAGTATGCAATTACACAGGCTAATGAAATAGCACGAATATGCCTATTTTACAGAATAAAAAGTCACATAACTGTGGCTGTTGTTTTCCAAAAGTAAATCCAGTTATCTTTAGAGTTTTCTTTTAATGACTGAAGCTATACAAAGTTTGAATCAAATTTCCAATTTTTGCATAGGCTGTTTTCATTGACTTCTTGGATAAAATTAAAAAAAAATCCAGCAAACCAGAATTGCGTTTTTACCTGCTGAATTTCTGGTTTACCTTCATCTTTGTCGTCATTTTCGTCGAGGTAGAGTTACCTTGTTGGTAGAGGTATGCCTGTAGTTGGGGTTATGGAAACCTGACGCGGCCATCTAGTCAGACTGCCTGTTTTAGTCGTAAACGATCCAATTTACGACATTAAGAGGATCGCTTAGTGTTCTATAGTACAATTACTGCTGGCATAACAGGTAAAATTTAGGATGACTCCGTGAAATTTTTGTGGTACATTTTAAATTAAAATGAGTGTACTCGGATTGAACAGTAACTATTCTGTTACTGTTTGTCCTAACAAAATGAGACTAATGTTTTTAAGTACTTACCATATATATTTGTTAACCGCTTCTGTAGAATCTATCTCGTTGGCTGTGACAAACAAGTCTCTCTCACAATGACAGAAAAAGCATACTTCAAAATACATGCAATTAAAACGGACTACAAGGTAACGGGAAGAATGCGTAAAAGTCCAAATATAGTACAGTCCCGTACACGTTTCTCACTCGACAGTTTTTTGCCACACATCTGTAAATCAAGTTTCCATTTTGCCCGAAATTAATATACAAGTTTTTCAAGTTTTTAAGGCCTCTTTTCAGTATATAAGTTTTCAATGAATCTATACTTTTGAAATCCTTTTCGCTATTCAATTTTTCTCTTAAAATTTGATGTAACAAAACCCACTATCACTGGATTACACACTGTAGTTTCAATACTCTACGCTTCAAGACAACATGATGTTGACAGAAAACTGAACACCAACTAAATGAAATGGTCTTTAAGAAACTAGACGGGACCACGTTGGTTGGGGATTTCCTTAAATATGTATGAACAGACGACTTGCTTAGGTGCAATGAAAGTAAACAATATGCGACCTTTTCGAAGGTTGTTAAAGTAGTAGGCAGATAGTCTGATACGATGGCCCCGTTAGGTTTCCGTTATCCTGTAGCTGTTTATGGTATGTCGCCAAGGACAAACACAGAGAGTCCTAAACCGAACACATGTCGTTCGATTCTTGTTAACAGTGTTGTATACTATTATTGTTTGTCGGCCTCACTCGTGTAAATTACGTACTTGGAAGAAAACGGTGGCGTATTATTTCTGTTTAAGAAGTGAAAAACTGAGCCATTACTGGACCGAATAAGCGGCTATACGGACCTATTAAGCAAAGAAAATGTGCAACACTGCTTTGTTTTAGTATTTTGAAAATACAAATAAGTAAGTGTTTGAATAAGTAAGTTTTCAGGTAGGAACCTTGATGTTTCTGTAGCTTCAAACACACGCTTAGGGTCATCTGTAAAGTACTTGCTTTCCTTGATATTAAACCAGACAGGCATATAGGACTTTAAGATGAAAGAAAGTAATAGCTTATGTTCATCTGAAGGATTTATCACACTCACGTAAAATCTGAGACCTCTATTTGCCGTAGTTAACCATCTTGCATGAGAAGCAGGACCGACACTACGAAAGGACAAATTTTCTGAACATTTACCTGATTTTACTGAAGTACTAATGTCAAACGTGTATTGCTGATCTTTGCTTTGAGCTTTCCGGTAAATTTCAGGAATCACTCATTGAATTCTATCAAAATTTACCACTGAAAATCTTTTTACACCCACTAAGCTGCCTGCCAATTGGACCAGACAAGGATATAGGTCCGATAGTGTCACTATCAAAAGTTTGAAACAAATGTTTGAATGCTAATTCATTGAAACGATAAAAGACATAACCTCCACTGTAGTGGCATTTTTACATATAGTTCAATCAAATGAATAACTCCAGTTTTCCAGCCTGTGTACTTGAATAAAGCGGCTGGCTCAATTAAGCAGAATACCCTGTAATCGCAGTTTCATAAAAAAGGGTGCTTACAGTCATAGATATCTAATATAATATAATAGTGCTTACAGTATTAGATATAGATATCTAATAGTTAATGCACAGTAACCTTAGAAAATGTCAGCAAGTTAAATGCGACTAGTCCACAATGCAGCTAAAACAATTAGACACCTCCCTTCGGAACTTCGACTAATTACGCACAGTAATCAACGTCTGATAAAAATCGATAGTCTGTCGTCTGGCACAACTGACGAAACAGAACTTATGTAATCCAGCTAAAGTCATCTACTGTGTAATGTTGATGAGATATATTTCAAAAAAACAACACTTTTCGGGCGACGCGCTATAACCAGTTTTACAGGACACAACATTGTGTTACAAGCGTCAAGTACACTAATTATGTCATTTAACATTGTGTGATATAACATTAGCGTAGCAGCATAAATGTCAATGTCGATTGTGGTTAAGTGTCGAGTTGTGTGTACAAGTATCTTTATTTATTTATTTTTTTTTTAGGCTATTTAATTACGGCTGGCGCCGCCTCTCGCATCCTAGCTTCCACTGACGCCGGTCTAACCAGTCCTGTTCTATAAGTCCTCTTCCATTCATTGCATCTTCGACGTCCATTTTCCATGAATATTTAGGTCTTCCTTTTTTCTTCTAGAGACTGGAATCCATTCCCATACCTTCCCTGGCAATCAATCATCCGACATTGTTTTTACGTGTCTGAACCAATTCAGTCTTCTTGCTTCTATTGTTATATCAAGGTCGATATAACAATATCGCTTAATGTCAAGGTCGATTCCCATCGCTTGTCTTATCTCTACATTTCTCACACTATCTAGTCTTGTTTTTCTGCAGCACTCCTCCAGTAATCCATCTCCATAGGTTTTATTATGGATTTATATCATTTTATCTTATACCTTATATTATATATTTTATCTTATATCATTATATTATTTACCTTATTTTCATTTATACTTTTTAAAAATCCACAAACGGAAGGCTCTGTTAAGAGATTTATATCCGTTTCTTGCCAAACTCTTTTAATAAACTGAATTTTAATTTTGTAACTTCCGCCTGATACCGCAAACACGTCAATGGTATATAACGTATGCGACAATAGTAACAGTTTACTAGCTTCAAGGAATGATACGATAAGGTATTTTAGATATTACTAGGATAAAAAACTTTATAAACTACTCTGTAGAACATGAGGTGCTGCGCCTAGTTTTTAAATTAAATCTGTTGAATCAATTAACTAAAGCTGTTGTACCTGGTGATTTTTTGAGATAGTTTCTATAATTGTCTATTCTATTTCTTTGTATGGAGCAAGGAGATAACACCAGGAAGGTATTTAAGGTTTTAAGTAAAAAAGGCTGTAGGAACTGCTTGAGAAGAACT
Source organism: Magicicada septendecula (assembly GCA_034769895.1). Taxonomy (NCBI): domain Eukaryota; kingdom Metazoa; phylum Arthropoda; class Insecta; order Hemiptera; family Cicadidae; genus Magicicada; species Magicicada septendecula. Next base: position 446,891,081 of record CM068374.1, read on the forward strand.
CAATATTGCAGATTATATTTTGGTGTACATGAAAAATTTACAAAACATCTAAATGTAACTGTGTGGAATTTAAACTGAAAAAATTGAAACAAAATAACAGACGATAGTAACCAGACGAAATGAGGAAAGGATGTCTGTTGGCAGTACATGTTCAGTCTATTGCTAAGAATAGTCTTGGGATAACATGTTGGCCATAGGTCAGACTCGTAGGTGGAAACAGGTCAATGTTTAGTACGGACTGTAGTGCCATTGGACGAAGGCGTTACTGAATACCAAAAGCATACGAGAAAATACAAAAAACGTATAATTTTGCAACATATTTTTTAGTGGATGCCAAAAAGTGTTTCACAAATTACAAATTGGAGTAACAAAATATTTAGGTGGTACACAACAACTTGTCTACCATCGTTTCAGTGGTTCACTGGGCCTGTAATTCGCGTACGGTGTCAGATTTTTTGACGCTGATGAGGTAGAATCACCAGGAACAACATCAGCTGTAGCGTAGATGGGGATGTATAAAACACCGTAACGACCCCATTCGAGTAGACGATAATGAAGAGAAACCCAAATATCAGTTTATATCTCCCTTTGCCGCCGTTAGAATCTATGGCACAAATAAGTTTAGTGCCGTTCTTAGAGTACGGATACTTACATAAGAAGCTACTTCAGTATCTATGAAGACAACATATCTATATTTTTTCTAATTTAACAATATATTGTTTTCTGCATCAATAATATAGCTAAAAAGAGGCAGGCTAGACAAGCTTTTGCCTGGGAAGCTTAAGCCATACGGCATACAAGGAGACTTCTGAAAGTGTTTTGCGTAATAAAAACAAGTAGTTGTATGCAATGTTGCAATAAATACATAGCATAATTACAGCAAAGTTTACTTGAACGTAGAAGATTTTAAGCACTACAACATTAGAGATTAACTATGTTTTTGTATTAATAGATTTCTATAGCAGGAAGTCGCTCGAGAATAGAAATTATTCTACTAAAATAATAAAATGACATTCATCTTAATTAATAAATAACGAAAGGTTATTGTTTATTCCCGAGACACAATCTTAAAATACATCTGTCTAAGTCTCATCGAAATCTATTGACGTCATCAAGACCTGTGTACGTGGAATAGAAATAATTAATAAGAATACATTGTAACAAAACGGAGTTATACCTTTTAGTGGGTTAATTAATTTCAGTTATTTATTTATATTGGTAAGTTTGGTTTCGATGCGATCGTAATATTATAAAGCCTTCGGTTTAATAGATTTACTAATTAAAGTTATATTTTTTACTGTTCACTGGTTATTTTGGTTCGTAGTTTAATGAGACGTTGACTTTTTATTCACTTGTAGAGACGATTCGGCTAAGTAGATGCTCACTGAAAGCATAGTTAGTTCATGATGAAAGTACTTACTTGGTTACTTGGTGTAATGCCCTGGATCTCATGTAGTGTATATAAGCTGAGCTAAACACAAGATTAATTTTAAAATCCTCTTGTTGGCGCTAGAAGTGGTGCCAACAGTCGCACGCGGTCCACAGAGCCTGTAAATGTCTAGTCTAGTGAAATAATGGTCTCAACTCTAATCATTTAATGGAAATATAATTTATTTCTTACTAATCCTCATTAATTTGGTTCTTTAAACAATTACCACAAGAATTTCGAACTTCATAATAGTAATTATATTTATAAAATTTCTCTTTGAATCCCAGGGTGGTCAATCTGATTTCGTGACCATGATGTACCGCTTTGTATTAGGTTAAATTATTTGAAATAAACATGAGTTCTTTGAGTCTGCAAGATACTAAACTAGAAGATTGTACTACTATATTAACTGATTAGTAGGAGAGTGATTACATTTAATAAATAAAATCCTGATTGATTATATAAACTTCAAATACGTCTGGCGTCAACATATAGGTTAAATACGGCGTGTCAGCATAATATCAGTTCAATTGAACTAAAAGAACAATGATTTAATAACAAATAAAATTCAAGTCCACAAAGTTTATAAGTTCTTTTAGTGTGAAAAAACGAACATATTAAACACTAGATTGGATAACTTTCTGCAGGTAACTTACTTACTTTCGCAAACATGGTTGGCAATTAAGAAAAGGTTTGAAAAATAAAACAAATTAAAATCTCAATAAGGCCTAGCGTCCTTCTAATGTCAGTTAAAAATCATCTTATATTATAGGGTTAATAATGTTCACTGATTCTTATTACTACGAAAATTATTAATTATAAACTTCATGAGGTTTAATGCCCCTTCAATGTTCAGTTTAAATTGTCTTAAAGCTATACATGGTAATATTACCGTTCATTTTATAAATTTCTTAAGACTAATTCAAAGTCACTATACTCCCTTTTACTTCCATATTCCTTAAGGAATGGAAGTATGGTGATGTTTTATTTTATATTCCCGCGATTGCAAGGGATTGTACACTTTGCAATCGAGTCGCACTGTCACTCGATTGATTTACTAGGTTAATTAAAACCTTTATCACCTTTGAAAAAATTGGGTTAGGTTGGTCCCAACATGACGTTTGATACGCGCACAGATTAGGTTAACTTTTTCTCTTCTGGCGTCTGGAGCTCTCGTCTGGAGATCTCGTCTCCTTCATCGACAGTACAACAACAATGCTTAGCGTGGCGTCGGTTTTGGGACAAGCCTCGCTATAACTATTTTGATTGGTGGAATGATCGACTACATTCCATCGAAAGTGCCTCCTCCCTTTTTAAAATTATTTAATTTTCTAAAAGAGCTTCTGACTTTGGTTGGAGAGTATGAAAATGATGCTTAGTATTTTATCCAAATTGATACAAATATTTTTAAACTCAATTAACTTTCTTATGGTACCTGTGATCTCTAATCTAACCTTGTCAATCGTTTGCAATTGTCTTTTTGTATAGTTAGATACCCCACAAGCCATAATTCTATTTATGTTTGACCAAGGTCACTGTTATCACTTAGGTCAATTACAATATTGTTTATTAAAATCTATCTTATATTTATTTTGTTTACAATCTGATTTCGCTAGTACTTGTTGCCACTAATATACAGTCTGTTTCTGTTACTGGGTTATATTATAATCCCTTAATGGTGAAGACAACACTAAATTTGGTACTAAGCTTTACTATGCCAATAGCCTCAGGACTTAGATTTAATAATTTTTGTTCAATGGTTGTACCTTTTGATTGGGTTACATTACACACTTAATCATAAGCACTCAGTACAACTTCTGGTCACTATAGTTTGGATTTATATACATTTATTCTCTGGAATTTTAATCTTTTATTTCACCTATAGTTTAGGCACTATATGGCGTTACATAACTTATCTTCACTCTACATTATATACTTAATTTTGCAGTCATCATCTTTTACAAAATACTCACAATGGTTATTCTAAAGTTTTACAATCATTTGAGTGATAATAGGATCTACCCCTTTTCTGATAATTCAGTAAACGGTCTTGTATCTAGTCTCATTATACAAGTATGTATAAATTACATTATCATGACAGATTTCTATGCTAATTACAATTGTGTCACATCATATAAGTTACTTTGAACATTACTGGTTCTACTGATGACAATTTTTCATCCCTATTATTTATTAATGTTAAGGTTTATTAGTTTGCCTATTAGGTAAATTTATACTGTCCATTTCAGTATTTGATTTCACCCTAATTACAATATATTTTCCATGTTAGGATAGCTAATTTTATTGTTGGTATTACCCTTATAACATATAAGTTCATTACCGTCCAACAGAAATTGGATTAATAACCATTTCATTATTTACTTCTGTTATTTAAGTGCACAATTCACATTGAGTTAGGTTATGGGTCACCTATTTTGGTTGACAACAATGTGTTCATCTCGTGATGAGTTTTTATGTATTTCATTTATTAATCTTATATTACTAACAATGTTAATTACCACTTAAGGTTTAGTATACAATTGTTTGTATTTTATCACTCTTATTATAGCAGTACTGATTATTATCGGTTCATAATTTATATCCCTACATTTACTTTAGTTACATGACTGGCATACAAGATGCACTTTTGTTATTCTTTCTGATACACAGTTAATTTACCTTTAGACTATATAGGTATCTGATACCTATTTACCTTTATATTTCACTCTCCTGACCATTATTTATTATCATTAATTTATATTAGAGTTTTCTGTCAGTCAAGTCATCTCAATTAGTTTGTCAATGTTTCATTGTTATTAACTGTTCTTTACTCTGGGCTTCTTTTGTTATCACTCATTCATCTTGTATTGATTCTCATCTTGCATAGGGTGTAGGATTCTGCCATGATGATTAGGGTGTTTCTTCCTGCTTTTGTATATTGTGTTCGGTTTCATACTGCTGTTCTTCAGTCCACTTCATTTTTCTTCTCTTTGTCTTGGTTTTTCTCACTCTACCTAATCTACTGGGTTATTTATTAGTCACTTTACGTCTAGTCTATTGTCGTTTTGTCTTCATTTCTTTAACGATACTTTTTGTTTACTAGGATGTCTTCTTTATTTTATAACATTAATTTATAACTTGATCTCCTTTATCAACTTCAAAGCTTAGAAGTGGTTGTTCTGGTGATAGGTGATTGTCGATTAGTGTTCCTTGGCCCCTGGTGGTACCGTGATATTATGTAACATTACAACATTTATATGGTTTTTATAAGAGCGCACATGTGTATGTGCTTGTACGTGAAGTGAAATAAAAATATAAAAATAATGTAAGTAAAAATACATACGTTACGTAAAAATAATAACTATTACTACATGTATTATAATAGAAATACATTATCTTATAAATGTTATAGTTATAAGTTAACAATCTTCCATACTTTTACGCCATTGCAGAACGTTCTACATGATTCTCAGCTATCCCAGCTCTAATGTTGTGCGCGTACGTGACACTTATGCGCGGCAGTCAACAATTATGTTTTAATACGCAACAATCTCGTACATTCGATAATGTTTTTCGACAAGCTTCTCAACTAACCCAGCGGTGCGTGTTTCTTCCAAGGTCGTGCTGAAATATCCTCTAGAATTTGAAGTGTTTGTTAAGGACGTATGTTATGGAATATTGCAGAATATAAATACCCAACCCGCGCCGCTTAGTTTTCACTTTATTTCGGGCGATTACACAGTGCGTTTTAAGTGGTGTATTAGTGTTAATAGTGCAAAATTATGTGTAATTGATATTATTTTGTGTGTGGACAAATTAACTTTAATTATTGTATGAGTGTAATCTTGTTAAATAACTTGTTCAGTACAAACTATTAATTGTGATAATTAAATCTGCTTTCTAGTAACTTTATCTTCTATTTTGTTTTCCACTGTACCATACGACGGTAACTAAGATTGTCGTAACAACATAAATGAATACCCATTGTATGTGATATATAATTACCTTAATATCCACTTTAGCGATACACAGTTTCGTCACTGATGACGCGTTTCGGGACTAAGTCCCATCCTCAGATACATAATTAATAAATTAAAATATTAAAATCACGACCATGATACTGGTCAAGTCAAAATAAATAAAATAAATTATAAATCGCATGTAATAAGTTTTGCTAACCACGGCTGGAGCTCCCGCATGCGTTCACCCGCAACCGCGATTGTCACGCGACTGGTCAATGATTAAGACAAACTGATTGCAGTGTCGAACAGGTAATTTGACGCAAAATTTACCTGGTCATTTAATAAACTGTTTTTAGTGTTACTATCTTTTAAAGCTTTATAAATTTCAAATTCCTCCAGACTATCCATCCGTCTACCCTTTTTACAAATATGCAACGCTGTTAAATTTTCTTCGAAGTTCGTATATTTATGTCCGCTTGATATTAAATGTTGTGCAAAGTTGGAATTATTATTACTTGGCTTAGGAATATGTTCTAGAAATCTTTTATAAAAACATCTGCCAGATTGACCGATATAGAACGCATCACAATCATCACATTTTATTTTATATACACCACATTGCTTTTTTAATGGTAATTTGTTTTTGTTTTTGAAATAATTTCCTAAATTATTGTTTGTTGTAAATGATAAAATATAGTTATTATCTTTAAGAACGGGTCTTAAAATATTTGGCATAATACCTGTGAAATTAGCCGAAAGATATTTATAATTTTTGTTACTTGCTTTTATAGAGTTTGAATTTTTATTTTCTAAACGTTTCCTATGCCTATTTATTATTTTGTCAACTATTGTAGATTTATACCCGTTATTTATTGCTATTTGTTTGATAGTGCTAACCTCATTTAAGTAGTCCTCCTTTTCGAGGGGAACATTTAAAAGTCTGTTGACAAGACTGTTAAACACTGCCACTTTTTGTGTAACGGGATGATATGAATCATAGTGTATTACTCTGTCAGTACTAGTGTGTTTTCTAAAGATTTTGTATTTTAAATTATTCCCGTTGTGTAATACAGTGAGGTCTAAAAAATTTATACTTTTGTTGTTTTCGATCTCCATAGTAAATTTTAATTTGTTATGAATTTTGTTTAGGTAATTTTTAAATAATTCTATTTGTCTGGCATTCCCGTTAAAAATAATAAAGGTATCATCTACATATCTGGAGTAATGGATGATTTTACTGGCGAAATAATTATCTTTTAAAATTTTTGTATTTTCTAAATGGTTTAGATATAGGTCCGCCAGGATGCCAGAAAGTGGAGATCCCATGGCAAGTCCTTCATTCTGTTTATAATATGCATTTTCAAATGAAAAATAGTTTTGATGAAGAATGGTTTTTAGTATCATCATCAGTTGGTTAACTTTCTGTATTTCTAAAGAACCTTTATTCATTAAATTATGCCTGAGTAAAGTTAAAGTTTCATCAATAGGCACATTAGTGTATAAATCTACTATGTCGAATGATACTAGTTTGTAGTTTGGTTGAATTGTAACGTGGTTTATATTTTTGATAAAATCCTTATAGCTTTTAACACTCCGATTATTTTCTAAGTTGGTGTGCTCTCTGATGATTTTTACTAAGGTTTTAGCTATTTTATAACCGGGGGCAGTTGTAAAATTAACTAATGGTCTAATTGGAGTGTTCTGTTTATGTACTTTCGGAAGACCCCTTAAACAAGGCGCACTAGCATTTATTGGTTTTAGTGAGGATTGTGTGCGTTTATCAAATAGTTGCGTGCATTTATTTATTGTTTTATTCAGTTCTAAAGTGTACTTCTTAGTGGGGTCGGATGTCAACTTAGTAATATTGTTGTCATTTATAAAGTTGTGTACTTTTTGTGTGTATTCGTCAAGTTTCAGCATGGCTATAGAATTTCCCTTATCTACCTTGGTTATGTAAATATTATTATTAGAAAGTTTTTTATTTAGTTGTATAGCTATGCGTTGTTCATGTTGTGCTTTAGTGTAATTAACTTTATTTTGTATAAGCTTATTGTTCTTGTTTTTAATGATTTTATTAAACTTATTATTTACTAATACTCTTATTTCATTTTGTTTACCTGGGTCAGGAATGTTTTTTATCACTGACTCGGCTTCAATTATTTCTTTAATTAAGTTATGTTTATTTTTAAGGTTGGGGGGAAAATTGTAATTTAGACCTTTGCTGATAAGTTTTGTCTCTGCGTCAGTTAAAGTGACGTCAGTTGTATTTATTACTCTAGGGTAGAAAATGTGCGTGCGTTCGATGTTATCTTTATATTTACTATTACTTAACTGGCTGATTTTAATTGCCTGTTTATGTTTGTGAAGTCTAATCTTATTTGTAACGTATTTGTTAATTTGCTCTATGATACTATCGATCAAAGCAGGATGTACCATGTTATATAATTCCAATTGAGATTTATACATAGCCAAATTCAATGATATTTTTTTGCTATATAGAAATTTAATCTCTTCTTTGATCCTAAACGTGCTAGCATATTGTTCGGTTTTTCTGGCTAGTTTGGAGGAATTATTAATCTTAAATTTAGCATAATTTGGGATTAAATTTTGTCGTAAACATGTTTTATTAAATTTTATATGTAAATTGGTTTTGAATAATTTAAGTTTAAGATTTTGATATTTATACGCGATATTTATACCCATTGTATGTGTATTAAGTGTTTCAGTATTTCCAAATTACGTGTCTAACAATAGTGATAATAAATTCTAAAGGAAGCTTTAGTCCAATATATTTTGAGTTGTTTAGTCAATGTCCGAAATTCACAAAGGGTTTATCACTCGAAATTATAAAATATAAAATTTATTTTAAATGACGTATGGCCCGTCTGTACTAACATAAAATTTTTCATCTGTAATTTAAATAGTGAATATAGTGTAAATCGAAAGTACTCTTGTCAAATAAGATGCGAATTTATTAAGATGTCAAATAAGCAGCGGGGAGTGGCAGTTATTAGACTCGATATAGCAATCGTATTACACCAAGAATAACGGCCATCCTCGTTTACGACATGTTGATGACTGTCCTAAATTCGCGTCCATCGTCAGAAACCGTTAACGCAGGAATAAACTACCGTTGTAATATATTTTGGAGGCACCATAGGGACTATGTTCACTGAACTCGGTAAATTGATACTAACATATTTAACGACGAGACATACGAGTAATATCTCATCGCGTTTAAGCGAGATAACTCGTGTAACCTGTAATAACGTAATTCAGCGTTACCGTAAATTGGTTAGCGTTTTCTATAATAGTGGGATTAATGTGCCAACAGAGACAGTAAACTAACCAAGATTCGTTAACGATGTCAGCTCCAAATTACTTTTGACGTAAAATGTTACGCTCTAGTTTCAATCGATAACATAAGTTTTTAGGCTTAATAAACAGCACTTGTCATAATTTATTATTAATTACAATTCATTGCAATACCAATATCTTAAACGGAAGCTAATTTTTGTGAGCTAATTCTTGTAAACTAATTTTTTGTAGGTCAAAGGTCATCTGTGATGTCTTGATATGTCATTTCTCTCGATACATGATAGCATTTAGGAATGTGCTTTTTACAGTTCATTTCCGAGCACATGATTGTTTGCTCTCTCTATACCGCAGACTTGACGTTTTATTTATTTATATATTGCAACTTGTTTCTGTTATGTCAAACAGATAAAAATTAACACAAACAGAAACTACTAAGTCTGGTAAAACTTTAAATCGATAGCAATTAATGTTGCCATTCACAACAGTTCTTCAGTGTTTATTTTCATCTATCTGTAGTTAACTTCAAGGTAATGCTTTTCTGTAGGTCACAAAATTTAGTAAAACTAAAAACTATTTTTTGCGTGTTAAAAATGTTTCTAAATAAAGACCTAGGCAAAAGCTTAACATTACTGGTAACTGCAATAGCCGGATAAAAGTCCATAAATATTGCTTGTGCATAACAAAAAAAAATAATAAGAAAGAAGAACAAGAAGAAACTAATACCACAGACCTTGAAATACTTGTTATCTTGGAATCGCGAGCAACAGTCTTTTTTATAATACATGCAGTTTAAAACATTGTTACTCAGTGTACATGAGTAATGTACGTCACGAACATTAACGGAAAGACTCACGTAAATGAAACAAGACCCTCTACATTGTATTTGTTCAATTAATTAAATTATCCTTTTTTTGCATGCAAAAGCTTTGAAATTTATTACCGTTTATCACGAAATTGTGGAATACTCTATGCAGGTATAAGCGTATTGCCAGCTTTACAGAATAAAAATAACGTTTTTTAGATTTCAAAATTTTTATGAGATAATAATGGAATTTGCTAAGGTTTATACGCGTATCGATAGGTCATCATTTGTCTTGTAAAATAAAAATTGAGATTTCTGATGTGTTAAAGGTAGATTTTGTCATTTGTATTTAGTAATTTATTGAAAATTACTACAGTTTATGTAGTATTAACACGTAAGATTTTTGTAAAATGTCGTTCTATAACATAGAGTAGAAATTGACCAAGTGAAGCCACATAAGCTTGTTATTTGGATATGTAAAAAACTAAAGATTAAAAAAGTGATTAAAGAAAAAAACTGATTAAAACAAAGAAAGGACGGTCAAATAGTCAGGAAGATATAATGTGAGGTTATCTGTCAAGTACAGAATACATTTTCTTTTTAAAGTGGATTGCAAGGAAATCAATTCTTGCTTGGTCTTTGCAGACGTAACTAAAGATCACATTTTGCGAAACGTTGGTACTACTGGCGCCGTAGCTACTATATGGACTTAACGGAAGGTCCGCTTAACGAAATCAGTAATAATAATAGTTATATTCTTAATTTCTATCGAGGTCGATGTATCTACAAGTTCATCAATTTCATTAAAATACGTGGACATTTTACTTAAATTACATTTTATTTAAATACATAAGTTAAAGACTGAATTAATTTTAGAATTTACATACAAAAATATACTTTTCCCGGAGTATAAAAATAGTGTATTTTTGCTAGCAAGTGTCTCCTTTTGCATACAGTTTGGACTTGTATGTCAGCAAAAAGTAGAGGATACGAGTGTCATACGAGTTTTTTTATGGATAATATGAAAGTGGGTTTCTAAAATGGAAGTGCACGGAAATAATCAAATTTTTTATTCCCTGTCTTTTATTCTGTATTGATTTCAAATAAATTAAAAATGTACTCTAGAAAGCATGGCGTTCGTTGGGGTTAATGTAGTTTAACACCGAATTTTATTATGTTGACTACCGTTATTGCATTAACTGTAGCAAAATTTAGAAATTGGCAGTAAAAATAATTTTTTATTATTAAATTGTAGCTTCATAAAAAAAAATCTATTATCAAACTCACATCTCTCTCTCTCTCTCTCTCTCTTGCATCTCTCCAATACTCCCTCTCTACCTGTACCTTCAATTAACTTGTCCTATATTCCTCATCCTGTGGCTTTCATTATTGCTTTCAATCTTTCAATCCATGTTTCATTTTTTCTTTTTTCCTCTTCCTTTTCCTCCTTTCCCCTTAAACAGGTAAATCTATTTCTCACTCTCTCTGACCACATATCCCTTCTCCTTCCCTGTTACCAGTTATCATTGTTTCTGTCACTTCTGGACATATGTGCACCTTTTCATGTCTGGAATGAGTTATAAATAAAATAACCTGTGTTTATGGCGGCTTACTTGATACGTCATCCATCTGGCATAAACCTTATTACTACTGACAATCGTACTAGGGACTCGTATAGGACATTACCAGATTTCAGTTGAACATATGTAATTCCGCCAAACTTTTTTTATAGAATATTAAGGCTTATGTAATAATCTAGCTAATAAATTTTATCTACGCTACTCTTTGTTGATCGGTTATTAAGGCTTAAGGTTAGAACCATACATTAATATACACATGCACACAAAACATGAATTTCTTTATTTACCTGAATTACTCATTCCAAAAGTGGATTACATAACACAAACGTGGTGAAAGCCATTCCTTTAAATGTGTTAACAAATGCAATGAATAACATTTGTGCAAAAGTAAGATGGGTTGAAATTCAACAAATACAATTGTTCAAGAAATACATATTTGTGACCCCCTAAATGACAGACGTAGTCACAATCTATATTAACTTAAATTTAAAAAAATTTCAATTTGGAACGTATGAAGTTATCTGAAATATGGAATTTAATTTCTTTATCTCATTAATTAAAACTAAATGTTCAACATCCGATTGTATAAAGATCCTTATGGTGCTTTTGTATAAGAATTGAAGAATTTAGTACAATCAGGATAAAAGAACTAGGAAAAAGTTATGAATGTTTTACTGTGCTGATGTAAGTAACTAAAGGTCATATTTAAGCCTATGTACATTATGTCTTTAACTGAAAGAGTTCTTTACAATTGTACTAATTAAAAGAATATGTCAAAAACATGAGTCACATTCCAGGACACAGATTACGAGATTTTAGATAGACATATACACAAGTCTGCTGTAATTAACATGTGATTCTAGGAGCAGGAGGAAATAGAGCCGATTATTGACCAGACAAGAACTAAGAATAATTTAAATTTTAGAAAATACTAACAGATAGGATAAAATAAGAGTAGCCGGAGGAGTTTAACGTGACCCGAACAATATCAAATTTTTGTGTAGGTCTTGGAAAGTGTGAACAAAGAACGTAGATTAAAGAGATGCAGAAGAGAAATTATGATAAGCAGCAAATATCACGCTTTAGAGGTTTATTGTAAAGATGCAATCTCAGAACGAAAAGATCTTTAAATTTACTGCAGTATCAGTTACCCCTCTTGATAAAAGTACTCCCACTACATCGGTCATATCTTCTAAAGATGTACTTAACGAAAGGATGTTAACAACCGTAACCTTCTGTTGCAAGAACCTTTGAGATTCAATCAATGGTTAGTTGTAAATTGTCGTCGTCTTTTTTCTTAGGGCATGACCTAGGCAATCGCATTTCTTCTTTGAATTTTTCTTGAACTGTTCTGAGTTTTGATCTGCAGAGTTTTGTGTTGGTGATATGGCCTGGCCAGAAAACATATAATATTCTTCTTAGGTATCTGTTTTCAAAGAGATAAATTTTCCTAGTAATACCGTTTGTGGCTATAGCTCTCGCAACTGTAGGCCTACTTAAAAACAGTTTTAAGGCTAGAGTTTCAATAGTCCAGATCTGCACAATTTGTTCAGCACTGCAAACGACTTTCACTTTCTAGATTTCGTGTCCCCTACACTGTGCTCTACGTGGCCAGATTTATTTACCAACTTTGTCTGTAAGTTCTTCCTTTGTTAAGTTTCAGGCTTACAACCGGAAAATTTCGCTTTTGATTTCATCTCTGCACCTTTCTGTTGGCTGGCTCAAGGGTCTTCTTTCTTTGTTTGATATTCAAACACCTTTTTAGCAGTACACGTAGGACCTATTGGTTCTATAAGATTTTATCCATTTATCCTGTGTTCTTCTTTCTTCTTTTATCCATTTACTTGACATTTGTGACTCTGCGCATGTCAGCATTTCTTTACATATCTAGTTACTCTAACATCTACTTTTTACATATCTACTTACATAATTTTAATTGCGTCTGCTGTGTTGTACCAACTTCGTTATTTGTTTAAGCATTCTTAAAAATGTTTTTTAAAGAAAGTACAGATAATGCACATCTTAGTCGTAAGACTTTTATAATTTGTAAAATCTTAGTGTCATTTTGAAAATATGATATTACGATTTGCATTGTTCAAACTGTTACCAACAATGAATTGTTCGTTTCTTGGCATGTGATAAAAATTAAAACAAATTATTTTCTTTAATCCAACCTATAACAATTGAACACGTATTGTCGATATCTCTGCAGATAAATTCGTCTCGTGGCTTCTTTACCCATTTAGAAATACTCTTCTTACTTGGAATTTTTTCTATTATTATTGCCACCATTAAAATACAGGCAACACACTCACACGCACCCGTTTGTGCATTGACTCAACACGCATTATGCCGCGCTCACGCGTGTACAGACTCACGCGTACGGTCCGCTTGAGCAGATATGTCCCGCGTTGCAGTCTGCGTGTTGGAGGTCAGTACAAGTGCGAAGGGTTTTCACTGGTTCCAGCACACACTCTGCTACGCGCGTGCATGTTGCGCTCGCGGTGTACACACATGCATTGTTGTTTTAATCGTGGTAACCATAATAGTGAAATTGTCCAACTGAAATATGTTCCTGGCGGGCAAAAAGAAGAATTTATTGCAAAGACACAGAACATAGGAACAGTACAGTCTGAAGTAACTCTAAATGTCTACACATCTGACGGACAAATTATGGCAGTGTACAGGTATTAATACCTGTTATCAATAAATTATCAATAAATATGCTAAAAAAAATTACAAGCTTCATTTTATTGCTTTATTTCATATATTCTTGTAAATAATACTTTATTAATCTGGTAATAAAGTGGATTATATTAAACGTTTATTACAGCAGTAAATTATTCATAACTACAAACTCTATTCGACTCATATTTTTACAGAAATATGTATCTGTATAACCTGGATGACTATTGAATTACTACATCAGTAAGATTCTAGATAAAGAAAACTTGAGTGATTGTTGTTTTTAAAAGCAGAGTGAGTTTGCTAAGAAAATTGGGACAGAGTAAATTATGCTGCTTGGGACAGAAAAAATTCATAAAATCTCTTAAGGAAACATAACCCTTAAGACAGTTTAGACATTATGCATAGGTATTGTGGATATTGTAATTACGATGTACGAATTGCTTAGTGTTCTGTGTCGTCCGAACCCGTAGTGAGCAACGTTCGGTTGTTGACAAGTGTCCTAGTGTTAAGTTACACCAGCATGCACACAATGCCTAGTTATGAGAGGGAGCTGCCAGCTATAGTACTCGATTCTATTCATGAAGGTCAGCAAACAAGATTTACGGAGTAACTTAATTCCCACGGAAATTTTTTAAAAATAAATAAATATTAATTAGGGTGAATCATAGGAAAAGGCGAAAAGGTTGGGGAGGGGTTCAGACCCCTCGAAATGTTTTACTCAGAAAAGGAAACTAATACTGTACCGTAGTTATTGTCCTTTTAAGATAGGTTTAAATATTATTCGTGATAAGTAATCGTTATTAATTCTGTGTATAAATAATCTTGTTAGGAAATGGGTGAGCATAACCAACATTCCCTCTAACAATCCCTAGTAGAGAGGGTAGAGGAACAGCATTTACTCCGACCACTGTTAAGTGTCTCCCGGAAATGAAATTCCGCGTACGTCCGTGGGGTGAATGACATGTCCCACACCCATTGCTGAGCATGATTATTCCTTTTGTCTAAAACGACTGTAGATTTAATTTCGTCACTTTAGAGGAATCATAACGAAACATTATAACACAGTCAATTTATAGATATTGTAGCGTGACAGATGTATGCATAATATTGAATGGCAATTGATCATTAGAATAATGAAGTTATAATATTCAAATTTGGAAGAAAGCACTAAGTTTAATATAAAAAGATTAATTCATAGCAACTGTGGAAAGAAATCATTATTATAAAGAAAATACAAGTTAAAATAAAAGGAGTTACTAGTGATGAGACATCCAAGACCAGTCTCATAACCAAAGGTTTTCAAGGTATAACCCAGGAAGGTAAAATAGTAAATAACAAAGCAGTACACAATATGACCAAACCCACAACAAGGGAGAATAAATAGAATAGAAACCCTAAAATAAGCCAAGATCAACCAATACAGGTTGTGTATTTCTGTAATAAAGAAGAAGATGGAGAAGATCCCAAGAAACCTGATGGCATCAAGAAGAAGATGAAGAAGATACCAGTCCCAGAAGGCAGGAGAAAAGAAGACTGAAGAAAGAAGAAGAGGGCAGCATCCTGAAGAAGATGTCATGCTCTTATAAAAGACACCCAAATCCCTATATCCCCAAAAATAAATATCTAAAAACAAAAGTATAACGAAATAAAAACCACATGTATATAAATTTAAGAGAGAGAAGTGAACAAAGTAAAAGTTTCCTGTGAACTAAGATGAAACAATAATATAGTACCCATGGAACAAATCTCCATTGAAAAACGCTAACCAATTTATTATGTTGAGAAGACTATACGACCATTTAGCATTAACATAATATATAAGTGAAAGTGAACCAGTGATAGTTTTGGGTATTATAAAAAATGAACCTTGTGTTTCATTCTTGGCAATCACAAACATTGGATGCAATGAAATATGCATTTTTCAATGACTTAAAATATGTACTGTGACAATATGTTGTTCATAAGACATGAATCTGTTTAAAATAACATTTTGTTTTACATGAAAAAAGGAAAACAGAGTTCATAATACCTTTGAACAATTAATACTATTTATTTGTTAATGACAGGGTACAATTCCCCAAAGACAATGTAAAAGACAGTATAAAAACTGTACAATCCTACTTATAATAATAGTTAGAAATAAGAATATAAATATAAGGTTTTTTTATGTATATAGTACAAGAATGTTTAAAAATGTATTAGATATAAGGCCATTTGTTTGGGTCTGAAACAACTAACATCAGAACTATAAAAATAGTTACCACTTGTAAATAGTAGAGAGTAATTAAGATGTTAGTTAGTAAAAAACCTTTGTTTTAAACCATATTTCCATGTTGGAAATGGGAATTTTGTTGCAAAATGTCTGATTTTAAGACAACCATTTATTTAAAAAAAATATTCTTTATTCTGTTTGACTATTGTTTGTATTGTGGCCAATACTAGTTGTTTTTGTGTAATTTGAAAGCATGTTTAATTTATAATACTATTTGTAAAAGTCAGAGAGGGTATCACACATCATATATTGTTTGTAAATTATTTTGTAAGAAAAATTGTTAAAAAAATCATAGGCCAAAAGAATGGAAACCAAACTTCATCAAAACAGAGAAATTGCTCAATTAAATGCAAATAAACAAAAGGGGTTTAGACAAAATAAACTTGAGATCATGCCATATAATTGCACATACCATTTAGAGAGATTTTAATAACTTATATTCAGAATTATGAATAAAAATAAAAATGACTAAACTTAGAAATTTAGACATGGGAGTCATATATTTCAGAATAATGTTTCAGAATACAACTAATTCAATTAATTACCAGAAAATAAGGGAATAGGAACCTTTTAATACAATATAGAATTATTAATATTAAATATAACTGATAAAATCGCTGAATTTATATAATGACAGGAAGTAAATTTTAATGTTTTAACTTCCAAACAGTTTGTATACCAAACTGAAAGTAAAATTACTATTTTTTTGGACAGAAAACACTATAAAATGGCATTATTTAATCTGAAAATAACCAGAATGAACTGAAAGATTAAATTAAATCAAATCTAGTGAATAAAATTGACAAATAACCAAAGTTTAGGCATTCATATAGTGAAATAGTAAAATGTACACAGGATGTGAAAATATTTTTGAACAATGTTAAGGATAATATTATATGGGCTAAGAGTTTAATTGAAACTGAAGGAAACAGTTAGTTAATTATTGGTAGTTGAACGGTTAACATGACATGCGTTTGATAACGTGGATAACCTAACCTATAATCGTCATACAAAGCGAGTGTATAGTGAGTTATTGTGAAATCGCGAGTGACTTGTAAAATACTTCTGAAACTATCATATTATAACAGAAACGATCAAGTAACACTCCATAACACAGAACAATATAAATCTACTCCGAAAAACACCATAAAACACTAGAAAACTGTATAATACATTAAACCAAATTAGTGACGGAATCGGAGAAAGTGTTTGACTTATAATTACACAGACATACTAAATACAACCCAGAATCACTACACCAGTCACTACACAACATATAACAAGAGATTTGCAGACACAAGAACAGGAATATTGCGTCAAAATACATTATTTGGAATGCAGCAGGAACGAGCAACATTTTGATCAACTTGACGGCGGCCATTTGCTTTGACGATCTCAGTGCCTTCTTCTTTGTTCAGCACAGCTGTTTGGTGAAAACAATTATTATATTTACAATTTATTATTCAATGTCTGTGTTTATTAATAACTATTAATTTGATTGTAACGTTATACTTTTTAAATATTAGCCCGATTTCTCTGACTTTGGTAATAACTGGCTGTTTAAAGAACCCTATATAATTTTTATAACATATACTTGTAACTTTTTTCGATATCCTGAGAATCGATACTAATCGATAAGAGTCAATATTGCTGTTACTTAATAAAACATTAATACTTTTCAATACTTAATAGTTCTTTATTTCTTCAATAATACTAATTACCAATAATATAATTCTAATTGATAATCTACAAGGACTTTACCACCCGTAAGTGAAGATAACCTAAAAAATAAAAAGGTAAACAAGTATCGATTGGTTTACAGACAGTCTTATGAGTGGTGATAGATTATTTAAAATATACTAAAACTTTAATAAAAATTTTCAGAAGAGCATTATACTGTTTAAAACTTCACAGCCCTATATTAATTAATTGATCCTAATTAATTAATTAATAAAATTAAAAAAATTTTTTTTTTTAATTATTTTTTTTTATAAACATAATTTTTTTTAAATTTCCTTCAAAACAATAAATTTTGTTTTGAAACTTTCGGCGAAGCCGAACATATATATTCCTTCATCAACTTTACGCTACTCGACCAGTCTTGCTACCATTGGGACTGGACCAGCTGGGAAACTTAAGGAAGTGTTTCAGGCCAGTAAGACGTCGAGAGCCACACCAATTAAACATATTATATTGAACTTGATTACATCGGAGTCGCATACTCCACAATAGCTTATATCATCAACACACATCACATTCTATTATAAAAATATTATTACAAATTGGCGCCCAACGTGGGGCTTTAATTAGCGATTGGCCTTCCAACCAATACATTCTGCCCAATCACTAGTTGGAGCTAGGCAACAGCTACAAAGACAGAGAAAGATAATAAAAGGGTACAACAACAAGCAAAATGAAAGAACCTACACCAGAAGAAATGGTTGAGATAAGGAAAATGTTCCAACAATGGATGAAGGAAATGAAAGAGAACATATTAAAAAGGGAAGAGGAGCATCAAAAATGGAATAAGGAACTGAGAGAGGACAGATTAAAAAGAGAAGAAGAGGAGAGCAACCAATCCTTGAAAAAAGAATTGGGTGACCAACTGGACAATATCAATAAGAAGCCGGAAGAGGACATCAAGGAAAAGAGAGTGGACGGATTAAAAAGCGAAGAATTAAGAAAGGAGAAGACCGAAGGAATAAAAAATGAAAACAAACCAGAAAAAGAAGAAATACCAAATGAGAAAAGGGTACAAATAATCGCGGCATCATTGAATGGACAAATGAAACGATGGAGAAAAGAAATAAGAAGGGAGCGTAAACAGATTAAGAAAGAGGAGTCAAAACTAAGAAGACAACAAAGAAGGGAAGAGCTACAGGAAAAAATAAAACGAAAGACTGAAGCACTAGAGGAGGTCACGAAAAAGTGGAGAGAAGTAAGAACAAGTACTCTAAAACAGATGATAGAGAATAACAATAAAAGGGTGGAAATTATCATCAAGAATAATAAACTGTGGGTGGAAGAATTAATAAGAGATAACAAAAGAGAGTTAGAAGAAATACCAAATGATAAATCGCAGGAACAAGTAATGGTAGTACCTGAAGTTGACATTAACGGAAACCATGAAAATATTAAACAGAGGAAAAGGAGAATGCATCCAAGAAACGTAATAACAACGAAGGAAGAGTTGGAGATGATGAAACATGGGTTAATTGATGGCAATAACATCCCAATTACCTATGACAAAGACATCATGAATTCCAGGAATTATAGGAGGAGAATCGAAGTAATTTCCAAAATAATTTACCACAAGACAGTAGTGTACCAATGGGAAAGGACCAGAGGTAAACAGAATACGACATGTGGACAAGATCAATATCAGCGCAGAACTGGACAGTGGATTTCAGAAAGATGGAAATGTGATATCGTACCAGACGGTAATGACGGCACAGGTGAATCACCAGAATGTATTCCATTAGCATGCCATCTAGGACAGTTCCAGGGTACGGTTAGACTAAAATATATTCCTTCAGAGTGGATATGTGATGGTAAACCAGCTTATGGTGTTTCAGATAAACAAATAATAAGTGATAACTCAGATGAAGATCCTCACAGATATTTGTCAAGTAACACAAAACATGGACCAGAAAAGTATTGGTGTATACAATATGATGATAGAGGGAACCAACCCAGTAATTACGACGGCCCTAACAACCCGCCGCGTAATGACCAGTTTAGCAGTTATTTTAACGGCATTAGGGATAACAACCCCTATCCATACAATAGAAACAATTTATACCAACATAATAATGTCCCATACAGTCAGAGAAATCCATATCCCAACAATAATGATAACAGACCTTACCAACCTAACCGAAATTATTATCATGATAAATTTAGTAATAAAAACAATAACAGTAATAATAACCGAGTGTCGCGCCCTAGGGTAAATTTTATAAGAGCAACTGAGATGATGGACCCTGGTTGACACAGATACCACACACCATCAAGAAAAGGGACGGAGATCATGATAACCGACTACGGCGAAAAACAACGGTGAAGGAGACGGAATAAATATCATTGAAAGGAAATGATATGGAGAATAAACATAGAAACAAAACTGGGTTTTATGAATGAAGACTATGTAAGAAAATGCACATTATAAATAAAAATATGAGCAATGGAACGACATAAAGAAAATCGTCCATCTTCCTGGGTATATAAAAGAAAAGAAAATTTATAAGAAAAGAAAAAGTGGAGATCAACTTACAAAAGTATAAATAATATGGGCCAGTGTAGAGTACAATATAACCCCATATGTTGTGGTAAATGATAAGCATAACAATACATATGAGTTGAGGGAAATCGTTTCAGGAAAAATCAAAGGAGTGTACAATCAAGCTTCTATGAAGAAATATTATGAAGAATGAGTTGTGAGTTTTAGAATTTTGAATTTAGAATTTGTATTTTATAAAAATTTAAAAATAATGTAAGTACATCTTACAACCTAATATTTTGAGAAGAACATTCTGGAGAATTATAAGAAGAAGGAATTTAGAATTTATATTTTAAAAATTCGGAAATAATGTAAGTACATCTTACAACCTAATATTTTGAGAAGAACATTCTGGAGAATTAAAAGAATTTTTTAATTAATTTTAAAAAATTTTAAAATAATGTAAGTACATCTTACAACCTAATAATTTTGGAACAAACTTTATGGAAGAAAGGAAAAGAAAGACTTTTGAATTGAAATATAATTATAAAAATTTAAAATTGAGTAAGTACATCTTACTACCACTGAATTATGAGAAAAACATTTTGGAAGAATTAAGAAGAAAGGAATTTTGAAGTTAATATATGAAAAATTTAAAAATGAAGTAAGACCAACTTACTATAACTAAGTTTATGAGAAAAACTTTATGGTAAATAATTAAGAAGAATTTGAATTTGGAGAAATACCAAAACATTCAGAAATAATAGTAAAATCACAGTACTATAAACAAGTCTGAATGAAACAATTCTGGGAATAAATGAATTAAACAGAATTTGAATGTTGATAGAACGTCAGTACTTTGAAACAAGATAAGATCAACATATTACAAGAATGTATGAGAAATATTTTTCAATTAAATAAAAAGAATAGTTTGAACTTTACATTAAAACTAACCAAGTTCCAAAAAATAATTAAGTGTCAATTATAATTGAATTGAGAAGAAAAAATTTGGAAGCAAAGAGACTAATTACCTATGAAACGATAATGAAAACAGTTAATTAAGAGCAAAGAAGAACAACTCATACCAAACATATGGAGAAGATGATTTTGAACCAATGATAATAATAAGACCTATATGAAATGCAAAGAGAAGCAATACCACATGAAATATGATATAAATGAATTAATGTTAATGAATGCGAAGGTGGATTAATAACTTTCTAAGAGAAAGGAAAGAACCAAAATGTTTAAATAAAATGATCAATATAACAACCTGTATATCTAATGTAAAGATACAATGTTAAAAAATTAAATATAATATATTAAGACCATTCAAATAATGAATAAGAAAGACTATATATAAAGACCATACTAATACTATGAGTAACCAGAAGAAAGTATAAAGAGAATTCAGATGGAGAAGAAAGAGAGTTACACTGTAAACAGTAACCAGAATTATTAAAAGAAAGGTTTTCAACCATAATTAAATTAAATATATCAGACAAGTTAAGAGTTTTGGAAAAAAATATATATGTAATGAGTATAATAATGATTATGAAGATTTATTAAGATAGAAAATGTGAGATAATCTGAGAGACTACGAAGTGGAGAATCCAAAGATATTTTTATTAGTCGAAAATGAGACTACTTTTTATTTATTTATTCGATGACTGACTGAAGATAATTCCAGCAGCATTATTTTTTTTGAGCAGGGATGGATATGCCCCTGTACTCAATTTATAGAAGTGGTGTATGGCCAGCAGAGAAGTAGCGTACAGTGCCCCTCTGATCTGCCCCAGCCCACGTGATAGGGAATGTTAGGGAATTAATATCCCAAGGATACAACACGAAGTTGATATAGAAAGAAAATGTATTACAATTATAATATATCTCAGAAGACACTAACTATCCGAAAAGGATCAGTAGTAAGACAAGTAACCATATATATAAAATTAATAAAACTCTAATTATAAAAAAGTCGATATAAAGATGGAGAAGAAAATGAATTATAAGAAATGATGAAATTATCATAAGAAATTATTTCATCCATAAACATGTCTGAAATAATTACTTCTGGAGGGGAGCAATCTGTAGCGTGACAGATGTATGCATAATATTGAATGGCAATTGATCATTAGAATAATGAAGTTATAATATTTAAATTTGGAAGAAAGCACTAAGTTCAATATAAAAAGATTAATTCATAGCAACTGTGGAAAGAAATCATTATTATAAAGAAAATACAAGTTAAAATAAAAGGAGTTACTAGTGATGAGACATCCAAGACCAGTCTCATAACCAAAGGTTTTCAAGGTATAACCCAGGAAGGTAAAATAGTAAATAACAAAGCAGTACACAATATGACCAAACCCACAACAAGGGAGAATAAATAGAATAGAAACCCTAAAATAAGCCAAGATCAACCAATACAGGTTGTGTATTTCTGTAATAAAGAAGAAGATGGAGAAGATCCCAAGAAACCTGATGGCATCAAGAAGAAGATGAAGAAGATACCAGTCCCAGAAGGCAGGAGAAAAGAAGACTGAAGAAAGAAGAAGAGGGCAGCATCCTGAAGAAGATGTCATGCTCTTATAAAAGACACCCAAATCCCTATATCCCCAAAAATAAATATCTAAAAACAAAAGTATAACGAAATAAAAACCACATGTATATAAATTTAAGAGAGAGAAGTGAACAAAGTAAAAGTTTCCTGTGAACTAAGATGAAACAATAATATAGTACCCATGGAACAAATCTCCATTGAAAAACGCTAACCAATTTATTATGTTGAGAAGACTATACGACCATTTAGCATTAACATAATATATAAGTGAAAGTGAACCAGTGATAGTTTTGGGTATTATAAAAAATGAACCTTGTGTTTCATTCTTGGCAATCACAAACATTGGATGCAATGAAATATGCATTTTTCAATGACTTAAAATATGTACTGTGACAATATGTTGTTCATAAGACATGAATCTGTTTAAAATAACATTTTGTTTTACATGAAAAAAGGAAAACAGAGTTCATAATACCTTTTGAACAATTAATACTATTTATTTGTTAATGACAGGGTACAATTCCCCAAAGACAATGTAAAAGACAGTATAAAAACTGTACAATCCTACTTATAATAATAGTTAGAAATAAGAATATAAATATAAGGTTTTTTTATGTATATAGTTCAAGAATGTTTAAAAATGTATTAGATATAAGGCCATTTGTTTGGGTCTGAAACAACTAACATCAGAACTATAAAAATAGTTACCACTTGTAAATAGTAGAGAGTAATTAAGATGTTAGTTAGTAAAAAACCTTTGTTTTAAACCATATTTCCATGTTGGAAATGGGAATTTTGTTGCAAAATGTCTGATTTGAAGACAACCATTTATTTAAAAAAAATATTCTTTATTCTGTTTGACTATTGTTTGTATTGTGGCCAATACTAGTTGTTTTTGTGTAATTTGAAAGCATGTTTAATTTATAATACTATTTGTAAAAGTCAGAGAGGGTATCACACATCATATATTGTTTGTAAATTATTTTGTAAGAAAAATTGTTAAAAAAATCATAGGCCAAAAGAATGGAAACCAAACTTCATCAAAACAGAGAAATTGCTCAATTAAATGCAAATAAACAAAAGGGGTTTAGACAAAATAAACTTGAGATCATGCCATATAATTGCACATACCATTTAGAGAGATTTTAATAAATTATATTCAGAATTATGAATAAAAATAAAAATGACTAAACTTAGAAATTTAGACATGGGAGTCATATATTTCAGAATAATGTTTCAGAATACAACTAATTCAATTAATTACCAGAAAATAAGGGAATAGGAACCTTTCAATACAATATAGAATTATTAATATTAAATATAACTGATAAAATGGCTGAATTTATATAATGACAGGAAGTAAATTTTAATGTTTTAACTTCCAAACAGTTTGTATACCAAACTGAAAGTAAAATTACTATTTTTTTGGACAGAAAACACTATAAAATGGCATTATTTAATCTGAAAATAACCAGAATGAACTGGAAGATTAAATTAAATCAAATCTAGTGAATAAAATTGACAAATAACCAAAGTTTAGGCATTCATATAGTGAAATAGTAAAATGTACACAGGATGTGAAAATATTTTTGAACAATGTTAAGGATAATATTATATGGGCTAAGAGTTTAATTGAAACTGAAGGAAACAGTTAGTTAATTATTGGTAGTTGAACGGTTAACATGACATGCGTTTGATAACGTGGATAACCTAACCTATAATCGTCATACAAAGCGAGTGTATAGTGAGTTATTGTGAAATCGCGAGTGACTTGTAAAATACTTCTGAAACTATCATATTATAACAGAAACGATCAAGTAACACTCCATAACACAGAACAATATAAATCTACTCCGAAAAACACCATAAAACACTAGAAAACTGTATAATACATTAAACCAAATTAGTGACGGAATCGGAGAAAGTGTTTGACTTATAATTACACAGACATACTAAATACAACCCAGAATCACTACACCAGTCACTACACAACATATAACAAGAGATTTGCAGACACAAGAACAGGAATATTGCGTCAAAATACATTATTTGGAATGCAGCAGGAACGAGCAACATTTTGATCAACTTGACGGTGGCCATTTGCTTTGACGATCTCAGTGCCTTCTTCTTTGTTCAGCACAGCTGTTTGGTGAAAACAATTATTATATTTACAATTTATTATTCAATGTCTGTGTTTATTAATAACTATTAATTTGATTGTAACGTTATACTTTTTAAATATTAGCCCGATTTCTCTGACTTTGGTAATAACTGGCTGTTTAAAGAACCCTATATAATTTTTATAACATATACTTGTAACTTTTTTCGATATCCTGAGAATCGATACTAATCGATAAGAGTCAATATTGCTGTTACTTAATAAAACATTAATACTTTTCAATACTTAATAGTTCTTTATTTCTTCAATAATACTAATTACCAATAATATAATTCTAATTGATAATCTACAAGGACTTTACCACCCGTAAGTGAAGATAACCTAAAAAATAAAAAGGTAAACAAGTATCGATTGGTTTACAGACAGTCTTATGAGTGGTGATAGATTATTTAAAATATACTAAAACTTTAATAAAAATTTTCAGAAGAGCATTATACTGTTTAAAACTTCACAGCCCTATATTAATTAATTGATCCTAATTAATTAATTAATAAAATTAAAAATTTTTTTTTTTAATTATTTTTTTTTATAAACATAATTTTTTTTAAATTTCCTTCAAAACAATAAATTTTGTTTTGAAACTTTCGGCGAAGCCGAACATATATATTCCTTCATCAACTTTACGCTACTCGACCAGTCTTGCTACCATTGGGACTGGACCAGCTGGGAAACTTAAGGAAGTGTTTCAGGCCAGTAAGACGTCGAGAGCCACACCAATTAAACATATTATATTGAACTTGATTACATCGGAGTCGCATACTCCACAATAGCTTATATCATCAACACACAATATACACATCTTTTTATTAAATTATTACAATATTTACAGATTTTTAATTTCTAAAAAAAAATGGGTTTTCGTTAATTTTTATCGATTTTAACACAAATATATTTCTATATAAATAAATGAATTAACCGAACTATATTTCCGGCGCAACTTTAACAATTATTTAATCTATATAAGGAGGGCGCTCTCTCTCCTTGATCTGCTATTGCCATTTTTACTGTCTTAGAGTGAAATTATCAGTCTTGTTACGACAGTCATAAATATGCTAATTATGGCTCAGGCATGTGATTTATCTAATTTCTGTGTTCGTTAAACGTTGTTACGTACACAAACTGCAGGCACTCTTAAGTAAAACAAACTCGATTAATGAAGCATCGTAGAAAACGTGAGGAATTTTAAGCTGAAGAACAGTAACATCTTGAGTCAAACAATGTGGACACTTCTGACGTTGATAAAGCTGCCGGGTTATCGGGCTGTTGTCCGCTGACAAACATTCCAGACGTTTCGACTTCAAGTGCGAAATAATCCTGTGTCGTGTTCTTCCTTTTCCGGAATCCACACGTCCGTACGCGTCTGGTTGCTTCTAGGTGTCACGTATATTATTGACCATTATCACGTACATTTTTACTTATATTTTTAAATTACGAAACTGGACGAAAACCAGCACCAGTTTTTTATTGATGAAACCAATAGGCAAAATGTAGTTATTCGTTTAACGTATGTGCGAAATAGATATTGTAGTAATAAATATAATCAAGTAAAAAACAAACATATTCCTCCTCGATGGGTGAAGCTTGGTCTTTTTTTTATTGGTCAAACAGGATTTTCTTGACTGAGATCGGCGGCCGGTCGGTACAAAAAAGGTAAAGTCTAAGAGTACATTTGGACTCAGTACACGCAAATTTTGGTATCTGATGGGGGAATCTGTATTATTACGACGTCACAGAACAATCTACATGTTTATCGAACGTTCCAGAGACATCCAGAATGTAAGCGTGTGGTGTACGTGCTACTAGACGCATTTTGCGAGAATCACCTCGACTGTGCCGGGCTTCGCGGGGCGCTCGGCCTGTGTCAAGGCCGTAGTTAATTACGTAGTTCATACGCACGCTACGGCGCAATTAGCAATCGTCTACATATTTGACTAGCTATAAATACCGTTACTCAAACGACGTTCAGTTTAGTATGAGGCGAATTTTTGACTGTGCGGTTCGAGAGTATTAGTGCGATGTATTTACAGAGCGGTTCGAGTTATTACTGTGTACGTTCAAGTAGTTATTAGTGAAGTGTTGCGTTTTATATTCGGACGGTATAATTGTAATACAATTGAGTTTTAATATTAGTGCACATTTTATTGCGTGTGAACAATTTTCATTTGATTTGTTGTAGACACTGTGTTGTTAATTACGAACTGTTTTACTGTAACAATTAAAGGTGTGATTAGTGACTTGATTGGTGTCTTGTACTTATTTTGTTTCCACTGTACCTACGACGATCGAGTAGACCGTCGTCAGTATTTTTATGATCCCATTCATCCTTCTTATGGGATTTTAATTGTTTGATAAAGTGTGCTTGCTGAGCAAAGACATTTCTGCTTATTTTCTGCTTGTTCTATGCATATTTGCTATGTTTTTATTCTTTCCTTATGATTTTTTAAATAAAAAATTTAGGAGACTAAATTCTTGAGACTATAAATTCTGAATTGCAACAGTAGTCTATTACTCCAAGTTTTCTCCTTGCTAGACAGTCATGAAAAAACTCTTTCTTTGTTCCCAATCTCAAGAACACATTATACTATTTATTTTCCATACAAATGAATTCATCAAGAGCATTGTTAACATCATAAACATTTTTGACTTCCTGATCGCAACCGTCTTATTGGTATACAGGTGAAAGCAAAACTTCGTGTTTCAGTAAACAAATGCACTGTCGAAACTTTTAACATCATTCAAAGGAATTCAGAGATGCTCAAAGCTCTTACTTTAAGGTACAACATAAAAAAAATTAAATCTTTTATATATTATACATCATATAAACCCTTGATAATACTGATGTGATCAATGAAACGTACATTAAGTGAAACACAATAATAAATTTTGTTTGCAGAAATATTTAGTATTTAAAAAGTTATTTATTTCACACACACACCCACACACACACACACATATTATAGTTTAATTATATATTTATTATTTTAATCACTTTCTGCTACAGTCCGTTCCTTGATGTATATAATACTATAATATTTATGACTAAATTTACCTCAAGATATACTTTTTTCCTTTAGGAACATGTTTCGGGAGATCTTGTTCTCCCATCTTCAGCCTTCGCCATCTTGTTTCTGGTGAAGTATTTGTGTGTTGGCTTCTGGATGTTATTGAGGTAGTTTGTTGGTCTTTGGTCCTTTAAAGTTGCATTATTGTGTGTGGTTGTGGTATCTGTTTTTGTATTTTGTGTATTTTCGATGTTGAGTGCTTTGAATATTGTGTCATGTTTTGTGTTGATTTGTATTTGTTCTGGTATTAATTTGTTTTGTGTTTTATGTTTGTAAATCTGTAAATTTTCCCAAATGTTCATTATGGTGCCTTTGTGTGGTATATGTTTTATTAGTGTTACATTGGTTATGTCTGGGAATTCATGTCCTGTGTTTATTGCATGTGTGGCTAAATTGGATTTATATATATTCGGTTTTTTGTATGCATTTAGGTGTTCAAAATAACGTTTTTTCAGCTGTTTTTTTGTTTGTCCTATATAACATTTATTGGAATCTTGGCATTCAATTTTGTATATACCGTTGGTTGTTGTATTATCTTTGTTGTGTGAGCTATTTAGATTTTGTAATTTATTTTTATTAGTTTTGTATGCTATTTTTATATCTGTGTTTTTAAATAGTTTTGTTAGTTTTGTCATTTTATTATTTATATATGTGAATGTGGCCCATTTTTGTTGTTGTTATTATTTATGTGTTGTTCAGTTTGATTAATTCTTAATTGTTCAGTTTTTATTTTATATTTGATTTTATTTTCTATTTTGATCATAGTATTTTTATTGTATCCATTTGCATAACCAATTTGGTATATTATATTTCTTTCTTTGTCAGTTTGTTGTTTGTTTAGGGGTATTTTGTACATTCTGTTAAATAACGAATAAAATGCTGCCATTTTATGTTGTGGTGGGTGGTCAGAATGGTTAGGTATAATGATGTTAGTGGAAGTTGGTTTTCTATATATTGCATATTGTATGTGTTTGTTGTGTCTTGTGGTGGTTATGTCTAAATAGTTGATTTTGTTATATTGAGGTAAATTTAGTCATAAATATTATAGTATTTATTATTTTATAATTCTTTATGTATGTATAATAGTTTAAAGACTATTGTTATAACTAATAATATAAAATTTTATATTGATATAGACTTTATAGATTGTAGTCTAAGAATATTATTTTAAGAATGCTATTACGATTAGCTATATAAATAAATTAAATACTAATAATTAAAATTCTAAAATAAACTTCCAATAATACATTCATATAAATGTAAAAAAGTATTTAAACTCTGTATTGACAACCGATGTGTGTTACAAATATATAATATAGCACATACGTTTTAACCACAATATGTGGTAAATTTACGTTAATTTGTAGTTTCCGCATAGAGTTATTCTCCCTATATAGATATATTAAGCACTTATCATAATTTTATGATAGCGTAAAATAACTCCCCTGAAAAATACGATAATATTATCCTCATATTGTATAGCATCGTCTGGCGTAATCACATTTGGTTTTAAAACATCTAAAAGGACGTGTCCTTATCATCTAATAGGAAAAGCGTTATTGTCATCGTGCGTATTTACACGATACAATTTGGAGCATTCTCATTTTCGCGCGCACTGCAACAGTTTAGTGGACGCACAAATCGGGGTGCGCGGCATGCATATTATTTAGAGGTGTCGCCGCAGTATTACTAAACGAAAATATCTTATAACGATACTAATACAAAACGATAAATATACATCGCAACGAAACATATAATAGCATATTTACCGATGGTAATATTAATACAAATATATTATACATAAATTATGTGAATAGGAACGCGACCACATGTTGATTTTAAGTTGTATGTGTGTGTGTGTGTGTGTGTGTGTGTGTGTGTGTGTGTGCGTGGTGGAGTATTCAACGCGTGTGTATGGTCTGACCGTAGAGGCAGGAATTTTGCTACGAATAAGGCTGATCTCTGGTACGTATGTATTTTACTTGTGTTAGTATACTCTGGTTCAGTCATGAATTAACGACAGAAATTAAATGCGGTAATCTAATTAAATTTTTACACTACAGAAAACATTTTGCAATTCAGAAAATGCCATCGGAAGAATTGCACACTGACGCAATTATACCACGAATTATAAATAATATTGAAGTAATATTTTTTGATTTTATATTATAATAATATTTTTAATTAATAAAGTTGTGTTAGTAGTGTATAATCACAAACAGAATTAATGTTGCACACCACTATAGAAAAATTATCCCGATTAGCGCTTTCAAGCTACACAGCTCACAGAGTCAAGCCGATTTACGATCTGATGATTAGCTATAATGCTTAAAAGCGATAATCGGAATAACTTTTCTAGAATGGTATCCAACGGTGTTAATTCTGTTTTTAATAATATTTTTATTCCTCGAGGTGAGATAATATCCACCCAGATCTTGCAGATTATGCATGCAGGAAATGAGTCACCATCGTACAATATCTCCGAGCAATAGGGACAGTTTTGCAAAAAAAACCTCTCAATTCTGTGCCGGCAGTGCCGTGATTAACCGCGTCTAATCGGAAACTCTGCGTGCGTGCCTGTGTATTTGTGTAAACTATAGATGGAAGAAGTAAATGCGTTATTATATAACTCTCGTCGTATAACATTTCTTGCGTTGCAGACAGTGTAACACATTCGATTTGCCTCGATGTCCCGTACACGATGCATTCTCGGAATGGATCTAGCATGTGTAGAACGCACGCTAGTGGTCTACTTACGGTATAAATGTTTAACCGCCAATAAATCGACTTCCCGCAGACATACAGATGAAATAAAGGAGAGAGTAGGCATGGCACGGAGGGCTATGAAGTATATAGTATATGGTGGCATGACCAGACAACTAGAGAAGGAAAGTACAGATGTACAATACTATCGTAAAGAGTATTCGGTTGTATGGTGCTGAGAGTTGAAGAATGACAGAAGCGGGCAAAAGGAAAATACTAGCTGTAGAGATGGATGCTCTAAGAAGATCATGCAGAGTATCCAGGCGAGAGAAAATAAGAAATGAACAGATTATAGAAACGATACATGTGAAATATTCAGTAGTAGACGAAATAGAAAGACAACAGTTAATTTTGTTTGGACATGTTAAACGGATGGGAGGGGAAAGGTTGCCAAAAAGGATAATGGAATGGTTACCCCCGGAGAAGAGGAAGAGGGGAAGACCCAGACGATCATGGGGAGAGAGTATACAGACAGCTCTAAGTGTGAGGAATCTGACAGAACATTGTCAGGACAAAAAATATTGGAGAGAATGTCTGGAAATCGGACAGCGACGACAGGCGATATAAACCGATGTTATGTATATATAAATCGACTTCCCGTCGCCATAGTACCACCGGACAGGCGCCATTCAATGCGTCTCGACGTCCTCTACAATTTTCAGTCCTCGGTTTTGACCCAGTCCCTATAGATCGCGCGCTATCGTTTATAATCGCTTTAGCAAATATAATCGCTATTGTCATTCGGTATACGCAGATAAATCGGTTTCTCGTTGTCCTAGAAGCATCCAAAGGTACTAAAGGTTCCATTCTGCACACTTTGTTACAGTCGCTAGTAGAAGAACCCGGGAAACGTTATATGGGAACTACAGTAGTAAAGAAATCGTAATGAAATAATTTAAATTTTCCCTATTTTAAGTAAGTGCATTACGGCACGCCGTGCCTTACCAAGTGGTACCCACACATATACACCCATCTACTCGTATTGCGTCACAGCGCCGTGATATTCCTTTGCAACCAGTTGTTGGCTAACAGTCACCGTCTTTTGTATGCACCATTTGGATAATGTGAAATATAGTTAAACACACACATGAATAATAATGTACTCATTGGGGAACATGTATTTGTCTTTTATTTTAATGATGATTGAGACCGCACATATTTTAAATTATATTATATTACACTTAGTAGAGTCACTGAAGCCGAAAAAAAATAGAAATTTCAAATTAAGTGGCTTCTATGAGATTTTTTGCATAGGGCTAGATAAAAAGGTAAGAAAGATTTTAATAAAAAGTTTACAGAAATTCAATAGCGGGTTTTCGAATAAAGGGAAGGGGGAGGTACAAAAAATGAATTTTTCGTGATTATCTTAAAAAGTATTAAATTTATGAGAAAAATAAACTATACCAAAAAGAAAGAGCATAAAAAATGTTATTAACAATCTTTTGTCAGGGCGATAATTTTAGTAGAAAAATTAATTCAAAGTTGGCCAAATTTTTCACAAGGTGGATTTTCACATAAAATACATGTTTATTTAATAGACATGCAATTTTTTCAGGAATATAAGTTTAAAAACTCATTATTATTCATTTATGTATATATTATTATGTATAATTTTATACTTATTTATTACGCATTATAATAAAAATGTTATTAAAAAATATACTTTATAAATATATTCAAAAATAGTTTTTCTTCCAATCACTGAAGATTTTGACAATAAAATAACTTTTTAAAACACATTTCTTATTTATACAAATTATAAATTATTTACTTATAACTTATTATGATTCCAAAATTATTAAAATATCGTTTATTTCTTCAATTTTTCGGAATTTGTCACAATTATCAAGGTGGAAAATAACTTTTTAACACATTTATTATGTATTTATAAAATTTAATTATAACAATTATTGTTATAATGATAAATGTATTTAAAATCGATTTCTTCTCCAATTTCTTGAAAAGATTTAGAAGTCAAGTCTTCTATTTCTATTTCTCCCTCATCATACACAATATTTGAA
The DNA here is from genome assembly GCA_034769895.1 of Magicicada septendecula. Taxonomy (NCBI): domain Eukaryota; kingdom Metazoa; phylum Arthropoda; class Insecta; order Hemiptera; family Cicadidae; genus Magicicada; species Magicicada septendecula. Next base: position 446,923,939 of record CM068374.1, read on the forward strand.
AAATTTGTGCACAAATAAATTCACAGTTTCCACAAGCCGGTGAACAGTACAATCCACTTTTTCTGCAACTGCATAATTTTCCACAAACGTTTTTGCAATTACAGAAGATCATTTGCGCTAGAACCGTACCAAATTATAAAATATCAAAATTATTAACACAAATCTTAAAACATAAAATTGAAATTCTAGCAAAATACAATACAAAAAATAGTATCGAACTCACGAACATTCAATATCGAACTGCGTTAATTCAATATCTGTATGGTGCTTGTACCAGCTGTCCTCGCTCCCCCTAAAATTCTTCAAATTTCAGGGTCTTTTCTTTTTATGCCCATGCACGGATATAAATCCTCACTATGTAGAAGAGAAACCTCAAATATTGTAGTTTTACGTACAATAGTTACATTTTAATATATGTTTTTTTTAATTCATAACTATTAATATTAATACGCGCAATGGACATATTTTTACATTTATTAATAAAAGTTACATTTATTTAAATTTTAACAATTCTTTACACCGCAGTCTTATAGAAGACACATTGACCAATACGGGTTCATAATTTTGTTAAAAATATTTATTTTGAAAATTTCTGTACAAATTTTAATTTAAGAAAATGATGTATACTTGCGAACTCAAAAAAATGATAAATTTTAAACTCGCTTATTTTATGCCAATGAATCAATACTAATTTTTATTATTTTTTCAAAGACCTGTATATGTAAAGTTCATATTGTGAAGTTTTTTTAAAAATGTAAATACATTTGTAATAAATTGCAATATGTTAATGCATTAGTGAAAAAAAATAAAAAACAAAAAAGTTATTACTTAATTTTAAGTATTTATTAATACTTTAATTATTATCTTTTTATTTTATGTAAAAGTAAAAACATTTAGCTTTAAAATTCTATTTTAGTTTTGTCTCTACGACTATTATAACGGATTTTATTAAAATCTGTATGTTGCAATGTCAGAAAAAATTAGCCTTCCCGCTCATCGGGGCAGACCCCGACAATAAATTTGTTTCTAATACTTCAATTCCATTTTTCTCACAAAGGATTGGCCTGACAAAAAACATGATAAATAGCTTTTTTGTAGAGAATTTAATGCTTTTAAGTTTTGTAATTACAGTAGTCTTTTTTTAGTAAATTTGATATTTTTAAGATAATCACGAAAAATGAATTTTTTGTACCTTCCCCCTCCCTTTTTTCGAAAACCCGCGACTGAATTTTTGTAAACTTTTTTTTTAAATTGTTTCTCACCCTTTTATCTAGCCTTATGCAAAAAAAATCTCGTAGAAGCCACTTAATTTGAATTTTGTTCCTTTAGTGACTGTACTAACTAGCAAACACGTAGTGAAATGAATCGTGCGTGTTCAAACCGAAGTATCTGTGTAACACACACACACACACACACACACACACACACACACACACACACACACACACACACACACACATATATCTGACTCCACTAACATATTCTTTTTGTATAGCAGTATAAATTGTGGCCGCTAGCATGCGCTTCTATAATGTTTTACGTATCTATGTGAGTGTATTGTATTTCAACAAAGTGTATTGTAGTTTGTTTGAACAAATATATTTTATTTTGCACCTCACATATGTTTTGTAGAAACAACCTGCCTGATCAGCCGTTACAATATAAATTTATTCATCCGTCTATTAATAAAAATAAATGAAATGTATAAAGTAAATGAAAACAAGATTAGAAAATATATTAAATGCAACAATTTATTAGCTCTATCCGTGTTATTTTCTCTTTTTAATTTTAAGGTTTTACGTTTTATCCTTCTTATTTTATACACATAAGAAAAAATTGTTTGAAATAAAGAAAAAACCACAGAAGAATGGGCGAGTGTCAGAGTAAGTAACGAGAAACTGATTTTATGAAATAAAATGAAATAATAACTACACGGCCCTACAAAGATTCTGAGAAATGGTCAGTTTTAGCAACTTCTTGGTTGAATATGAAATCAAAGTGTTTATGTGTAAAACATTCTGTGTGTATCCACATACAAAAACGGCATATGCACATTTTAGCGGAAAGCAGCATCGCGGTAGTGTTGGTTGGGTTAAAACAGATTAATATTTTGTGATAAGAATTTATCGAGAATGCCGAATAATGTATAAGTACCATTCGATTCTTGGAAGTTGGCGTTAATCCTAATAATGATCACTAGCAGCTAAATAAATAATCGTTAATTAAAGCTAAGTGTTCTCAGCCTTAGTAAAAAGGGAAATGTGCCACCTGACAATGCTATCAGACAGCCTTCCGAGAATCGAATATAAAGCGATTTCGTCAGATTTACGTAAGTAAGTTATTACAATTCCTGGAATAAAAATATTTTTTTCTAAAATTAACAAGAGAACGTTACACATATATTTTCCGATGAAAGGTTTGTGAGGAATGGTGAAAAATAAAAACTAATTTTAACGTATTTGTGTCGACGTTTCAATAATGTTTATTGTCATCTTCAGGTCCTGTGTACGAATACAAAGGAAATATCACAACAACACAACAGAACAATTATTTGAGTGAACATATTTGTGTATGCAAGTGTGTGTGTGTGCGCGCGCACGCGTGCTCGTGCCTATGTATGTATCATTGTATATGTGAAGGAGTTGAGATAGTTTGTTTTACATCTTTAAATATTTTCTTTAAAGACAACGAGAAAATTATAATATCACAAAACTTAATTTATACACTATTACAATTTAAATTACTATAATTTACTGGTATTTTTTAAATTAATTATAAAAGAATAATCAACAATTTTATACAGAAACACAAACAACAAAAAACTTTAGAAATCTTACCGAAAAATTCATTTATCGAAGGTCACTACGAATTTAAGGATTTAATTATTTCCAAAATTAACAAGAAAACGTCACATTTATTCGTATTTTTTTGACTTTTAACCTCACTTTCATTTTGTTCTCGGTGTGTTTGTCACCCACCGCAATTCTGTCTCTACAACAGAGATAACGTTACCTAAAATCCCAGAATTTCCAACAAAATAAAATTGTCGCAGTAATAGAGCATTTAACTGTTTATGCTCTACTAGTATAGAGGCCTCCAGTTGTTCAGACGCCTTGTGGTCATCCACCCATACTTCACATTCAGCCATATACAACTTGCCATGTAAAACTACCTATCTTTAATACTACTATCTTGCCGTCAGGCATAAAATTACCACACATATATTAAAAACGTGATTAAAATAAAAGATTATCAAAGATCAGAATAAACATGTTCTGAGGACTACAGTAGAAAAAGTCTAATTTTCATATCCAGAATTATCAGATACGTTTAGCCCTGATAAACTAAAAGTTAAACGTCAAGGAAATAAGTTGGTAGCTGCGCCTTCTGGGTGTCGACTTGTATTCAAATTCAGTTAAAAGTAATCTACGAAATACTGTGTTGGCCTGTGTTTACATAATCCATCGTATCACTGAAGTGTTTGAAATTTCTTTTTTTGGAAAAATAACTGTAAAAAGTTACGTTTGTAGGCAGATAGACACATATAGAGACAGATAGACAGCTAGATAGACAGACATACAGTCCTAATAATCGGACACACACACACACACACACACACACACACACATACAGTACACTTTTATATTAGTCCACATGTAAAATGCATATTCAAATAAACCTTACTTACATTTTAAAAATATTTTGCTAAAATGTATTGCAATACATTCAAAATAAATTACATTTGACGGTATATTTAAACTTTATTCTTATTTACTTAAACATTAGTCAATTTTGTTATCTTTAGTAGAATTGTATTTACAAAAATTGCAATTAGTTGCTTTGAAGTACCAAATGTGTGGGTTGTTAGCAAAAATAACTAGCAATCAATATGAGATATTCTAAACCTAAAATTCTTATGGCTAATAAAATAAAAATAATTTTGTTAACTCATTAACGCGGTAACTAAACATAATAACTTATTTGAATTTTTAAAAATAACGAACAGAATATAAGAAAATTAATGTGTTAATAATGTGGTAAGCTGTCTGCGAGGTGGCTCTATTCCCGTCGGGGTTATCTGATTTATATAAAACCGTTCCCCCTCGCAAGGCGATGGCAAACCAGCGAGAGGTATCCTGCTTAGTATAAACCCTCCCCAACTATGCCGTTCGGATCCGGCGTTAAACTGTAGGTCCCATATACCTGTGAAAGACTCCGTAACACACGCACCACGGGTATATGTGGGGAGGGTACAAACCAGGCGAAAGACTGAAGGACCCAAAAGTACAAATCTGTTTATTGTGAAATGAATTTACGTACGTAAGCATTATTTTTATGATAAAACTTAAATCTATTCATTAGCTTCTTCAGTCGGGTGAAATGTCCTTACCAGGTGAGTTTTTCCTTCTATTATATGGAAACATCCAATATGAATACAACAATAATTAGTTTCCAAAATAATACAAAATCAGACATTCTAAATTCATGTTTGAATGTACGTAAACAACGGTATCTTTTAGAATCATTACATAAAATTTTCTCTGAATCATCATTATCTTCTTCTTCTTCTTCTTCTGCCCCACCTCCTTCTCGTCACTCTTCCTCTAATCCTCACGATTTTCCTTTTCCATTAAGGCCGTTAGGTAAAATTGTTTTTCCGGTTCCAAATAAATCAAATATTCATCAGTCCATCGTTTACTTTTCACGGGTTTATATTGTATTATTGCTTTCACTAATATTTCTCTTGAATATTTTCTTCATAGGCTTTTCAATTTACTTTGGTGTTTTGTATCTGTCATTTACTCTACTTATGTTCTTTCTTGGCTAATATCTTGTCTGTTAAACTACCGACCCTTTCTCACACATTCATTCTTCTTGAAGTTTTTTATCTGGGATTTATTTATTAGTGGTCATCCAAGCTTCGCTTTCGTACATTAAAGTTATCACATTTGATGTACAACAAAGAACAATATCCATTCTATACTAAATGTGTAACTTCTTTGATTCCGAACTTTGTCCTTTATGTTTGTCTAATCATCCATGCATTACAGCTTTTTATATAGCTTTCTTGTTCCGATGTGTAAACTGTTACCAATACAATTAAAATGATTGACTTGCTTAAGTGTTATATTTATCGTATTTTTATACTTATACTTTGTGATAGTAAAACATTAGTCACCTTGTGCACACGAAAATATTACCAAATAAATATTAAATAAGTACACATAAATATATTATTACAAAATATCCGTTTATTAACTTTGTTAAGAACGAAATCAATGAGCATATCCGTTATTTGCACGTAAGAGGTAACGAAATCAATGAGCATATCCGTTATTTGCACGTAAGAGGTAACGAAATCAATGAGCATATCCGTTATTTGCACGTAAGAGGTAAAATATTTGCTCGATAAGTGTTTGTCTGGTATATAAAAATTGTAAAGAAAATAATGTTTTTTTTTAATATTATTGGATGTAATGTAATAGAATAGTCAATTCTAATTTATATGTGATCAAACGAACAATACATTTATAGGACGTTTCTTGCCCTTGCATGATACGTAACTATAAAACTGAATCAAAAGGAATTATAAACACTTCCCTTTGTCATAAGTCGAAACAGAACGAAAATTACGGTGCCATTGAAACTTCTCTTCTTATTCATCTTTCATTATAATATTACTTTAAACACACACAGACACAATAATGAGAAGAAGAAAAAGGTAAAGAAGTAAAAGGAGAGGAAGAACAAATGGGAAGAAGAAGAAGAAGAAGAAGAAGAAGAAGAAGAAGAAGAAGAAGAAGAAGAAGAAGAAGAAGAAGAAGAAGAAGAAGAAGAAGAAGAAGAAGAAGAAGAAGAAGAAGAAGAAGAAGAAGAAGAATGTCTGCAGCTTCCTGTGCTTTCTTTTCCTAAATCATTTTTTACATTTATGTGTTCAACAAAAGTCACTAATTACCTTTAGCAGGTATAAATAGTCATGTAAAAGAAGAAATACATTATCTTGTGAGTTCTGCTTCCAGTGTACATTATGCGTTTAGAAACAAATTTTATGCCATATATTTTCATTTCTTCAAAGTTGTTAACATCAAAGTAAGATACTTAAAAGCACTTACACATAATATTCTATCATGTGTAAAAACTGTATTAGTAATATTCCAATAGTAAAAACTGTCCGCTTAATGCCGGATGATAAGTATTTAAACCGTTCACGGTACGCTGATATATAAGCTCCTTACTTTAACAAAGTAATTAATTCCTTCCGTCGCGAGCTCCGTATCGTCTCTTATACAGCGTAAAAGACTAAGTATACCACTAAAAACATTTTAGGTTTAATTAACAAAACTTAATTTGCAGAGAGCAAACTTATTTGTGTGTATAATGAAATGAGTAAACTTTTAATGAAAGTCTCTACTGGCTGTGGATTTATTATATAGTTAACGTATTCAATGTGTCGTACGCAACAAAATATACAACAATTTGTTATACGCAACAATGTGTTATACGTGCTATCGCTCTGTCTGTCTGTCTATTGTCTGTCTGGTCTCTCTCTCTCTCTCTCTCTCTCTCTCTATATATATATATATATATATATATATTATTGTTTTTACTTATGACGCTCTATTCAAGAAATTTCTTTTCTTTGATCTCCTGATTTTTTGCTTATTTGTGACTTATTTCACTACACATTTCATACAACGTAACTCAAATCTTCGTAAACAGCAAAAAATTGACTGTTTTCGAATATAGTTTGCTATATCTTTTTTTCCTTTTATTGTTGCTTTGTGACTTACTAAATCAACTATTTCAAGTTAAAACATTATATGTTTGTGTTTGCGAGAGTGTGAATATCATGTACATCTATATTAACATACAATAATGTACGTATAACCTCATTAATATTACGAGTATTAACGTTACTACATGTAAAAGCTTTCTTCATTCATACAGTTTTGAATAAAAAGAGATGTAGTTATGTGATACCTGTTTCTACTGCACGGATTCCAAACAACGTGATACACATTTTCTCCTATTCTTTACGTTTCTAGGGTTCTATTATAAAACTGTTTTTATTGCGCTGTCATTCGCCACCTTTCCTTTATAGGAGTAATACACAGCATTCCGACGATAAAATTTCAGTTTTGTAGCTACAGATTTTTTTCTTCAAAACAGAGTTACCTTCTCTAATACTCACAACCATATACAGACGCGCGCGCGCAAAATATCATTTTTAAAGCTACATTTGATAGCTGACCAGTCAACAGAGAGATAGTATAGTTCTATAATGATTATAGAGCTAAAACGAATTTGTTTAACTCAGTAAATTAGCAGCTATAAATATGGATGCCTTGACCCTTGTGTGACTTATATAGCTGGTAATAATGACAAGTCATATAATACAAACAAATGATATTAGAATATCAAAAAACCCAGAATGAGACACAACAAAAATCAGAGAAAGGGAAGAGAGAGAATATTTTCAGGGCGCAATTTATAGCTGGATGCTAAAAAATCGTTTGATGTCAGGATCGCAGGAAGCAAATATGGAAAGATCATAGTTTAGTCCGAATTTAGTAGACCTAGAAGTAGTCAAATTTGTTAAGTTTTCAAGGCACATTAAATGAGGTACCATGAAAGTTTAATTTTTCTACAAATATCCCCATAGATTCTAAGTGTCCGTAGGTAACAGAAGACTTTCATTAAAACGCAACCACTAGTGCACCACCGTTTCAGTCTTCATCGGATGTGATAGTCGTGTCTCTTGTCGCATCTTTTAAACCCACAAGAAATAAATTTGCTACATACAAAATCTATCAATTGGGTCAAATGGTGGACAATTCTCTAATAGCTGTTTTTCAGGTAGTCAAGAATTGAGAACATAAAAATAATATTGATGTTCTCCTCTATTTTTGTCGGTTTATGTATATTTCGATCAAGTGAGACAAATTGGTTTAAATCTTATTTTCCACAACAGACACTCGTATATCAAATTGTTCCATACATATAGAAAACATAATAGTTTATACTTTTTGAATTTAATAATATGTTTTCTTTGGGTAACCGACGTAGGTCAAGAAAGGCAACAAAGTCTACCAACTTGAGCCGTGAGCCACATGACGAAGGTTTAAAAAATGCTCTACCTGAAAAAACGAGTTATTTAACGTAGTATGGAAATAAATTAATGCAAAACTAGTAAAGCATAATTAAATGGATAAAAATTTTCTGATGTCAAAACTGTGAAGGTCTGTATTAAATATATAAAAAATGCCGAGTTTATACCGTAATAATGGAAGTAAGTATAAGTTTGTATAACATTTTGTGTTAAAACGGTGATAAAATATCCTTCTAAAAAAATTACAAACTGTAAGATTAGGGTGTGGCAATCCTCTGACTTGATGTTGTAAACGTGTAACCTCAGAATCTCTTATCAAGCACGCTTTAAAGAATTAATAGTTTTACAACATTTGCAAGAATCGTAAGAAATTTTAACCTCAGAATTGATTACAATTGTAATGAAATTTACATACGCCGAAGGTAGTTTGCTCTGTAAACTCGGAAAATTAATACTATCATATTTAGTAGGGGGCACATAGAATGTTACAAGGTAATACAACTGTTAATTGAGTAACGGTTCCTAGTGTGGTGTAAATAATATGCCACCAGACACAGAAAAACTATGGAGGTTTGTTTAAAACATTTACTCAAAATCACAATAAAATTTACAAATATATCGATATAAGTAACAGTACGGTTGCAGTTAACGTCAGCCATTCGTTAAATTTTGACGATTTTAAGGGAGAACATAAGGTTTATCTTATTAAAAATGCAGGGAAAAGCCACGAAATACTTTGGCATACGAATTACGTACCATTATGTTTGTTTCCGCTTTACATGTATTACGCTTCCAAACTAATCCATCCTGCCTCTCGCTGTCCCAAACTACGTTGTCCTTATACTGCGTAATGTGGCGTTTGCTTTGCTTTATTATTTCTCGGTCAAATTCTAAATATTCTATTCACTTTCTTGTATAGTATTATATTATATCGCATAGACTGAATATCATTAGTTTTTAAAAATATATAAACACTTGGTACGTTTCACACTCTACACAGATGTTCACCACCCTTACCTACTGTTTAGTAGTTAACTCATTTCTTTGACAATGACTTAAGACGTTTAAACAATTGTCAGAGTTAAATAAAAACTATGAAACGTACCAAGTGTTTATATAATTTTAAAAACCTTTATATTAACATGTTTCACTAAGTGCCCAATGATTCATCAATAAATATCATTAGTTCTTGTTAGTTTTTTACATCTTCTTTATATCAATTTACTTATTCCTAAAACTATTACTATGTAAGAGATTATTCTGAGATTACTTTACTAATAAGTAATCTGAGACTCCTGAGATTATCGCATCAATATAGAATATGAGATTATTACGGGAAGATAAAATTTTGTTTTAGCTGCCTGTAGTTACTTTTATTTAATCTGTCCAGTTTATAAAATGTATGCTGTTTTTAACTGTACGTTTCATTTTTAACTGTCTGTTAATGAGCCATACACGCATTCGAAAAGATTTATGTTTCTCCACGAATTTATAATCAGGGCTATAAATTAACTTGCAGTTAACTGTAATGTGCTGTATTTCTTAAGTGGGTTGCAGCTAATATCACCTGTCAAACAAAAGTCTCGAAGTAACTACATTTCTCTTGACATGTGCAGGAGGTTTGCGAACACGTTGTTAATTGTCATTACTCAACAATGTTGTATGATGTATCAGGTTTTATATGCAAACATTCTAATCTAATACATCTTTAGATAACAAACGTCTTTTCTATGAAACTGTCGTTAAACCCATATGGACTTACAGAATCTAGCTTTGGGGCTGTGCCACCGAATCCAACATAGCAGTCATACAGCAATGCCATTCCTAGGAGCTATAGCGAGTGTCCCATAGTATATGTTCAACCATACTTTGCACACTGACTTCCATATTCCATACATCTGTGAGCTCATTCATGAACGTGGCACTGGACACCATACAAGACTTTACGACCATCGTAACCCGCTCATCATGCCACTTTTACAGCCTGCAATCGACAGAAGATTGTGAAGACTCTGGCCACCCATCCTTTAAAAACCATGAAATGACATCGCTGTATGGAACACCACCTCTTCATGCAATCTACTTGTACATCTGTTGTGTCTGTACACTAATCACCAGATTAGCTTAAAGAAAGTATTTTTCTGATTACTAATAAATAAATAACGGTATGGCTTTTAAAATTTCTGCGCTCCCGTGACATTGTGTAAAGCATACAGAAACTAATCAATACGGTAGTAGCAAGTAGACTTAATATTTCTAGTGAATTTAAATTCCTAATGCTGAAAATAACTATACCTAACAAATATTAAAATAGCATTTTCATTGCTGCTAAAATACATAGTAGTTCTTATCGTATTAAAATTCGTGTTAACTTTTACTTGTCATCTTATCTGTACATTACACGATTATGGAAGACATAATTGTTACTTTAAAATTATTTTGCTTAAAACAAAATAAAAACAAGGCTCAATAATATTAATAGCTTCATGTATAATGCGCATGTCATGTAACATAAGTGTTATTTATTAATTGTTTTACCACAAATAGCAGGTACACAAAGTTGCATGTTTGGAAATTAGTAAACAAAAAAGAATCATTATAATTTAAAATTAAAGTGAGGTATACTTAGAGTGGATGTGACTCATTTAAATATTATCACTCATTTATATATTAATTTCATTGTATTCATTAAATATTCTGTGATACGAATTTTGGTTGTGGACTCGTAAGTAAACATACACCATAATGGGCCTATTACAACAGGATTCGAGGAAGCGGCCTCTAGGTTAATACTGTAGATGACTTATTAATACCAAGCAGAACCCTCTTGATAAGAAGTAAATATTCTTTAAGCTTGAAACGTGTGTTTTTGTTCCGTATCTAGTTAATTTTAAATAGTATTTAAGAAAACTAAAAAGACTTTTACAAACATATAGTACTAAACAAATGACTGTTCTTAAAAACGAATAAGCAAAAATTAACCTTGGTAAGTGAAGCAAGGTTGCAAAACAGGAGTCATTTTATTTTATTTGAATGGTGTGCTACTGTGAATTGGCCGCGAATACGACCTGCATGGAACTGACTGCGATGATCATCCGCCACGAACTTAATGAGATAATATGAACGGCCGCTAGGTAGCAGCACGTCATGCGCGTAGAGACTCTATTTGCTCATTTAAACAAACAACTGAAGTAAACTAAATTAGAATCACTAAACATTGAATTAATAAGAAACAAGCAGAAAAAGGGGACCATGAACTGTCATGCATTATTTCTACAAAATACTACTAATACCGACAACGAAATAACTAAATAATAATTTGACAGTTGTGTTTACAGGTACCATTGTAGGGTCTAGCTTTAAAATAATCTTAACCTTTAATTAAGAAAGAACCATAAAAGCGAGGTGCGTTGTTTAGCCCTCAAATTGACAGCTTCTGGTGGTGATGAAATAACATACTGGGATGGCTGAGGCGTAATGATGGACACACTACCATCCTTTATGACGTAAAGTTCGCATGGGTAGCGACCTTGGTGTAACATCTAGGCTGCTTTAGAACTACAAAAGATGTCACAGCATTATCATTATGTGCAAGAATTTACGAGCATCGTAGGTCAAAGTATTTAATTCTACGGAAGTTAAAGACGGTTTTTCATGCTTGTAAGGAAAGTAGAAGTGATGTGTTACTTTACCGTTTATTACTTAAAATAAACATTCTTTATATTCCGCATGAATTATAAACTACAAGTTATACAACCGTAACAGGCTACACGTGCAGTGTCCAGTATGCATCATCATCATCATCATCAGCCTACTGTGGGCCTCATCTTCGCTCAGGATTTTCCTCCAGACTTCCCTATACATAGCCAATCTTCACCAACTTTTCTTTCCATGTACTTTCACATCTTCTAGGATTCCGTCAGTCAATCGTAGTCTAGGTTTTCCATGTCCTCTCTTACCTTCTGGTGTGCATTTCATAAGCCTCTTAAGAACATCCTCCTCTTTCATTCTTTGTACATGTCCTGTCCTAGCTGTCCTAGGACGATGGATGTCACAATATCAGGCGATCTATATAACTCATACAGCTCTCTGTTGCAACTTATTCTCCACTCTCCATCTTCCGTAATGGGTCCATAAATTTTTATAAATATTTTACTTTCAAAAAAGATGCAAGTCAAAACAGGTCGCCCTGAGTCAGTACCCATGATTCACTTTCGTACATTAGGACCGGTTTTCTAATGTTCTACATAGTCTAGGTTTAGGCTGTGTGCAATATTGATGTATAGAATTGGAAATGTTGCATATAAAACTGAATGTACTCATGTGTGCACTTAACCTAGATGTTAGTGGCCTCGTAGTACTTGTTGACCTGCATACGGCGGTGTATTTCCACAATTGGTTCTAGTCGTTACCATATATGTTGACAGATAATACGATACCGCAATGGGTATGTGTATATCCGATGTCGTTCTATGTAAAAGAATAATATTTTTCATTGATCATTTTTTTTGTGCATCTACAGTTCAGCCGTTATCGCTGCAGCTGCTAACTACCATTCTTCACCATTCTTTTGAATGCTTTATACTTACGTTTCTTACTATCATGTCCACGGTATTGAAGTATTTACTCCTCGCCCGCTCTCATCATGTTTTCGACGACTCTTTTCCGTTTCAAATGGTCGGAATACATTTTTTATGTTTGAACAGGCGCGTACCCACGGACTGGGGGGAAATGGGGGGAATTCCCCCCCTCCAACGGCCATTTTAGACGAAATTGTTCCGTCGTCTTATGGGGTAGAATGTTTTTGGATTGTAAATATGATAATGAAATTCGTATCACGTTCTGTATGTTTATGATTTTACTCTAAAATTACCTTTAATTGTGTCTGTATTTTACCACCATATTAATTTTTGATTGATACATAACTTAAGTGACTAGAGTATATTTCTAAACGGTAAGTGAATATTATTAAAAAACAATGAACTATCAAACACAGATATTATATTGTACTTTAACGTTAATAAACTTGTTTTGATAATAACACGCTGTATTTTTATCTTCACTCATTCCTACCATTTATACTTTACCGTTAAAAAATGGTATAAATTTTCATGGCCCCAAAAAGCCAACTATTCTCCCCCCCCCCCACACACAAATTGCTTTATCGATCTGCCCCTGGTTTGAACACATGTCTTACAAATTTTATCACTCTCTTTTTCTTTACTTTTATAAGACTTGTAACAAATTTTAATTTATTTTTAATTTTGACATAACAAATAATGTTATCCAACGTGTACTTATCACCTTTCTCCTTATGCACTTTATTACCAGAATCTTTCTCCTTATGCACATAATTACCAGAATCTTTCTCCTTATGCATTATTACCAAAATCTTTCTCCTTATGCACATTATTACCAGAATCTTTTCATTCGTTCCAGAGTGCAAGTGTTGCAAGTAATATATTCCGTAAACAAGTTTCTGTAAAACCCTTCTTAATTCTCAATGCATTCAATTATTTTTACGCATTTAACTTTTACTAATGTTAAATCAGTATTTATATTTTTATTAATATCGTTACATTTGTTGAGTTAAGGGATAACGTATAAATGGTAAACTTTCTTTCAACATGATAATGTTTTCAGGCGGGGGGTCGTTCCGCAAAAACGTCATCGAAAAATGTAACGCTTCCACACTTTCGATTCCCCACAGTCTAGAAATTTTATATGTAAACGCATCAAGACAGAAATAATCGCTGCTGATATTGAGGTTAGCAAACGTTTTAGTGAGAATAAATTTGGTTTTACATGCTCTGTTTGTAATCGTCTGTGGTTTGGAAATGATTTACGTAATCCACCAAACGTAATCCACATTATACGTTTCAAAAGCCTAAACACATTATCATGTTTCGATGTTTCGGTTTCGTCGAAATTCTTTGAATGCTTAGGTGCATAAATAGAGAGATGGAGAGAGGGAGAGAGGGAGAGTTTTAATAGAAATTTTCGTTAATTCTGTACTGACTGACCTGACACCAGCCTGTTTATCGTCCGTACCATATACTGGCCGCTTTAAAAATAATATTCTTCGTGTATTCCGATAATGCTCATATAGCATTCTCTGTCGCCTTGCATTGGTCCTTTACCTACCGTATAAAACAATATGGACGTGCGAATTTTCTATTTTATCGAACATTCAGGATAATGTAATTCTTTTAACTTTTTCAGATAAACGTTTAGGAAATGTCCTAACCAGCGCATTCGAGTATATTCTACTGGTACTCGAATGAACAAAATAAAGTGCACAAATATCAAAAGCATGCCAAAAGATGTGGCTAAGAGTAATATTTTTCAGGCTTGTAATAATCCTGGAAGTTTAATGTCAGTAATAATAAACTTTTTTTGCAATTAATTGTAGGTAATTCCAGGCTTAAAAGTCTCAATTTCAACGCATTAAACTTGTAAAGAACAATCAGTTAACAATGAGGCAATCAAGGGCTAAATTATTCTAGTTAACATAATATCAAAACGGCAGCTATAGGTTGGTAAAGGGTATTGAGGGCTGTATAGACACCTGATGTCTATGTCTATACAGTAACAAAACTCTGAGAAATGCCCACTGATTCCTGACAAATGAGTCGGGGATTCAAGAAATCAAATTCAGCTCTGCCAACAAATCCTACTCTCACGTCCTCGTAGAGATACACGTATCTCGCGCAGCTGGTGGGTACATGGCATACAATGGGTGTGGGTTATGTAGCAGACGAGAGAGGGTGAAGGGCGAGTCTCTGGCGCCCTACAAATATCTGGAGCATAGCAGCTAAGGGAGAGAACCCCTACAGAAAATCCTGGCCCTGCAAGTCTGAAGGTTGAATCGACATGCCAGCGACTCGTCATTCGTAAAAAAACATAAAGTGCTAAAAGTTTCAACAAATCGCCTCGGAATAAAGATGGATATAAACGTTTACGACTTATGCTAAGGAAAAGGACTATGAAAATTGCGACATGGAATATACAAGGCTTGAGAAAGAAACAAGGAGAGGTCTTCCAAAAAGTACAAAAGATGAAAATTGATATCTGCGTTCCCACATAAACCAAAAAGAGAGGAAAAGGTTATGAAGGCATTGGAGAATACATTCATTTATATAGTGGTGTACAGAAAGATGCTAGAGCTAAGAGAGGAGCTTCAGTAGCCGTCCACAAAAGTATTAAAGATATATCAAAAACTGGGAGAAAGTAGACGAACAGATAATAACTGTGAAAATGAAAAAAACCGTCAACACATTGTAGTAATAGGTGTAAATGCACCCAGCGATGATCCCGATATAACAATAAAATATAATTTTTATTGAAGACTTACAACCATACTTACAAACATCAAAGACGATAAAGAAATATTATATTAGAAGACCTAAACAGACAAACTGGAAGAGAAGATAACAATTCTGTAGTAGGCAAATATGGAGAATCTGCAACCAATGATAATGGAATGCGCCTAAGAAGCTGGTGTGAGACCATGTCTTTAAAAATTCTGAATGGTTATTTCCCTCATAAATATATCCATAAATTTACTTGAGTACAAGCAACTAGAGGGTTGCGTTCTATAGTTGATTATGTAATTCAAAAGCAGCATTCGAAGCTAAAGACACCAGACGTGAGGGTACACCGTAGACCAGAATGCGGGTCAGATCACCATCTAGTCGTGGCCAACATAATAGTAAATTATAGAAAGACAAGTACCTCATTACAGAATAAACAACAACAACATCAGGGCGATATGAATGAATATAAATATAATTTAGAAAGCCTTAAACAATAGTCGACTCAGTTCCTGTACAAATTAAGACTAACTACAAAATTACAAAATATAAGCGAAGATAATGTAAATACAGAACAGCTGTATGGACAAATTAAAGGTTACATACATGAAGCACCGAAAGAAGCTTTAGGTTATAAGGGAAAACAGAATAAAGATAATCCAGAATGGTATTCGGAAAAGATAGATGACCTTGTCGAGAAGAAAAAAAAGCTTATAACACCTGGCTAAGTACAAATAGAGGAGAAGATAGAAGAACATTCGCTCGCTGGAACAGAGAAGTTAAAAAAGAATAACAAAGTGTAAAAATGAAATGTAGCAACGGAAATGTAAAGAAACAGATAGATATGTAGGGGGGACAAAAGTGGCTGAAGCATGGAAAAGTATAGGAAGTCTAAGAAAAGAAGGAAACAGAACACCAATTTAAATCTGATAAGTTCGAAATAATGGGTAGACTATTATAAAATATTGCTTACTGAAAATAGAAAAGAATTTGAAATGATGAAGATAGACATCGAAACAGCCGAAAATGGCAAAGTGATCGAAATAACTGTGGAAGAAATAAAGGAAGCTTTGGAAAAATGAAAAACCGGAAAGTCTGCAGGGCCTGGAAACATCCTCATTTAATTGATTAAATATGGACCAGATATATTGCTTGAAATTGTAGCAAACATATTTAATAAATGCTTGTTACACGGTGATGATATCCCAGAAGATTGGAACATAGCGTATATTAGCTCAATTTACAAAAAGGGCGATAAGAAGGCATGCGAAAATTATAGAAGCATAAGTGTGACAAGTGCAATGGGGATCTTGTACGGTAGAATACTAAAACATAGAATTGAATCGAATATAGAAGACATAGGAGAGCAGTCTGGATTCCGTGGAGGATGATCGCGTATTGAGAACATATTTGTATTAAAACAAATATTAGAAAAACGAAAGTGTCCCAAGCTGTCTACGCACCTTGTATTTGTCGACTTAGAGAAAGCTTACGACACAGTACCCTTGAAAAGACTTTTTGAAACATTAACAAAGTTTGGCCTGAGCAAAATTTATGTTCGCGATGTCTGGAACATATATAAGGACTCAAAGAGTTTGGTAAGAGTGGGAAATGTTCCGTCAGAATTGTTTCCTACCACAAAAGGGCTTAAGCTAGGGTGCAGCTTGTCACTTACCCTATTTAAAATATATATCTACGAAGCCATCAGTAACTGGAGAAGAAAAACATCAGGAATGGGAATTCAGTTGAACAAGCACGAGCAGTGCTTAACAACTCTCCTATTGGCCGACGATCAGGTAATTATAGCGTGTGACGAGGACGACACAGACTATTTGTTTAGAAAATTGAAAGAAGAGTACGAGAAATGGGTCCTAAACAAAAACACTACTAAAACAGAATATCTGAAAATAGGAGACATGCAAGAAGAAGACCCAGATCTGCAAATCCATAGAGTCGGAAAGTGTAGCGAATTCAAATACTTCGGAAGCATTATTTTAGAAGATGGAACAACAAAGAATGACATCAAAAATAGGATACAACAGGGAAAAAAGGCTATTCGTTTGCTAAACTCGTTACTTTGGTCGAACAAAATGAAACTTCAAACTAATCTGACAATCTACACTATTGTGGAGCCCATTTTAACTAATGGCTGCTAATGCTGGCAACTTTCAGGTAAAGAGAAAAAGATATTAGAAACTATGGAAATGGACTTCTTAAGAAGAGCGTGTAATATTTATAGACTGCAACATGTTAGAAACGAAGATATAAGAAGGAAAACAGGGCGCATATTTACAACAGGAGAAAGAATAGAATCCAGAGGGTCGCTATGGTATGGTCACGTAATGAGGATGGAGGAGAAGCGATAGCCATTGACTTACACACCACAAAACAGGGGAAGAAAAGGAAGACTGACAACACAATTGAGAACAGGGATTAGGAAAAGCATGAGAGATCGAGCTATTGAAGGCGATGACTGGAAAGATAGGGAGAAATGGCGATAGAAATGTGGGATGCGGCATAGACTGTAGGACCCCCGCTAATAATAATAATAATAATAATAATAATATCAAAACACATATTACTGACCCATACGATCCATTCACGTTGGCTCCAGTAATCCATTGCAGTTAATCTACCATGTGTGTTACAACATTCATTAAAATGTCTACCTTAATAATTTAACCTCACCCTCAGATTTGCACTGTATAACATCCAAAACACACGCAAAAAGAAGATAACATTTATACAACACTTACTAAAATATTGTTCAATGATATACTGTACAAAGATTCTGGAAAACATGAGTCTGCAAGCACGCGCTACTGAGCCCAGGTTTCACCGATTGTAATCAGTGATTATTAAATGAATTAATAAATAATCGAATTAATTCGATTTCAACATAATACGTAAGGAATAATCAATTTAATTCGGCTGAAGTTATTTTTTTAAATGTTTATTTACTTAATCAGCTGTTTTTACGGTTATATTAGAAACAATTTATGTTTATATGCCAACAGTTAATCGAGGATGAACACAATAACGCGATTTAAAGTACGATTCGCCTTTCAATTAAAGTAAAACGCAAGCAGCAATACCGAGGCTAATTTTATACGAATATATGTTACGTTGTTGTATCAACATAGCGCTGAAACAGTGAGTGCAAAAAGGACCCTTGGTACTTGCGTGTCTATGTGTTCAGTAATTGTGCTGACGTAACATTCAATGAAGTACGTTGTTTATAGTAATCGCAGCGTATTGTCTATTTTGTGTAATTGCGTACGCTACTGTTTAAGTTCAGTTAGAACTTTTTAATTAACGTTTAACTTGAAACATGAAGTGTTTATAGTCATCTACATACACACAAGCTTATAAGGTATCAGTTTTTGTGCTTCGTTTTTGTAATTTCATCAAGTTCTCTTAATAATGATAGTTTTAATAATAAGGTACGAATTAAAATATATATCGTATTCTGCGTGATACTTAGAATTGTTGTAATAAAAATGAACTTTGAGTTAGACTTAAAAAAAAAAAAATCTGACTACGTGTAAACCGAGACCAGCAACATAACACTGTAGAAAGGACAACATAGTTAGTGTAATGAATATAAACGTATGGATCTCAAATACATATAAAAGAGAATGTTGGATACTTCAGTATTAAGCTGGAAAGTAAGGAAAACTTGAAATAGAGAGGTTTTGCCTTTTTTTTTCGGCAGGGCAGGTGAAAATCTCTATAGACACACTGGAGCCCCGTAGCTCCAGGTAGTGTGGGACTCTAACCCACTAAAAACACCTCCCTTTGCAACAACTGAGCGGGCCCAACAAGTTGCTTTTCTTTAATATTACAGTCACGGTTTATGGGGTAGAAGCCCACTGGCTGTTCCCCAGATTGAGATTATTACCTTTCTCTCTTTTAGAGTTTTACAGATTTAAATGCACTAGTGTGTCACCAAATCTTGGGGCTTCAATCTTTTAAGCCTTCTTAACGTGTGCGGAGCATCTTCCACCACGCAAAGCATTTCTGGATTTATATGAGTCTGAATTCTCCTGTCATGGTTAACTGCATATTTTGTTACGATTTCACTGACATATTCTACTTTGAGATCTTTGTGCAGATTCTCATTCCTAATATACCAGGGGGCATCAACGATACTCCTAAGTACTTTGTTTTGAAAAGTTTGGATCATTTGAATGTTAGATTTCTTGGTGCATCCCCAGAGTTGTACACCATAAGTCCACACAGGTCTCAGCACTTGTTTATACAACAGCAATTTGTTTTCAACTGTTAGTTGTGAATTCCTACCTAACAGCGAGTACAATTTCCTGAATTTTATGTTGAGTTCCTCTTTCTTTTTTTTCACATGCTCCTTCCATTTAAGTTTTGCGTCCAGAGTCATACCCAAATACTTAGCGGTGTTAGAGTATGGCACTTCTTGTTCATTAATGTAGATCTTTTGTATTTCTATTTTTCTGTTGGTAAAATTGGTGTGTATTGATTTCGTTTCATTAAGTTTGATCCTCCAGCGTCGAGTCCAATCCCATACATCTGCGATTGAAGTTTGCAGTTTATTGGCCGCTGTCTCGGCATCATTACCTACCGCCAGAACAGCAGTATCATCCGCAAAAGTCGCAACGGTTGTTTCGTCACTGTTTGGTAAATCTCTCGTGTATAACAAATACAAAATTGGACCCAATACGCTCCCTTGGGGAACTCCCGCGGATATTTTCTTTAAAGTTGAATATTCATCCTCATGCTTCACCCTAAAGTATCTTTCTGAGATGTAAGACTTTAGTATCAGATAGAATTTCTCTGGGAGATCCCTATGTAACTTGTACTCAAGCCCATGATGCCAGACCTTATCAAAAGCTTGCGCTACATCCAGGAAGACGGCTGAGCAAATGTTCTTCCCTTCAAGAGCCTTTTCAATAACATGGGTGATTCTTTGTACCTGGTCAATAGTGGAATGCTTTTCTCTGAATTCGAATCGATGATCCGGCAACAGGGTTCTTTCCTCTAACAAAGGCTTTAATCTCTTCAAAAACAGTTTTTCAAATAGTTTTGAGATCACCGGTAGCAGGGAGATTGGCCTGTAGGACTTTTTATCTGTTGGTGCTTTGTCAGGGTTTAGAATCATGATAACCTCAGCCACCTTCCACAGACTAGGCACATACTTCAGCCTGAAGGCAGCGTTGATCAAATGGAGTAGTTTTCTCATGGCTTTTCCAGGCAGCTCCTTTAGTATTTGGCCTGTTATCAGGTCAAAACCCGGGGCTTTTTTTGCGCTTAGATTGCTCTTAATTTCTTCCCTCAATTCCTGTAGCGTTACTTTCTGTATGTTTTTCCTATCTACTTTCGGCTCAAAGTTAGTGTTTTCCTCTGCTGTTTGTCTAGGTAACGGCTGGAAGATTCCCTCAAGGTGTCTGGCAAAGAGAACGGCTTTCTCCGCCGCACTTTTCGCCCATGTCCCGTCTTCCCGGCTGATGGGCGACTGATGGGTTTTCGGCCTTTTCAGTCCTTTAGTACTCTTCCAAAGTGAATAGTCTGTATCCTTCTGAGCTGTTAGCTTGCTTAAATATTTTCTAATCCCCTCATTTTTAACCTTTTTTATCAGTTCCTTCAGCTCATTACAGAGCAAGTTCAAGGCTCTTTTATTTTCTGGTGTGCGAACTCGCTGCCAGGTTTTCCTGGCCTTCCTCTTTTTCCTGACAAGTTCATTCACCTCTGGAGGAGGGCAGATTATTCTCTGTTTCAGTTTTCTGTTGATCTGGGGAGTGCTTTCCCATGCTGCTTTCTGAATATTAGTATTAAATCTCTCAACTTCTTTATCTAACTGGTAAATATCATTCAAAGGGACATGAAGGTCTATGCTTTCATCCAGTAGTTGCCTGAATAGGGCCCAATTCGTCTTGTTACTCGAAAGCTGGCACGGGTATGACCGAGAAATAACCTCATCATTTATTGTCATGACAACCGGTGAGTGGTCCGATGAGAGATCCTCACATTTTTTAACATCCTGCTGGATACCTGCTGGATAATCCTTTAACAACGTAAAAGTCAATCAAATCAGGTAATTTGTTGCCATCTGCAGGCCAATAAGTTGGGGTAGCGCTTGAGTGAAAATCAAGTTTTACTTCAATCCCAGCTTTGTATAGTTCCCTGCCTTTGGTGGTCGATAACCTAGAACCCCAAAAGGTGTTTTTGGCGTTAAAATCACCTCCAACAATAAAGTGATTCCCCAGCATCTTGAATAACTTAACATAATCTTCTTTTTTCAGATTTTGCCTTGGTGGGCAGTATATTGCAGAAATTTTAAAGTTTCCTTTACCAAGCAGCTGCACTTTGACAGTTGCCACTTGAAACGAGTCCTCCTCTATTTTCAGGTCTTCATTATATTTGATAGTGCTTTTCAGCAACAAGGCCGTGCCTCCTCTGGCTCTATCCGCTGGATGAGCCGCATGATAGCAGCTATATCCTCTTATATTAACAATCGCATTTCTGGTAAGGTGGCTTTCCGAGATTAGGCAGATGTCAATACTTTCCATATTTAGAAACAATTCAAGCTCCGTTATCCGTTGCAGAAGTCCATTAGCATTCCACGTTGCAATTCTTACTGTGTTATACATGTTTTTGGCTTAGAGAGGCAGCAGTTGCTTGTGCGCCCACCTGCGCAATTTTTTTCGACAATTTGTTGTTTATTTGCTGTTGCTCAGCGAGTTTCTCAAGAATTTTGTTAGTAGAATCTTTTTGTTTTTCCATCGCCTTATTCAGGACGTCAAGTCTTTCAATGACCTCACTAAGCACTTGATCCATTTTCCCAGCGTTTCCTGCGGTCTTGAGTTGTTGTTGTTCACTGCTCTTGCATAGCTGTTCGTCCCTGTATCCCTACCTCTCGCTGCTAGAGGAGCTTGTTTGCCCTTCGAAGTCTCAGTAGGTAGATATAACGGGATTTTTTCCCCTGAAGCCATATTCCCGACACCACTAGTCTTTTGCTTATTGTTTTGGCGTCTTTGATTCTTCATTTGCTGTAGTTGCTTGGCCACCTCACATCCTCTGTAGCTGGCAGGATGTTGCTCCCGACAGTTAACACAAGTGGGCGGCGTGTTATGATTTATCGTGCAATCGCTAGTATAATGTTTGCCTAGGCATTTTACACACCTAGGCTCCCGATGGCAAAATTTCTGCGTATGGTTGAAACCTTGGCATTTTTTACATTGTGGTATAAGGCCCGAGTTTTTCCGAAGCGGTTCGATTTTAACCCTCATGTTCAGAATTGATCTTATGTTATATATATTATCTACATTTTCCTCATGATCGAACGTGAGCATGAACAGAGGAAGCCTTACCCTACTAATCTCCTCCTTCCCCTGTTCATCCTTTTTCCTTTCTTTTTTAATGATGTTCACAGCATCAATTATTTTGAACCCCCCCTCTGGTGGAGATCAACCTTGATCTCCTGGTTTTCGCACGTTGGGTGGAGACCTCTAGCCATAACCTTAGTGGGCCTACGGCTTTTGTCCTCGTACGTATACCACTGCTTATTTTCATCACTCAGTTTTTTTGCCAAAGCTCTATATGCGTCCGAGTTCAATGTTAGGATTTTCCATATATTGTTATTCATCGCCACAATTTTGTATTCCTTGTCTGCAACTGATGCCATCAGTGATTTAATATCTGCATATTTGGTTATCCCAACTACATGGATTGGTGGAGGAGGTGTAGTGTTTTCCCTTTTCCACACTTATCTAGTCCTAACCTTCCTTGAGTTACCTCATCCTTATTAGGGTTGCCCTTATTAGCAGCAGTCCCTTCCCTATTAAGGTTGAGGAAGTTTCCTGCTTCTGCCTCTGGAGAGGATTCAGCTTTTCGCTTTCTTCTGCGTTTCTTGGTTTGCTTGACTAACCAGTCAGTTTCTCTTTCTAGTTCTTCTTCGTCTGTATGATAACTAACTGGAGTTTTAGTGCCAGTATCGTGTTCAGGCAGTTTACCCTGTAATATCATTATTTTTTTAAGCTGTTCATTTTCCTCTGTCAGCTTATGTAGCTGCTTATTCAGTTGAGTCATGGTTTTTTCCAATTCACGTAATCTATTTTGCAATTCAGCTTTCTCTTTATCCACTTCTGTCGTATTATCGATCCCGCGCGTACCTGCTTGAGTCGTGTGTTCTGGTGGTGATCTTGATATTGTTGATCTCGTTTCAAATGGGCTTATATGCGAAAGTTGGCCCTCCTCAGAATCCATAGGGCCGACCTCCATAAAGGAGTGTGGACTTTCCAGAGTACCTGGTCTGCCACCTGGGGTAGTTAATCCGTTTGTTTTATACATCGCATAATTTCTAGGTGATTTTTGATAAAGGTTTTCTTCCTCTAGCCTTTGATAATCCAATATCTTACTGCAAGGCAACAGCTGCTAGTTTGGTCCGCCCCGGGTACTTTATTTCCCCGGTATCCACCATATCTGGTGAGCATTCCCCTATCCGCCACCTGGGGAGGCGCCCGATGGGAGACTAGCACTCCACACGGGGTTTTGTCTTATTAATCAGAGTTTTATATAAAAAAAGGATCAAAAAGGAAACTAAGACATAAGTAAATAAGTAAAAATTAATAACAATAAAAATGTTATTATTTTCAATGTAATATCTTCAAATAAATACAACTGCGAGTAAGTTTATTTCTACCTGACGCACGTTCCTCAGAAATTATTCTGTATCTTCAGTGGTTTTTAAAATTTAAATTGAAAGTTTTATTATTTTCAAATACAAATTTTATAAACTGAAATAACATTGTTGCACACCGATCTGATGACAAGCTCTAAAGCTTTAAAGGGCTAATCGGAATTTTTTTCTATTGTAGTATAAAACAGTGTTATTTCTGTTCGTGATTATAACCACTAACACAAATTTATCAATCGAAAAAAATTTGTACCGTCAGGAACTGGTACTACCAACAACAACATGATTCCTCATGCAAGAGCTGCAACATATGAGATCATAGTGATAAACGATGACTCAGCATTCAAGGATGTTGCAGAAAGACGGTTAACAATTCAATGTGCCACATGCTGATTATGAACTTGTAACATTTAACGATATTTACAAAGTCGACGATATTAACAAAACATCGGGCCGTGAGACAGCAGATCGTTTCTTTGAACTGTTTTACACCAAGTTGAATAGGGGAAATAATGCAATGGTGAAAGTGTTTAATAACTTTAGAAGTATGTTAAAAGATTGTTGTTTGTGAACTTAATGACGTCTGCTTTTAGATCCTGTGGGTTACAGTAGAACAAAGTATGGTGGAGGAGTATTCCATCGTTTTGAATTGATTACGTTTTTATCAATAATATTGCTTCTACCATATTAATTTATACAATTCTCGTAAAAATATAGTTCAGTAACATAAACCAAAATAAAACAAACACAGCCACAAAGGTTTCGTTGTTTAGGAATACATACAACTTGAAGAGCAAAAACTAATCAAGAAAATTGTTTAAAAGAAATTAAGGGGGGTTCAAAAACTCGCACAAACATAATGCATGTCAAGTAAAACTTGTAAGAATATTGAATAAACTTTAAAAGTTTGTGTGTAATTAAAGTTGGA
This sequence comes from Magicicada septendecula, assembly GCA_034769895.1. Taxonomy (NCBI): domain Eukaryota; kingdom Metazoa; phylum Arthropoda; class Insecta; order Hemiptera; family Cicadidae; genus Magicicada; species Magicicada septendecula. The sequence continues at coordinate 446,948,958 of CM068374.1, forward strand.
AAATTAAATTATTCTTGGTCTCTACAGACGTAATTGAAGTTAAAAGTTTGCAAAACTCACTATTCGCAGCATACATGCATTATGCAAAGTAGCGTACTTTTATCAAACTCAGCAGTCATATATATTTTATTTTTCTAGCCTGTATCGACATCATTGTACCTGAAAATTCATAAATCGTATTGAAATATGGTTGCGTACTAGACACGCCGTAGGCTGAAGTAGTTTCCAAATCGAAATACTTCTTGAGTTATTTGTCATGAGCCCAGACGATGTGTAAATCAATGCCAGACTTGCGCAAGTATCTTGTTTTCCCAGCGATACAAAAAACAGTTATATACGAATTGACTGTTTATATCAGTAAAAATAATGAATATATGAGATATACTGAATATTAGTATTAGTCATTATTTAACTACGTATAACATTAAAATTTCTTCTTAAAATACGAGCATATGCAGAAAACTAAATTTATTTTCTCCTCTGTTAGATTGTATGTACTAAACTAAAACCAATTTGAAAAAGCATTTCAAGATCGATTATTCTTTATACGTTAATCCAATATACGTTTTGAAATGACATTAAAAATTGTTGCTGTATCAAGAGTAAAAAAGTTTGTTAATAAATTTAGAATTATGTAATTAAAGTAATTCTTTAATATGTTACGTAAATATTGAAATTTCATAAAACTAATTGTTTTTAATAGTCGTATATTTAACCTACATGTATTTGGTTATAACATGCAGTAAGAATACGAAATAATTATTGGAAACCTAATTATTGGAAAGCTTCCAAGGACTGTCAGAACTAGCAAGGGCTTCAGGGCGTTGAACAGATGATATTAAAGGACCACAACGAACTAGCTTAAAAAAGTACAAGAACATCATTTTTTATAAAAATATAATTGTTACAGTAAGAGTAAAGTATTAATCAATTTTAACGACTATATGAGTGTGCAGACTCCAAACATTCGTGAACAGAAGTTTGCGGAGTATCCTGAGGATATGGTGGCCACAAGTTATCTCCAATGAAGAGCTGTGGAGAAGAACCCATCAAACACCCATTGACATTGAGATGCGTCGTAGGAAATGGAAGTGGATTGGGCATACATTACGACGAGATGGAGACAACATAGCAAGACAAGCCCTGGAATGGAACCCACAAGGTAGCAGGAGAAGAGGCAGACCAAGGAACACATGGAGGAGGAGTGTAATAGCGGAAGGGATGGAGAAAGGAGGGAAGACCTGGCCCGAGATCAAGACGATGGCGCGGAACAGAGTCCGGTGGCGGAAGTTCATTGATGCCCTATGCTCCACTTAGGAGATGCAGGAATAATGATGATGATGATGATATGAGTGTGATACTTTTCTAGCACTTTCTTCTTACAAGGTAACGGCGTTTTGTTTTAGTTATTTCCTTAATAGCCAAAGTATATGTAGTGGTCGAAAATCCGGGTAACTCAAAAAATACAACAAGCTATAAATAAATAAATTTTAATGAACAACTTAACAAAAACTTTTTGATATCGATTTGATTAGCAGCTGGTGTCAGAAAATTTATTCTGAATAATGTTTACGTTTGCATAAAACCATTCGATAACAAACAATATTCAGCGTTATCCATATTTTTTTAACTGCAATAAACCCATTACAACCAGCACACCTTTATAAAACAATCAGTACGACTATATAATTAACGCAACACATTATTGAATATACACGTCATGTTATGAAAAAGATTAATTGTCAGCAGTACCATAAATATAATTTGTCCATACATCCACATTTTCAAGAGGAATATTTAAAACTTATGTTAGTTACCTCGTTTGTACTTTTCCCTTCAGTCTATACAAATTAAAATAAGTGCAAGTCTAAGACTAAAAGTACCAGAAACTGTAACTTCCATGACATTATCTGATACGTACGGACAGTAACTATAAACCAAGTTTATTATTTCTACTTTCTTTATTCCTTGCCCAGAGAAGATCTACGTAGTTTGCGTCTTAGAATGTAGAACAGTGAGGATACAATGAGAGACGTCAGAGACGATTATTGAGTTGGCGACTTTTATTACGGCGATTATTGAGCAGATAATATCAACATGAAGTCTAGATCTTAAAAAGCATGAACAAATGATAAACAGTAAGCAGAAATAATAAACTCTCTCTCTCTCTCTCTCTCTCTCTCTCTCTCTCTCTCTCTCTCTCTCTCTCTCTCTCTCTCTCTCTCTCTCTCTCTCTCTCTCTCCCTCTCTCTCCCTCTCACCCTCTCACCCTCTCTCTATTTATGCATCTAAGCATTCAAAGAATTTCGACGAAACCGAAACATCGAAGCAAGATTTTTTTTTAGGCTTTTGAAACGTATAATGTGGATTACGTTTGGTGGATTACGTAAATCATTTCCAAACCACAGACGATCACAAACAGAGCATGTAAAACCAAATTTATTCTCACTAAAACGTTTGCTAAACTCAATGTCAGCAGCGATTATTTCTGTCTTGATGCGTTTACATATCAATTTCTAGACTGTGGTGAATCGAAAGTGTGGAAGCGTCACGTTTTTCGATGACGTTACATTTTTATGGAATGACCCCCCAGCCTAAAAAATTATCATGTTAAAAAGTAAAACACTACGAGATGGAGAAAGAGGAAATTTACTGAATGAATTGTACAGTTGTATTTTAAGAAAGTAGTCACTTAATTATTTACAATAACTAAATTTACGATAATTGGAAATACCTGCCTTGATATAGGTGTTGTCAGTTTGTGAATTATCATAAGTGTACTTTTAAAATATTTGGATTTAATATGTGTATAAATATATATTCAATTAAAATGAGAGAGAACTGTTTGTATCTACTTAATCAGCTTTTTACCTGAAGCTGTTTACTACAACAAGTGTATTGTTACAGTGTTAACTGTTTGAGTACTATATTATGTAACAATAGCGTATTTTGTTAATAAGTTATTACACTGAAGGCAGAATATTTGAAGTACACCTAAAGTAGCTGGAACGGAGAAAGCCACATAAATTACTAACAGCGGTATCTAAGACTTATAAAGCTCTTTTGCTCACACACACGCGCGCGCCGTGACCTTTCTTACTCTCTCTCTCTCTCTCTCTCTCTCTCTCTCTCTCTCTCTCTCTCTCTCTCTCTCTCTCTCTCTCTCTCTCTCTCCTCCTTTGTTATTTATAGAACGCCCCAATTCAGCAGCATTTAACAGGGTCGTTTAATGGGGTATAGAAACATTTGTATTATGTAGAACTGTTAATTTAACTCATGGCTAAGGCTGAAAGCTGTTCCAGTCAAACCGTGTCAATGTTTTGGTGTATGTTAGGTTTTGTACAGACTATTTGACGATTGGGTCCTTCAGTTTTCCATCTGGTTTTTACCCTTCCCGTATATACCCGTGGTGCTTGTGTTGCGGAGTCTCTCACAGGTATATGAGACCTACAGTTTAACGCCAGATCCGAACGGCATAGTTGGGGAAAGTTTATACTATGCAGGATACCTCTCGCTGGTTTGCCATCGCCTTGCGAAGGGGAACGGTCGTATCTAAATCAGATGGCCCCGGTGGGAATCGAACCAGCGCCGACAGCGTAGCAGCGCCACAAGCTAACCACTACGCCACGGCTGCTCCTTTAGTACAGAAAATACCTGATAATATCTAGAGTTCAACATAGAAGGCTATTTATTACTTTTGTAAATTACTGTAACTCATAACCCATAACGTAACTGCCACATACACAAAATTTTTAAATTAAGTTATTTTTAAATAATTACTTGTGATACGCGATCAGTTTTTAAAAATGCAGAAGAGGTTCGTCATAGTAAATTTAAATACTACCGAAAGAATACTATAAACTGGGACAGTTGTAACAACAGGTCATAAACGCTTTTGGAATTAAATTTTGTTAATTATTATTATATATTAAAATGATCTACAATATATCGCAACAAAAAAATTGCAGTAAGAGTAATTTTAGAAATGACTAGTCGCCATTACACACTTCATGACGTTATGGACATGTTTTAAATTGATTTTGATCAAATTTTGTAAAGTGGATGTAGTTTTGAAATAAGAGATGGATAATTATGTATTATATGCCGAAATGCCCATAAATTTATTCTCTGTCATAGCTCCTGAATTCGTGTTTTCCTGAATAAATCCTATAAATATTAACGTATCTAAGTGAACCTTAGACAGCGTATGGGCCATAAATAGCGCTACATTTTTCATATGTCTTAAACTCAAAACATATAATTAACATTTGTCATAAACATAACATATACTATGTATTTTTGTAATGAATTCACTTTTCTAAAGAAACTTATCTGCAGAAAAGTCATAAAACGTTTACATAAAATCTAAGAATAAGATTTTGCAGACTCTGGTATAGTTTTAAATGTGTCTAGCTATCAATGTAGAAATCTACTACGTGTTCTAGATTCCAACCAATCAAGAGCTCCAATTTTCATATGGGTTCGTCTCTGGTCTAATGAACATCAGACAGTTCTCGTTTGCAACTCGTTCTGATAAGACGTACTCTCTGTACGAGTTCTTCGCGACAGTACACGTTTTCAATAAAGGTGACGATAGTCCTAGATTATAGCTACGAGCTACTCGTAAGCTAAATCAAAAGGTTATTAGAACGTAAAACAAAGTTACGTAAACATCTAATAGTGCTAACTCGCGTTACTCAAGATTTTCCCGCTTAGGGACAGTTGTATTCATCGGAATACATCTGTATGATCGTGTGGACACATTAAGATTGCCAGAAGATGTATGCTAAACACACCGCATTTAATTAATAACTAACTAACCGACTTATCATAACTAACAGATTTAAACAAAGACCATATTGGGCAGATAAACGGCGTGCGTGAGTGAATCGCTTGTGACTGCGGCGGCGAGAGCAGTGGTCAACGTAAACGAAGCAGCTTCCAACCGGACTCCAAGAAGGAATTCTTCAATCAAGTAACATAGACAATTGTTCAAATAAACGTTCATTAGGATCTAAAGACAATGTATAATTAATAAATAATTTGTGTAAAAAATTTTTAGACAAGATTTAAATTTGTTTTAGTTTAATAAATTCCTATCCTAAAATATGAGACTCTGTTATATATTATTAGTTCTAATACCGTCTATGCATCCTGAATTTGTTTCGTTACAATATATTAAAAGAATTGCTATAATTTAATATCATCCTAAACCCATACGCATATGCGGCATGCAGCTTAATAAAATTTCGGTAGCACATCCAAAACAGCGTCTATAATATTGTACTAAAAAATTACATTTGTTTTCTCACAAACACACAATTAAAGTACAATACAAATGGTTACTAAATTTTTACTATGTATGTAAAAGTGGTTAAAAATTTACTTTATTGTATATATTTTTATGGACCAGCGTAAATTATTGGTTGTTTGTACAATAAAGGGCTCCAGAAAATGCCACTGAATTATTGAACACAGTGTTGTGAGATACTAAATCCGCTTAGTAATAATGTATTACTAAGTTACCCACCCATTTGAGGCATGACGAAATCTCAGGGATGTTGACGGGATAAAGTTAATGTTGTAACGATGGGTAGATGTGACGAGTGAGGATCTGAACGATGAACATAGACGATAACTAGGATGCGACAAGAGCTGACAGTCGTACAAAATTCGTTTGCATTTATACAACAATTAGATTATTATTTGTTACAGTGTTTATACTCTTACTCTTAACATATGGTTAACTGTTATAATATTTTGTGAACTAGTTATTTACATGGTCAACAGAAATTTTTGAATATATAATGGAAAGCTAAGCTGTGGGTGTGTGTGTGTATATATATATATATAAATATATATATATATAAAATTCAAATTCTGAGGATTTATGGGTACTGAATACAAATCCACACCATCACACCAATTGCCAGCAAATTTTGCACAGGTAACATTTGACACAAGGCGCAAAATACTGTCTAACTTGGAATTTGATATTTTGCCCTGTTCACACGATTTAGACCCTTTTAATTGTGCCTTTTCGTTGACGTGTATAAAGATGTCAACAAGACCATGGAGACCAGAATTAAATACCATAGTAACAAGTAAATAAAAAAATGATATTTAGCAGCATCGGAACTGTACCTTTATCCGTTCCTGCAGTTTTCAATGTTTCTAATATGCGACTGTATCGGACATATGTTGTAATTTTTTACACACATACGTCTATATATTTTGTAGTTGCTTTAAACGATTAAAAAATGTATGTTTATACGTATTTCGATGTTGCACTGCATAAATAATGAAGTTCATTTAATTCTACTACTAAAGAGGTCAACAACACCATGGAGACCAGACTTAATTACGATAGTAACAAATAAATAATCAAAAGCTATATAGCGGCATCGTAACTGTACATTTATCTATTCCTGCAGTACATTTTTGATGTTTTATATACGCTATTGTATCGATATATTACGATGTTTAAAAGAAGAAGTGTACTAATTGTAAATTGTCCTATTATATAATGCAAAGAGAAAATACGTGTTTGTTTTCATTTGTGAGGTTAGGTGACAACGGTTTTTGGTTTTTAGTTTACTTCTGAAATAAATAAAAGCCATGGTTGAGGAAAACATAACGTTTAATGTGTTATAATATGCTTCTAACACAGTAACACTTGAAATAAAGAATTTAGCGTTTTTGATTTAACAGGTACTTTATCTCTAAAGGCTTTATAAACGGGTTCTTTTAAATCTCCAAAGGCTGTTGCATCAACATAATAATTTAGTACAAATTAAAATAGTACAAGTGTTGAAAACAGGTTTGGAGAGAATTTGACTAATGAGTACAAAATTGTTATACGAGCTGACAGAACGCCATATAGACATAGACAATAAAAATTAATTAAAATATTTATTAAAAGACAAATATTCGCGTGCGAAGCCGCGGGTAGCAGCTAGTTGTAACATAATTCAAACACGTTTTGCTACAGTCTATTTCTTCATGTATGTATGAAATATAATATATTTAATATTTATAATATCTTTACCTCAAGATATTTTTTTCTTATTTGGAACATGTTTCGGTACACTTAGTGTTTCTATCATCAGCCTTCTTAATTTTGAATTCCTGTAGAGTACTTGTGTGTTGGTTAGTTGTTGTTATGGTTTCCTGTTGGTTTTTTGTATTTTAAATTGGTATTATTGTGTGTGATTGAGGTGTATACATTAGTATTTTGTCAAATTTCGACGTTGAGTGCTTTGAAAGTTGTGTCACGTTTTATATTAATATGTATTTGTTCAAGTATTTGTTTTGTGTTTGTATATTTGTAAATTTTCCCAAACGTTCATTATGGTGCCTTTGTGTGGTATGAATCTTATTAGTGTCCTGTTGGTTATGTCTGGGAATTCATGTCCAGTGTTTATTGCATGTGTGGCCAAATTGTGAGAAAATTAATTAAATCAGTCGTTTTGAGTGGAATCTAATTGATGGACTACTTTCATTAACGATAAAAGGAGCTTGTCGATTTGTGATTTACGACAAAGGAGTTTGCAATATAATTGTGTAATGTGTGTACAATCTTAAATAATGTTTTCTCCTTATAGGCTGTAATGCTATTACATCCTATCCCAGATTCTTTGTTTATTTACTTTCTGAAGGATAGAATCAAAACATGTACCTCTCAGTATTTGTAAATCGTTTAATATTTGCTCACCAGTTATTTATTTATGTGATATATAAGAATTGTGAATTAATGAATCGACTTCTTTAATTTAAAGTACGTTTTACAATAAAAAGTTATTGTAATGTAAAATATCGGTATGGAGAACCATACATGACTTCCATATTCTAAGATTTATATTTAAAATCGTTTTCGAAATGAAATATTACCATAGAAACTACTTCTTTCTACTTACTGCTTCAGCCTTAACCACAGTACTGTGGTCACTAACGTATACCACCTCACGTTATCGCACTCGATTTTCACTGATGATGGAAGTCGATGGCATTGCCGAAACGTCTGGTTTTGTAGAAAACATTGGACTACGGCCAAATATCCCGGGAAGGAATTTTAACAAAAACTACTTCTTTGTTGCCGATAACGTTGTACACATATATATAAAATATATGCATAAAATTAATGGCTTGTATAAGTTAATGATTGATCTCCATTAAGTAGTGCTCAAGTTTCCAAAGTTTTAATACTATGATGTCCGTAATTAAAACATCAGAGCAGGTTTAGTGTGAATGAGGGTACACTGTGGACAAAAATTTTCAACATTTCCTATTGAGCGTTGCTTAGAGTAAAGCTGCGAATCTACAGTGTACGTTTCACAGAAGAAACACGCGAAAAAGAAGGAGCGCTCCGAAGTCACTCATGGACCCTCAGCATCTTGCAGAGGGTTCATTCCCTAAAGACGAAAAGTCTGTCTATGAATCGTTCCTCTGTAAACACGTGCAGTTACATTGCCCAGCGATCCACAGGAAGCAAATTGATGTCCATTTTTTCGGCTTGCACGCGTTATGTTGGTGTGGGTTTCGGCACTTTCCATTTAAAAAGCGTGCAAATGTAAGAAAATAAACATGAGTGAGGCCAGAAATAACGTGAATTATGTGTGTGTGTGTGTGTGTGTGTGTGTGTGTGTGTGTGTGTCTTACCTGCCTTTTTATTGCTGTAGGCATAATAATAAAATGGAAATGTAAACATTAAATAACTGAGATATGCTTACCTGCCACGAACGATATATTATTTTATACATGGAGGGGTTCAGTGACATACACACGTACAGAAGAATTATATCTATAAAGATATTAACTCATACATAATTTACATTAAAATGAAAAAATTATAATTTTATTGCCTGGCAACAAAATTATTTTATTTTTAACAATTACCATTGTTTCAAAAAGTTTAAATGAATTTTCAAGTACTTTACTGTTGTTAAAACGTAAAAGGTTGCAGGTAAACTACCACTTCCCCTTAACCGATCTTCACCAAAATCGAAAGTCCTTGAGACCTCTACAATTCAGGGAAGTATGCAAAACATTATGTGATTCTGTTTGAATTTGCGGCTGTTATCGTTCGCCAAAAAATACGCTTGATAAAAAAACGTTGCAGGTAAACTACCCCTTCCTCTTAACCGATCTTCACCAAAAACAATAGGTCTCGAGTACTCTACAAATCAGGGCTGTATGCAAAACATTATTTGATTCTGTTTGAATTTGCGGCTGTTATCGTTTGCCATATAAAAAAATCTACAGACAGACACACAGACAGACACACAGACACACAGACACACACACAGACACTTTTCGGAAAACGACTTTTTTCATGTTTTGAGTGTAGTACAATCAGAATCTGCAATAATCTCGAACACGATTTTTTTTGCCTTCACCATACTTCCATTTCCTTAGGGAATAAGGAAGTAAAATGACTAAACTATAGTTAACTAAACGTAACTATGGTTAGTAAAGCTTGAAACACTTTGCTATCACGTCACGTGAACTCACGTGAGATCACGACTTGCCTTAATCCGTGAAATCGTAGTGCAGATACACACTTATGTCACGTCACGTCACTTCATGTTAACGTGAACTCATGTGAACAGGCGTGAAGTCGTGTAAACACTCATGAAGGCAAATAAAATTCTACTTAATCAAAAAATCATTTAACATAAGGAGGAGCTGGATACACGATATAAACTTAGAAAGACAAGAAAAAGTGACTTTCAGAGTCTAATACATGATTCAAAGTACAAAATACAAGAAGATCCACCTAAATTTCAAATGTATTTCAGACTGAATAAGGAAGAATTTGATTATTTACATAATCTTATTAAGGATGATATACAAAAAAAGAACACTCATGTCCAAAATGCTATAAACTCTCAAGAGAGATTATTAGCAGTATGTTTAAGGTAAGCGTGAAATAAACGAAAACAAAGGCTTGGCTTCTTAACTGATTATATTTTAAAGCAATATATAATTGTTAAAATTTAGTATTTTTAAAAGCATAAAATTTGTTTAACATCTTGAAACATAAAATTACTGATCAGTGGTTATAAAACACAAACACATTTTTTAATTAAAAAAAAGAAACATACTGCTACGACAGCATAGAACAATCTAGGCGTTTATCGAATGTGCCAGAAAGATCTCGACGTAAGCGTGTGGTGTACGTGCTACTAAACGCATGTTGCGAGAATTTTCTCGCACTTTGCCAGCCTTCGCTCGGGCGCTCGGACTGTGTCAAGGCCGCAGCAATTACGTAGTTCGCGAGAGATAAGACGCAGTTTGGAAGCTTGTGGTGTGTGGGCGTAACTATAAATACATCGCGTCGCGGCCTTAGTTTTCAGTTCAATGCGAGATTTTTGACTGTGCGGTTCGAGAGTATTAGTGCGATATATTTACAGAGCGGTTCGGGTTATTACGGTGTACGTTCAAGTAGTTATTAGTGAAGTGTTGCGTTTTATATTCGGACGGTATAATTGTAATACAGTTGAGTTTTAATATTAGTGGACATTTTATTGCGTATGAACAATTTCATTTGATTTGTTGTAGACACTGTGTTGTTAATTACGAACTGTTTTACTATAACAATTAAAGGTGTGATTAGTGACTTAATTGGTGTCTTGTACTTATTTTGTTTCCACTGTACCTACGACGATCGTATAGACCGTCGTAACAGTGGTGTCAGAACTGGGATAGAACGGTTAACAGTGGACACAGTGGATACTTTGTACAAGACGAGTGTAATTCGTAATTAATCGAAAAACAATGGATGCCAGTCAGATGATGGAAAATTTCCAGGCGCTGTTGTTGCAGACAGAAGAACGACGACGACAGGATGCAGAAGAAGCAGAAAGACGACAAAAAGAAGAACGAAGACAAGAAAGAGAAGAAGCAGAAAAACGCAGGCAGGAAAGAGAAGAAGCTGAGGAACGTCAGAAAGCACTAATGCTAGAAACAGAAGAAAGACAGGATGAAAAACGTAAGCAAGAAGCAGATAAAACGGAAGCTCTCTTTGAAGTTATGCAGAAACAGTTGCAAGAACACAGTACCGCAGAATTGGGTATCCTACGAGGTGAGCTTAATAAACAAGTTACTAAAATATCGGAGGTACAAGAATCAATGACATTAAAAATAGCTGAAGTAGAAAAATCTGTCTTGACTGTTGAAGAATCGATGTCTACAAAAATATCTGTTATAGAAGAATCTGTTTCAAATAAAATATCTGCAGTAGAAAACTCAATGGCAAACATAAGAGAACAAATTAAAAGTGAAGTCGAACAGTGCATGAAGATTCAACCAAAACAAATTTCTGAACAGACTGTACCAGTGATCAAGACAGAAAATAAGTTAACAGAGAAAGTCACTTTGCCTGCAGTAGGGACAGTTCATGTCAAAGCTCCAACCTTTGACGGAAGCACTCACTGGGCAACGTACCTCCGCCAATTTGAAGCTGCTGCATGCGCAAATAATTGGACAGAAAAAGACAAGGCTGTTTCACTTGTTCTGGCATTAAAAGGACCCGCGGCAGAACTACTACAGAAAGTGCCACCTGACAGCCAGAACACCTATGCCGAGTTGATAAAAGCTCTGGAATTACGGTATGGTGATAAACATTTGCGAGATGTGTACTGCACCCAGTTGAGAGCAAGGCGACAGCATTCCGGGGAAAGTCTTCAAGAGTTTGAAGCAAGTATCGACAGACTAATTAGACTGGCCTATCCTGAAGCGCCAGAAGATTTTCGAACGCGTTTTGCGATGCAGACATTTACTGCCGGTGTCAGAGATAACGAACTACAGCAAGTGTTACGAATGGCAAGACACCAGAACAGTGCGGACGCCCTGGTACATGCTTTGCAATTTGAGGCCGCCAAATCAGCGTCTGGTTGGACAAGTCATAAAGTGCGCGAGCTAAAAGATCGAGATGGCACAGACGATGAGGAAGAAGAACAAGGAACAGAGACTCGACGGTCGGCGCCACAGAATAAAATAAGAAAGGATGGAAGACCGAAGTGTTATCGATGTGGGAAACCTGGACATCTACAACGAGATTGTCGGGTTAGAATTCAGCAGCAGGGAAACGAGCAATAGTCGGTGCAACGGGGCGTGTGCTGACTAACTGGAGGAACGAAGCCCCTAGAGAATACGCAATTTGTACGCTTCAGAAAAACACCGGGAGCTTGGTAGTTACCGGATTTGTTCAAGAAAGGCCAACCTCGATTACAGTTGACACAGGCGCAACAGTTTCTATTGTGCGCCCCGACGTGGAGAAAGATCTCAAGCCAATCTGGTGCTCTTGCAGCTTGCGAACAGCTACTGGACGGCCTGTAAAAGTGTATGGAAAAGTGGAGATACACCTACGCCTCGGTAGACTTGAGTTTAATCATCAAGTACTTGTTGCAGACATTGTGGATGAAGCAATTCTTGGTGTGGACGTTATGAACGCATACGGATTTATAGTCGACTTCAAAAACAATGTCTTGAGAATCGGAGGCGAAGAGGTAATGCTATCAACAATGACGACAGCAGAAAAATCAATGGACGTCATAAACCAAGTGGCCGTAACTGTTCCGCCAAACTCCGAAAAGATCATCATGGTTAGAACTGCGGTAGATACTAGGGGCAATCAGTGCTCTATATTCGAACCCCAGGTAGTCAGCACACCGGGCATACTAATTGCCAGAAGTTTAGTAAAACCTGACGAAACCGGAAATGTACCTATTAGAGTGGCGAATATTTTGGATCAAGCTATCACTTTACAAAGCAATACGCTCCTAGGCAAATTGACTCCTGTGGCCTGGGTAGCAGGAATAACGCAACGAAGACCCAGTTCTTCGGATACTTCTAAATTACCAGAGGAACTGCAAGAATTATTGAACAGATCTTCTAACGACCTCTCAAGTGGTGAGGTAAAAGAACTCGGACAGTTTTTACACGAATTCAAAGATTGTTTTGCAGTTCGGGGACAGTCACTGGGAAGAACCTCTCTTGTGCAACATCGCATCAATACTGGGGACACAACACCGATACGCCAACCTCCTCGAAGGCCTCCATTATCTAAACAAGAGGAGATGTCTCGGTTAGTACAGGACATGTTGACAGAGGGAGTAATTGAACCTTCGTCAAGTGCTTGGTCTTCCCCTGTAGTGCTGGTAGCGAAGAAGGATGGTGGATTGCGTTTCTGCGTAGACTACCGGAGGTTAAATGATGTTACAAAGAAAGACTGCTATCCATTACCTCGCGTTGACGATACACTCGACACGTTGTCCGGAGCACAGTGGTTTTCCACATTGGACCTGAAGAGTGGATATTGGCAAGTGGGTTTTCATCAAGAAGACAAGGAAAAGACCGCTTTCTCGACCCCAAGTGGCTTATTCCAATTTAACGTCATGCCATTTGGACTCTGTAATGCACCGGCAACATTTGAGAGATTGATGGACCTGATACTCCGAGGCCTGACGTGGAAAACTTGCCTTGTTTACTTAGACGATGTCATAGTGATCGGGAAGACTTTCGAAGATCATTTGGAAAACCTTAAGGAAGTTCTAACTAGAATTCACGGTGCACAACTGAAGCTGAGCCCGAAGAAGTGTTCTCTATTCCAGAAGGAAGTACAGTATTTGGGCCATCTGGTTTCGGCAGCGGGCGTTAGCATGGATCCTAATAAAGTAGACACCGTAAGAGACTGGCCAGTTCCGAAGAATAAACACGAAGTTCGGAGTTTCCTGGGGTTATGCTCATATTACCGACGTTTTGTGAAAGGCTTCGCTACTATTGCTAAACCACTACATGAGCTAACGGAAAATAAACGAAACTTCCAATGGTCGAGAGAGTGTGAACAAGCATTTAGAACGTTGAAGATTGCATTATGTTCGCAGCCAATTCTCGCTTTTCCAGCTTCCGAAGGGAAGTACATCGTAGACACAGACGCAAGCAATACTGGTCTAGGAGCAGTTTTGACTCAAGTCCAGAACGGTGAAGAACGAGTAATAGCGTATTACAGCAAGACGCTTTCTAAACCAGAGAGAAATTATTGTGTTACAAGAAGAGAGTTGTTGGCAATTGTCAGAGCTTTGGAGCACTTCCATAAATACCTCTATGGGAGAGAGTTTTCACTACGTACCGACCATGCTGCACTTGCATGGCTCTTGAGATTTAAAAATCCGGAAGGACAGTTGGCAAGGTGGCTCGAACGTTTGCAAGAGTACAACTTCAAGGTACAACATCGGCGGGGGCGCCTGCACGGTAATGCAGATGGCTTATCACGAAGACCGTGCCCGGAAGACTGCCGACATTGCCACAGAAAGGAAGAACAAAACTCAAGCGAACATGTTCAAGCCATCACTGTAGATTTCCTGGCTGATGGCTGGACAACACAAGACTGTCGACAAGAACAGATGACTGATGAAGACATTGGACCGATCTTGACAGCAAAAGAGGAAGGTCGCCGCCCGGATTGGCAAGATATCTGCCATGGTTCCGAAGTGCTGAAGGGCTACTGGGCACAATGGGAATCTCTCACCTTAGAAAACGGATTGCTGAAAAGGGCTTGGGAAAGTGCAGATGGACGAGACGTGGTCATGCAGTTGATAGTTCCCCGAAGTAAAATGCAGTCTGTTTTGAAGGAGATGCATGATGTAACATCTGGAGGCCATCTTGGCGTTAACAAAACCCTTGACAAAATACGGAAGCGATTCTATTGGCTTCATCTTCGCCACGACGTAGAGGAATGGGTTCGGACGTGTGAAATATGTGCTGCAAGCAAGGGCCCACAAACCAGAAGCAGGGAAAAAATGAGACAGTATAACGTTGGACAACCTTTCGAGAGAATTGCCATAGACATTGCTGGACCATTCCCAGTTATTGACGATGGAAACCGGTACATCATGGTTGTAGGTGACTACTTTACTAAGTGGGTGGAAGCCTACGCAATTCCAAATCAGGAGGTTACCACTGTGGCAAAGCAGTTAGTTCACAACTTCTGTTGCCGTTATGGAGCCCCTATGGAAATCCATACGGATCAAGGGAGAAATTTCGAATCAGGAGTATTTAAAGAATTATGCCGTCTACTCGGAATTCGAAAGACCAGGACAACGCCTCTGCATCCTCAGTCGGACGGGATGGTTGAGAGATTCAACAGGACACTTGAGCAGCATCTTTCGAAAGTTGTTGACGAGAACCAAACAGACTGGGACCAACGTATACCACTATTCCTTATGGCGTATAGATCATCAGTACATGACACAACCGGCATGACTCCAGCAAAATTGGTGTTTGGGCGGGAGATTCGTCTTCCTGGGGACTTGATGTTTGGATCACCTGAGACTCAGTCCCAAGAGCCAAAGAACTATTCCTCGCAATTAGAAAACCAACTGCGAGAAATGAATCGATTGGTAAGAGGACGGCTCAAGATTGCCAGTGATAAAATGAAAACTCGGTATGACATTCGCAGCAATAGTGTGGGTTTCCAAGAAGGAGATCAGGTCTGGTTGTTCAATCCAAAGCGCCGTCGTGGTCGCTCACCTAAGCTTCAGTCTAACTGGGAAGGACCCTACACTGTAAAAAAAAGGAATAACGATGTTGTTTATCGGATTCAACAGGAAGGACAGCGAAAGTTCAAGGTCGTCCACCTAGATCGCCTGGCTAAATACAAATTTAGAGACGCTTTGCCAGTTCGGGACGAACAGGCTTAAGGAGGGGTCAGTGCTACGACAGCATAGAACAATCTAGGCGTTTATCGAATGTGCCAGAAAGATCTCGACGTAAGCGTGTGGTGTACGTGCTACTAAACGCAAGTTGCGAGAATTTTCTCGACTTTGCCAGCCTTCGCTCGGGCGCTCGGACTGTGTCAAGGCCGCAGCAATTACGTAGTTCGCGAGAGATGAGACGCAGTTTGGAAGCTTCTGGTGTGTGGGCGTAACTATAAATACATCGCGTCGCGGCCTTAGTTTTCAGTTCAATGCGAGATTTTTGACTGTGCGGTTCGAGAGTATTAGTGCGATATATTTACAGAGCGGTTCGGGTTATTACGGTGTACGTTCAAGTAGTTATTAGTGAAGTGTTGCGTTTTATATTCGGACGGTATAATTGTAATACAGTTGAGTTTTAATATTAGTGGACATTTTATTGCGTATGAACAATTTCATTTGATTTGTTGTAGACACTGTGTTGTTAATTACGAACTGTTTTACTATAACAATTAAAGGTGTGATTAGTGACTTAATTGGTGTCTTGTACTTATTTTGTTTCCACTGTACCTACGACGATCGTGTAGACCGTCGTAACAATACTGTAATTTACATATCATTAATCTTCGTGCAGTCTCACTTTTTCTATTAACAACTCCTCCATTTTCACGTACTTGTCACCTCACGCCTCACAAAAGTGTGGTTGAACAGAAAATGTGATTAACGTGAGGCGTGAAATGGCCGGCTATGTCACGTGACGTCACGTGATATACATGACGTGAAGACAGTGTGTCTACAAGCAATGTAACTCAAGCTGAAAACCCACTCTCACATTTTTTACTATCACGTGAATTCACGGGAGCTCATGTGACGCGACAGCAATGTGCTTCCAACTTAAATCGCTTGCGTTTTCAGACGCTTAATTTTAATGTTGGTACAATGAATACAACTAACAAAATAATAGATAAGCTCCTTTTTCATAAATCTAAGCAAATCATAAATTAGATTGCATTCAGAACGACTGTTTTAATACATTTTCTCACAATAGTCGCAATACACACGCGCGCGCAAAAAAACATAAAGGATAAGATAAACCTGTGCAGTCTCCCCTGCCTTTTATTCTGAATCGTTTTTTCCTTTCACGAGTTGTATTAACGTCCGGCATCCAGTTGGCTCATTAGAATCTACTCGAGCATTTTGGAATCTATTTTTTCCTTATCTCCATAGGTCTGCAATCAGATTTTTCTCTTTCCATTAACATTGTTCAGCTCTTCTTTTACCCGTCCGTTTGATAGTAGCCTTTGCGTACTAACATTACTTGCCAATATCTCTTCTGTTTCTAATAGTTCCTATCCGTTTCGGATGTTGGATATTATACAGACTATTTTAACTTTCTGCACTGCTGCACGGAATAAGTCAGTTGTATTCATGCCAAACACCACTCGGTCTCCAAACACCACTCTTTCCATGTACTTTCCCCTGTAGTATAGACTGCAATAAGTAAAATCTCTGTTCATTTCTAATGAGATGTCCCAGATACTGAAGCTTTCTTATCTTCACTGTGTTAATAACTTCCTTTTATTCCTTATCTTTCTAAGAACTTCAACATTAGTTATATGTGCTGTCCATGAAATGTTCAGTATTCTACGGTAAAACCATATTTCGAAAGTTTCAAATTTTTTAGTTATGGTTTCAATCAAACTCCAAGATTGCGGATATGTGGAAAAAAATCAATTGTTACATAAATATGATTAAAATAATTTTAAGTAAACTTAACTATCGTTAGCAAATCGCTTGCGTTACGAGACGCTAATTTGAAGGTTTATAGAATGAATACAACTAACAAAATAGGAGACAAGCTCCTTTGTCGTAAATCTAAGCAGATCATAAATTAGATTGCGCTAAATTATGCGGATGATACCGTTACATTTGCAGATAGTTTAGTGGGGCTGCAACAACTAAGGAAATAGAGTGACAGAAAGCAGCCGTCGATATGGTCTAGACCTCAATGTTAACAAAACGAAGCTAGTAATTGTATCTAAGAACAAGTTCACAAACTGCACCCTTAATACAAACCAAAGGCCAGTTGAACGTGCCAATATATAGTTCTAACA
This sequence comes from Magicicada septendecula, assembly GCA_034769895.1. NCBI lineage: Eukaryota > Metazoa > Arthropoda > Insecta > Hemiptera > Cicadidae > Magicicada > Magicicada septendecula. Next base: position 446,966,767 of record CM068374.1, read on the forward strand.
AAATTCCGTGTAACTCTTGATTTGGCTGTTAGAAACCCTGTTACCTCACCGAGTTTCATGACATTCGTCTTGACCGTGTCATGTCCTGTTTATCTATTACTTGAAACTTTGCTCCATATGTCATAATTAATAAGTTATATACGTTACAAACAAAATTTTATAAATTCTTAGTTGAATGACTTATTCAGTTGTGTAGTTTTCATAGATAAGGATGTATATTTTCAATGGTGTAACAAGCTTGTAGCAAACACTTCATGCTACCTTCTCACATAATCTGTTACGTAAGGTTGTTACGTAAGCAAAGTACACAATTAATTTGTGGCGTCACTTCCTCCGTATCGTTTCTTATACAATGTAGGAGACTAAGTAATTTATTAAGAACTACACTAAAAACATTTTGGAGTTAATTAACAAAACTTAATCTGCAGCCGGCAAACTTATTTGAGAGTTAAACGGAATGAGTAAACTTTTGACGGGAAACGCTACTGGCTGCGGAATTATTACATCGTTCACGTACTTCAACGTGTTTGCAGGCAACAAGTGCTGGTAGTTCGTCGCGCTGTATCTGCCCTTCTCTTTCTCTTTGTTTTACTGTGGCTTATGACGCCTTATACAAGAAATTATCTTTCTTTTATCTTTGGTTTTTGTAATTTCTTCAACACACATTTAATTTAAAACATTCAAAACGTATTCAATAGTGTTATGACTAGTGTATTGATCGTCGTATGGTACAGTGGAAAACAAAATACAAGACACCAATTAAGTCACTAATCACAAGCTTTAATTATCACAATGAAACAGTTTGTAATCAACAAAATGGTCTCTTCCAACAAATCAAATAAAAATTGCTCAAACGGAATAAAAATGTCAGCTAATTTAAACACAATTTATTGTATTACAATTGTCCTGCACAATTATAACACACATAGGCCTAACACTTCGCCACAATACTTCGAACCGCACTGTGCAAATCGCCCGACAATAACTGAACACTAAGCGACAGGTATGTATGGGCTATTTATAGTCTGCAGAGTTATGGGTCTTTAACAAACACGTGAAAGAGAATACTTCAGAGCGGCCATGGCAGAAACACACACCGTTGGGCTAGTCAAGAAGCTTCTAGAACGATACCATCGAACGCACGAGACGTTCCGCATTACTTAATACTGCCTCACATGACAAGCGTCACGTACGCATTACAGCTGCCGGAATAGAGTGGAACAACGTTCCGGTCTCCGTCAGTTGCGACGAAACAACGTTTTTACCTGTTTTTATCCGTTCAATTGCGCCCCGCACTTTCATTTACTGACCAAATCTGTCATTTAGAAACGTTTTTATTCTGAACTTCGATGGCATTTAAATTCTGCAAACTGTTCACTTCTGCGAGGTTAGATTAGGTTAGCTTAGGTTAGGGTAGGAATGAGTAGAATTATAATGATAATTTATATGATATTATGATAGGCCTAACTTATAATGCAATTGATCGCAACTGACCGGCTTCAAATTTCCACCTCGGTCGCAACTGACCGGGTTTTATACGATTGGGTCGCAACTGACCACGGTCCGTAACTTATAATGCAATTGATCGCAACTGACCCGGTTCAAATTTCCACCTCGGTCGCAACTGACCGGGTTTTATACGATTGGGTCGCAACTGACCACGGTCCCTAACTTATATTGCAATTGATCGCAACTGACCGGGTTCAAATTTCCACCTCGGTCGCAACTAACCGGGTTTTATACGATTGGGTCGCAACTGACCACGGTCCCTAACTTATAATGCAATTGACCGCAAATCACCGTGTTCAAATTTCCACCTCGGTTGCAACTGACCGCGTTTTTTACGATTAGGTCGCAACTGACCACGGTCCCTAACTTATAATGCAATTGATCGCAACTGACCGGGTTCAAATTTCCACCTCGGTCGCAACTGACCGGGTTTTATACGATTGGGTCGCAAGTGACCACGGTCCCCAATTGTCGGTATCGATGTGTAGCGAATATTGCGTATAATTTCAGTTACGTAATAGTAACCGTAAAACTTTCTTTGTCTATGTTATAAAACAGTTTGTTGACAATGGTAAACGTGTTTCATTGTCATATTTTTTACGAACAATGTTTCCAGCAATAATGTAACTCAAATGTGTACCAGCAGCGCCAAAACTTGGTGTTGTTAGGTTAACATTACACATAGAAACCAATACGCCTTTAAAGCAATACTACTTCTTGGTTGAAATCGTTGTAAAAAAAAAATCTCCAAGCCAAAGTTACCCTCGCCAATTACTACCTGTCGTTATACGTTATTTGTCTTTTTGTGGCAGAACTCATTTTTCACTCATACTTGCTTTTTTCACTAATACTCAATTTTTCTGTAGATCACTGGAAAAGCAACCAACTTCAAGGTATACGGGATGCTATACATGTCTCCATTTTTTGTGCGTGTTTTGCACAAAATTTACTTCTCATGAAGTTTTCGAGACGTTTCTGAATAACATAAAAGAATATATACCATATAACTAATAACTTATCTTATTTTCATTTGTTAATACGTCATTTTCTGATTTAATTTTACTATTCACAAATTATTGTATTTTTCGCTTTTTTCTTTTTCTGTTGTTGCTTTTGTCAAAAATACTTTATGTTGTTTGTGTTAAACGTTTTTCTCTTTCAAGCATTATGTAAACACATTTATTCTAACTACGGTTCTCATTTCTTTAAAGAGTAAGCTAAATATCTGAAGCCATTATTATCTAACCTCGCAAATGAAAACAACACGTACTTTTGCTTTACCTTAAACAAAATAGAATAATTTACAAATAGTAGACTTCTTTTTCCTTTACATCGTAGTAAATCGACACAATCACTTATTCAAAACATTGAACATTTTGTGTGGGTACGAATACGGGACAGTACCTAATAACGTAACAATTTTACGTAAAATAATTTTCTGGGAAAAGTAGTCATCTACAAGCAGATTGTTGGCATACGAAAAATCGGAGAGAAGAGCCTGAATGCAAGAATTGAAGATGTAAAGATACGGAACTGCAAACAGTCTCGTAACGGGCAACAGTCTCATAAAACCACGGGTAACCTGATTGTCAAAGGATTCATTAAAGACAAACCTGCAGCATTTACAGTTGACACGGGAGCCACAGTGCCCATTGTGCGCCCTGACTGGTGGTTGTCAGCAACCACCAGCCTCAATTTAGCTCTTGTAAAATACAGTCTGTGATTCTTGGCACGGACATTATGAATGCCTACGGATTCGTTGTAGACTTAAGAGAGAACGTCCTGAAGGTTGGCCAACAGGAGATAAAGCTTTGCATTGCTAAAATGTCAGGGTCTGCCAACTATTCAATCAAGAAAATGGCATTCGCTGAAGAAGAAACCAACAGGTCTGGTCGAGAGGAACCTTTCATATTCCAGCCGGAAATGGAAGAAGAACTAGCAGAGGAAGTACAAATACGTGAAACGGCAAAAAAAGTGACTGGAAAGCCAACTGTGGGTGTCAAGGAAAACCCCTTGTTTGTTTGTGAGTTAATAGAAGCGCCCGGGGAAAAAGTTGATGAAGATGAAGTTACGCAAGAGGTTGTTGACGAGAACCAAACAGACTTGGATCAGCCAGTGGTGTTTAGGGTATCGGTACATGACGCAACGGAAGTGATTACAGCAAAACTAGCGGTTGAGCGAAAGACTCGCATTCCTGGAAATTTGACGTTCGGATCCACGAGACTGAATTCGAAGAACCGGAGAATTATCTTTCGCAAGGATGTCCACCTAGATCGCCTGGCCAAATATTACTTCAGACACGGTTTGCCAGTTCAGGACGAATAAGCTTTAGGAGGGAGCAGTGTTACGAGAATCCTACCGAATAACCCAGAACATTCTCTACTCCCCCCCGTCCAGTGTGGCAGCTGTTGCGTCATTCATGTAGGTGATTCTAGTGAGTTCCAGGAACATTTGAGATACCCATTAAGCCGCCGGCGTGCAGCTAAGGAGGGAAAGCTGTACTGGACCTTAGCGCTGCGTATATAAAGCCGTAGCAGCTGAGTTGTCAGTCAGTTACGTGAGCGATTTTCGCTAGTGCGGATTGAGTGTTTGTCAAAGTAAAGAAGTATTGTGCTAATAATTGTGTGAAACTCTATTAATAGACATTGTTATTGCGTGTGGAGAATTCTACCTGGAAATATTGTACGAGTTAATTATAAACTGATTAATTGTGATAATTAGAGCTGGTGATTAGTGATTTAATTGGTGTCTTGTGTTTTGTTTTCCACTTAACCTACGATCAGTAGACCGTCGTAACAATATTTACCTTTAGTTCCCAGTTCTGATATTACTGTATTAATTTTCTAGTCCTGTACTCTATGTCTTCAAAATCTTGAGCTAAGGTAATTGATCATCAGCAAACTGTAATGAATAAACTGTATCACCATCAAGTGGAAGTCCCATGTTCATGCACATATTTTTTCAAGTCTATATTACTTTCTCCGTATACATTTTTAAAAGGATCTGAAACTAATTCAGCTGAAAATAATTTATCGAAGTCACAGGTGATCCGAACATTAAATTTTTAAGGAAGCAAATCTCTCATCCAAACATGTGGATAATAATGTCTTCTTTTCTTCCAATTTTACACGTGAATTGTTTCTTTGCTCAGTGCGTAACTATCACACTTTTAGCCAAACAAATATTTGTAATACATTGAGGCTTATCTTAGTAGTCTACTTTGTCTCTATTTGCTGTTGTTAATGGAGATTTAATTGCCTTCAGTAAGTATGTATAAAAAGATGTTTTTATCTACTTTTATCTCAGAACAGATTGTCGTATTAATTCTGAGAGTTTACTACAATAATCATATCGTTATAGTTAAAAATGCTTAAACTCATTGTGTTACAATAGGGTATTTTGTTTAACACCTATTAACACCGTAAGGATACCATTTTAAATACAGATGAAGTAGCTGAAACAGAGAAAGCTGTATAAATCACTTGCAGTGGTGCCTGAGGCTTACAAAGCCTTGTTGCCTACAGACGCACACCCGTGCCCTTATTCTCTCTCCGCCCATTTGTTATTTGTAGAATGCCCTAATTCAACAGAATTTAAGAGGTTTATATAATCTGATTGAAAATTGTTTTTGTAAAATATAAGAATGTTGAGCGTGATATAATGTACATTTAGTACATTCCATTTTATGTTTAAAGGAGCATATGGAAACATGTCTTGTATAGAACTGGTAATTTCGTTTCACCTATTACAAAAAAATCATTATCTCATGGTAATGACTAAATTAATAATACCGTTTTGGTCCAACATTTCTGCTTTTATAGTCTAGGTTACTTATGTTACAAGAAAATACCTGATACTTTTAAGAGTTCAGTGTAGCTCACCGTTTATTTCTTTTTATAAATTAGTATAACATTCTCAAGTTATTTCAATTGCTGTCAAACTTACATGATCAAAATCATATTATATTGGTTGCAAGAACTAAGCTGGAAGGTTTTTTCGATGATGGCTATCACATACTGCCCATCAACAGCCGAAAGGTGTTAATTGAATGGGTAAGGCGTATCCAGATTTTTAAAGTAAAACAACATAAAACATTTAAGGTTTGTTGAAGACAAACATTATAATAATTTATTTCGACTGCATTATTTTTACCCATACAGTACATATCCATGGAAAGTTTCAGAATAATTCCTAGTTTGTAAGATTATATACTTGTTAAAATGGAGTCCGGCCTCTTATATATTTACCTTTGACTATATTTTAGCTAAAGTCTGATCGTCATATAACTGCCAAATGAACATTGTTTTATAGGTTTATTAAGGTATAAACTCGTATATGTTTGATTGTGGTGGGCACCATTGTTTTGTGGCTTTCTATACATCCTCTGAGTTATGGACATGGGCTGCAACTTATAACCCATAATTTAATTGCTTCATAGACTTATGATTGCCACAGACGCTGTGTCTCAACTATTAACATTGTTTCGACGGTCTCACTGATCGTCGTATGGTACAGTGGAAAACAAGATACTGACACAAATGAAATAACTAATTACCACCTTTAATTAATCACAAATTACAATTCGTAATCAACTCGTGCAAAATCCAAGTTAGATTTGTCCACACGTATTAATAGTGTCAAATAATAGAGATCCACACTAATTATAACACAACAACACTTTAGACAATACTTCGACAAACACTCGATCCGCGCTAAGGAAATCGCTCACTGTCAACTGATCCACAGAGCCAGCCACTGTCCCTTATATACTTAGCGCACGTGTTCTAAAATCTGTCTATCCTGAACTTCTTGCTACTTAATGGATAATTCAAGTGTTCGCTACAAAACTCTGGAACGTACTTTAGCGCGACCTTGACTGAGGCTACACCTGCTTGACTTGTTGGTGGGGAGACGGGTGGAGGACGTTCGATACGGTTTTCGTTACAGTACACTTTTGTCGATAGTCATTGTAATAAAATCTAACTAGATGATTAGTTTAATTACTTAAATGTAGGAAATATTTTTGAAACGTATACCAATTACTATAACATAGCCTTGAAAAAGGTATTAATTTATTCTGAATATCTAGACACAGACACCCACATATACATAAACAAGGATTGATGTATAAACCCATGTATATTATTAACAGATATATTTTGAAAGTCAATATTTCTTCCGATTATGAGACACCTAGCGTTCTTTTTCTTCTTCTAAACTTTCGGGATTAGGCAATGTATTTGTTCCGACTTTATAAGAAAACTATACCTTTTAAACTTTATTTTTAATCAGCAGTCATTTATTGTAAATAAACTACTAGTAGATTTTTATATGAATCACCTATGCTAGCTCATGGACATGGTAATACCGAAGTGGATGGAGTAACTTGTGCATCAAGCTAATGTGCTTTCTTCTCTGTTATCAACTTCTTTGTTGACTTTCCTCATAACGGATTTTCTAGGCTACTGTTCCAAAAGACACTGTCTAATAGTTTACACAACCAATTACATGCGACCTCAGACGATAACGTATACTTCACAATGTTCATAAGGGTTCAGCGTTTTTCTATGGAAACCGACTCAGGTAACCTGTTAAAGTGGGTCTTATTAACGGATCGTGTTTCGTGTGCGATACCACGCATTTTGCTTGCAGTGCTTTGTAAAGCTTGAATTCTACCTACACCAAATTTTTACGTATGCGCCAGGCACACGAAAACTAACCCAGATAAAAATTATTGTTACTACGATCTCACTCTGATCGTCGTATGGTACAGTGGAAAACAAAATACAGACACCAATAAAGTCGCTAATCACCAGCTTTAAGTAGTCACAAATAACTGTTGGCAACCAACAAGTTATTCAAAAAGATTATACGCGTACCAAAATTCAAGTTAAGTTTGTTTACACGCAATAATATCAACTATAAGAATTCCGCACTAATGCTAATGGAAATTTCTTTTAAAATCTTTAAACAAAAAATTCTTTACAGCCTCTAAACGTGTTTCTATTGAACAATCCTCGTAATAGCACAGTGTGACAGTACAAAGGAAACGCAATATTTCCAAACGTTTAACACATTTAATTCTTTTTGAATATTTCAAAAAAGCTATGTTATGATAATGCACCCGCCGTATTTTCTCAGTTGTACTGTTGCAGCAAGATAAAGAAAGTAGCGTGTGTAGAAAATTACTGGGACTGTAGACGGCACGCTGTCTCAGGGGAGAACATTTAGCGTACACCAAAAGTAGGAGGAGTCACATAAATTACTAGCAGCAGCAAAGCGTTGTACTTAAACCTTGCAAAGCGGTGTCCTGCCCCCCCCCCCACACACACACACAGAATTCTCCTCTTTCCTCACTCTCCCTCTCTCAGACCAATGTTTAAGAGAAAAAACTTCCACAGCAAGAAGTATATCTGACATGTCAAGAGAGTGTGTGTGTGTGTGTGTGTGTGTGTGTGTGTGTGTGTGTGTGTGTGTGTGTGTGTGTGTGTGTGTGTGTGTGTGTGTGTGTGTGTGTGTGTGTGTGTGTGTGTGTGTGTGTGTGTGTGTGTGTGTGTGTGTGTGTGTGTGTGTGTGTGTGTGTGTGTGTAACAGCTTTTGTATAACAATTTTATAAAACTTGTCCACAAAATTCAGTAGAATTGAAGAGGCTAAGTTTGAAATTCTTCAATGTTTTTATGTACACGTGTAGAATAAGCGTAACCAACAATTTCAGCAGCTTATAGACTTTATTTCAACATTTATTTCATTTAATTTTGTATCCAAGTAGGAATAAAATCTTCACATTGAAATAAGATAATATGAGAAAATGTCTATTGCTTTCTCGTTATGTTTACATACGATAAACGTAAATGAGGATAAATGTCTCAACAGATACGACCAACAACTAGCAAATTAGAGGATGTAAATAATACTGCAATAGACTCTAGGAAGAAGTAAGTAAGAAATATTTGGTCCATCGTAGAGAATTACGGAATCCTATATTGCTCCACAGAAATGCTAAGGGTAGCTTAAATAAAAGTCCACTCTACCCAAAGACGTGTATTAAATGAAAGAGATGTAATTGAGAGCATCCATAGTTAGAAGTCGAAAACGAAGATGTTAACGTTAGAACGGCTATGGTTAGTTATTGACACTACGCGAAGTTAGTTTGCAAGATTTTAAAATATTACTCTTGAACTTTTGTATTGTTAGTCCGACAACATTCTTTTCCTGCACCCATAGTAACGGCAATGTGATACTGGCATCTTCTGACTACAGTGTGATAAACCCGTCTGGCCAATGTAAACCTTTCCGCAACTGCATCGAATTTTATAAATATCTTCAGTGCTGAACGGGATTCTGTCTTTGATTGTTTTTAAAAATTGTCCCAGCTTCTTATGTGGCTAACCAGTGTTTCAGCCACATAAGAAGCTGGCACAATTTGTCACTTAGTCGGCGTTTTTGTCACTTAGACCTGAGGATACTCATTGTAATATGAGTGAATTGTTGTCATACAAGATATTTTTGACGCGGTCCATACCGGAAGAAGACTTTAAAACATAATGGACAACGGCCGCGGAAGCCTACGTGAGAATACAGTCCGGATGAAGGTTTGTCATTGGAGTCTTTGGTCAGGATGTCAATGAGTATAATTAGGAGGGGGTTGGAGAGAGATCCAATAATTTATTATGACTAAGCAGGATTTCTCCAGCTGGAGGTTGTTTAGTCACGTCACAACATTCTTAGCTTGGCACATTGACAATTATAATATTAGCTTCATTCCTCTGTTTTCCATTCCGTCTTATTTGACGCCTCAACACCTTTCCTTATTTAAACAAAATATTTAAGATTAATTATATTGTAATAAAGCATATCAGTTATATCATTTTAGATAAATTAATAATTATTAGTATATCTTTTAGACTGAACACATGTGAATTCTTTTTGTTTTATATTTTCAAAACACGTGATGAAGTGTAGACAGTGTTTGCAAGTAAACAAAGTAAGAAATGTAAAGTGAAATTGTAAATGTAAGCAAGAAGAGTAAACTATTCCCCAAAAATGCCTAGTTACACTAAGTGGAAAATATGTCTGAAGGGTTCTTAAAAAACAGCAATGCAGTTTTCAGTAGGAATAAAAAAGATATTATAGCATGGTTTTGATGGGCACAGATAGACATGTTGAGTTAACGATAAGGTTGATAAGTACTCAGTGAGTCGCCAAACATTGCCAGTAGTTTAGGTAAATATATTATTATTATTGTATAAAGAATAAAATATTATATATGAACACTTTAGACTTTACTAAAGGGAATTTCAGAGATATAACTCAACTTGGAGACTAGTTCCTACCAAATGGTTCAACACAAAATAGATAAACGCCTTTTTGCTAGAAAATTGTTTAGACAGTAACAGGATAAATCTTAAATCAAAACTGGAGGATTTGCTGACAGAAAGTTTCCTGAGATCATTGTTACAGACAACAGTTTAATCCTTTGTTAGGTTTAAATGTGCAAATATTATCATCAAATATCAATAATCAGTTCTGGATACTGTAACGTGACAGAAACAGATGAGCCCATAGGAGTAAACTTAAGACATACCCAATCGGAAAAAAGATGATAATAATAATAAAAAATAAAAAAAACTTGAAAAGTTAAAAGAAATAAAGAAACCAACATAACTAAGAAGTACAATACATTAGTTAATAAGAAAACTTTATGTAAATTACCTTATAAGGAAACAGTATTGTGAACTATATTAAATAAGGAAAAGTGGTACCAGTGTAAACTACAATAAATAAAGAAAAAAAAGTGAAGTGTCAAATGCAAAAGTGAAGTGTAGAGAAAAAAAAGAGAATAAAGAAACACAAAAGTGAGAAATATAAAATGAGTACAAACAACCTTGGAAGGATAATAATGTTTAATAACCAAGAGTACTTACCTATTCATACATGAAGCATTAAGCTTATTATTGTTTTTTCATGTTTTTAGAATAATTTTGATATCATAATAATCAATCTTGTTGATGACCATAGTTGTCATAAGTTATAAGCCAGGTAAATAATTGAATCCCAATTATTTTGGTGATAAACAATGTTATTTCTTTTAGGGAACACTAATACCTAAGGCTTATTAACTAATTACTATAGTAAATAACTAGTCAAATTGAAGGTAACTACTACTTAAGCAACATATCAGATTATATGACAGAAATAATTTTAATATTAATAACCAGTTCTTATGTTATGTTATATGTTTAACTATGTTATAAAATCTATGTTGATGTCAGAAGAAATTTGTTAAAAAATGTTAACCATGGAAGCATGGGATAGGACTAAATGGGTTGTTAAAAAATGTTAATGTAGAAGGAGCAGAGTAATTTGCAATTTTCAGAGGAATTTTGTATTTAATTGTAAGATTCTTTAAATTAACTAAAAAACAAATAATATAATCAGAAGCAATACACAAATAACAAAACATAGACAAGCAACGAATCACCTAAACACAGAACTTATAAAAACTTATAAAAAAAAAATAATAAATTAACCAAAAGTGTAAAACACTAGGAATTAATATAAGTAAACCATAAAATTGCCACTTTTAGATTGTTTTTCCTAATATATCAAAAGTAATGACCAATCCTAGAAGTATAATATGATTTTGTGATGTTCAAAAGACCCAAATGGCATAAACAGCATACTTTTGTAAAAACACAGAACATTTATTATGACACACACACAGGCCATATTTGGTATCATTTTAATTGTAGTAAAACAAAGAATAACATGCTGTAAATTAAATTAAGATAAACTATTTAACAAATAGAGAATAATATATACTAGGGTGTAAAAAATCATGTATTGTAAGAAGTATCAGGTCATGTGACCCCAGAATTCAGTCAAATTAGCCAATCAGAAATTAGAAAAAAGTTGGCCAATCTATTCAAATTCGAAAGAAAACGTTTACAGTGTATTGTTGGCACGAAAGAAGAACGGGTCAGCCCTATGTATGGCAGAATGAAAGTTTACTAAAGAATCAAATCTGAGTGTGTTAAGTTATAAAAAATAAAATTCAAAATTAATAAAAATAATAATAATAATAATGAAGATTTAAGAAGACAGAAAACCAATAATAAGAAACAAAAGAAGAAACACATAAAGGAACACAATAAGTATGCAAAACTAATAGCCGATAATCATATTTGGTCAACCAGCAAGGTGAGAAAACCGTTGTCAGATAACCCAACATTATCGATCACACCACACTAAGAAAAAACATCACAGACACTATTAATTAACACTCCAGTGAAAGAAAACGAACAAATAACTATTATTTCGGTAAAAAACTTTATATAATTTCATTCATATTAAGGGAAATTAGTGTATGAACTTTAATACAATAACAAACGTCTTGATGGCGGCCATGATAAAATACTTTTAGAAGTGACGCTTTCATGTCAAACCAACCCACGCGGTGCTAGTGAGCTTCGGTAACTAATTAGACATTATTTATACAATATTACTTAAACAAAATTCAGTTTCTCATGTAAATTTTGATAGAAATTAAAATTAATTTGTAAGTATTGCACTTCGCTACGGCATTTCTGACTTTTTTAATAGTTCAAAGAACCTTAGAATTAATATAAGTGTTGTAAAAAATTTCAACACAACTAACGATTGTAATTCTCGACTCTAGAGACAAATTCGATGTAGTAAGTAACATTTCAAATTTAAAAACAAATAATTAAATAAAAACCCAAGAGTTAATGCAGCAAAAGCGTTTTATTTATTAGATAAATATAATTTAATAAATTTCAACATGTAATAACAGTAAGAAGACATAGTAAGAATTGAAATAACTTATTGAAGAAGGTGACTCACAGTTAGGCTACCACTGGGTGAATCGATTCCACAATCGAACGTAACATTACTTAATAATTCAAATTAGAATTTTACCGCATTTGACAGGGATCGTCTAGACTTCAACGAATTCTTAAGTTTTGAAGAACAGTGCATTAATTAATTGGGAAACCAAAATTAAACGAATAAACTAATTGAATTAAAGAAATTTATACTTTCAAAACAAATTTTTAATTTTTTAAAAATATTTTTTTTGTAACAAACATTAATAAATTTATTGAACACGAAGAATATTTTAAACACCTACAAGTTACAATATTTGGTAGTATTTTTGAATAATAATTTATGTTAATGTAGTGATACTGGCTTGAGATCTGTTTACATAGAAGAACTGAAGTAATGTTTAATGTATTTTACAGTTTTTATTTGTAATTACTGTAACAGTAGGTAATTAATTTTACAGTAGGTAACTATTAACGAACCGTAATATAATAACAATTAATGTAACAAATAATAATTATGATTATATAGTATAAAAGAGGCAAGGAATAGAACCACAGTACTGTATGTGGCTGAGCCATTGAAATAAGGTTTTTATGAAAATATTAATCACTTGAAAACCGATAAAGATGAATAAAAATTAAATTTGACTGTTGTGTTTAATGCACTTGTTTCAGGTAAGTTACTCTATGATGAAGAAGGAAGATCAATTTTTACAGGTTAACTTAATTTTCGAGGGGACAAAACATTTGCGTAAGATTGTTTTTTTTTATTTTGTTCATACAAGAACATTACTAAGATTTTATAATTCTTAACATTTAAGAACTATTTATTCACTTGGGGACTATTTATGTTTTAAAATAAGCTAAGTCGTATTTGTGGCGGTTATTCAATATTAATTTTTAAACTTGGCAATTCAGTTTTATAGTAATTTTACTGAAACCGTTAAAAAATTTTAGCAACAAAAATACTAATCTTATTGCGTTCATTATATAGACTTTTGTACTTCACTTTTATCAATGTTGTTTTTCAAGTTGATTTTATCTCCTATCCTTCTGCAAATAATTGTAAATCTTTTATACAAAGTCGTTTCTGATTGAATAGTGGGCATCACACTGACGAGGGTAGACTGTGTTTGCAAATGTGAACTTGCAAAACGTATAACTATGACGAGACAACTGGACTCTTTGTAAATCTCCAAGGTTGAAATATGACAGAAGGGGTTCGAAAAAGAATCAGAAAGGTTAAACATGATTTTAAAAGGAAATTGTAAAATCAATTCAAGGAGCGAGACGGGAAAACTTTTCGCATAGATGCCACTGAAACGTGCTAAGATGGGCAGCAAAGTGCAATTTACCGCTGTACTTTTGATTTTTTTAATTTCCCAAAAGCCGCATTTTTATAACTCTTCCTATATATCTATAGGAGACAAAAATTGGAAATATCTTTGTTACACTTTCTACGAGAGTAGATATGTTACCCTACTACTGAGAAAAGCATCACAGAACAATGTAACACAGTTAATTATACACGTGTTTTTTCAAATTGTAAAATTACTGCAAGGGTCTGGTAAAAACTATAACACAAATATAAATTTTATTATAGTGTATTCTTGTCACTTAAAAGACTTAAATTCTCTGACAGACAAAATAAATACAACTTTTACTATATATTCTAATTACTAGACGAATAGGAGAAACGAATAACAAGCAACTAATGCACGAAGAAATGAACAAGTCACTAAGAAAAAGAAGTAACATGGCGTGGTGTTTTAATGTTACTTTTTCATGGAGAAAACGACGTGGTGTGTTTCTAAGAGTGACACAGCTCTTCTTCTTCTTTTTATTTTTAGAGGGGAAATCCAAAATCCATTATGGACACCAGTGCACCCGTGTACACTGGCGTGTGGGACTCTCACCCACTAAAACCCCTCTCCGCCCCTCTTCTTCTCCACTCATGGGCCACTGGTCTACATGAGTCCATTTCATTCTCAACTCGTCCTTTGCTTTCCTTACTTGCCCATCCTGTCTCTGTACACTCTGCCTTCAACTACCAATTTGAGTAGTTTCTTGTATTTGTTTATTCCTCCATCTCCTTACTCCTCTCAACACTGTTAATCAGGTTGTGTATTATTGTTTCTTGTTTTTATTTCATCCAAATCTATCGTACGTATACAACAGATCGTTTTCTATTCATTGCTGACTTCTTTAACTACTGGTAATTCTAACAACCTTCTTGGCTTATCCTTCCTGTAACCATTCTTCTTTTGATTAATGCAACTATGTAGACATTACTTCTCGTCACGTGCCCTATTATTATACTCTCCCTCCTGTTTATGTCTTTCAAAATTCGTCTTTTTAATTCACTTGTCCCAAAGCTTATGTATTATTCAAATTATTTATCCACGATGGTTTAACAATCATTATAATCTCTTTCCGGTACATTGTGGAAAACCTCTATAGCTGTTTGTCTCTTTTGGTAAAAGTTCAGGTTTTGGATCCATGAATTCTAATATTTCACTCTTACCTACTTACTAAATTCTTCCGTATGCTTTTCTTATAATATGTAATGTGAGGGGAATTTTAGTTTCCTTAAAATATATTTTCCCTGCTTTAGCTTATGTTTTATGTTTTAAGAGTTTTTCAACTTACGTAACATTACATTGAAAGTACGTAAAATTTTCCAGCTGATCTAACACCACAACGATTTGTTTTATTTTGGTGCGCTTACTTTTCAAAGTGTTTTACTTGGCAGGAAATCATTTTTCATTACCGTCCTTAGCTCATCTAGTGCCGAGGGACGCACATCAAAAATTATTTTTGTTTTGACTAATCGATTAAAGTCAGCTGTGCGATACTCTCCTTCTGTCTAAAGGAAATTCGTAGGTATTAGTGTTCTCAGAGATTTATTGCTACAGTAACGTCATTTTGCTAATGTCAAGAATTCCTCCAATACTCAAGTTTACATTCATCGATTAGCTTTTTTTCAGCTTTTATTTTCCTCTTTATATATTATTCTAGTTGCTAACCTTCCACCTTTATCAACATTTATTCCTAATAACATATTTTGAACGTGGAATTCCTAAACAAATAGCTTCTGTGTTTTATGGAATCGTCTTAATCCGATTTGACAGTTCCGTCAATACGGCTGTCTGATCGCCCGATTATGCTATGATAGCAATACTGTCTGCTAATTATTGTCTTGATAATATTAATTTTAAAGTCGGCACCTCTTATTACTTGTAATATCTAGCCACCAAAAAAAAAACACTTATTTTTCCACGTTTGCCTTCATTTTAATGGACATATTACATATATATTAAATATATTATATGTAAGAGACATAATACCTAAAAAAACATGACATAATACTTTACACATAATTTAATAATTGACTAAAAGAATATGCTGCAAACAATAATTAATAAAATTGAATAATTAAACCTAGTAAAGGTAACAAGTATTTAAATGTTATAAATACAATAAACAATGTAAACATGTTAAACGAAATTAAAATACCACTGTAAACTTAACATAAAAAACAAACATAATGAACAATATATACATAATAAGCATAATGAATATTTGAACATAATAAGCATATTTAACAGTAAAAACATTAATCATCATAATAATCAATATAAAGTTGTAAACGTAACATTTGTGTTATTACATTTGCAGGCATCATGTTACCGGTACACTACATTTTCTGACATAAAACCTATCAACGCGCAAGTGAGTGTAATTATTAATTTAACAGTTGAATAGCGAAGGTGATTTTCGCACTGTAAAGAGAGGTGATTTATTAAGAGAACACGTGGCTGCTAGCAACACTTGTAGTCATTATTTAGTAACGTCTACATGAGGTAAATTAAATCTGTAAAAGCGAAGCAGATTACGTAATTAATTGTATGCTTTGCTGAATGCGACTGGTTCTTTCAAAGCAGTTACTAGTCAAAGACTGCTTATTTAACGCAGCACTTTCATGTTGTAGCCAAAATCTGTATGGATACAAATACTAGTTGAGACCAGTGGCGAAGTTACATGGAGGCAAATGAGGCAATGCCTACCCTAAAAAATTCTGTAGAATAAAAATCATAAATACGTATGAACTACATAACGTAAAGATTATACATTGTTACCGCAACTGTCGAATTTATTAGGCCGAAATGTGCTTTACTGAGCGACCGTTAGATGGTGACAGGTGAGACTCGGCATAGCTCGTTTAAAGGGAATGAGGCAACCTGAACTTGCCTCAGCGTTTTTTGTATACATCGAATGTAAGCAATGTGCCGGAGTGATAGGGAAATGAAGGGGGAGGGGGATTGTCCCGTGCTGTACACATAGAGCGTTGAGGCATGCCTCACTTCTGTGGTCCAAACATTCAAGTTAAAGCGCGCTGTGTTGTTTATAAGTGTGTTTATTTTTTGCGGTTATTAAAAGTGTCCCTGTTATTCCGCTGAAATAACAGATGATCAAGATTGTTATTTGAATTATTTGTAACATTAAACATATATATATATATATAGAAACTAATCAAGTTTAAAAATTTGAAGTTCAATCAGTTGTATTATTGTGTATGACTAATACAAGGATTGTTCAATATAAAGACGTATAGAGCTGTAAAGCATTTTTTATTCAACGATTTTAAAAGAAGTCTCCATTAACATTAAGACATGAGTTCCAGTGTTGCACCAACCTGTAGATTCCCTGCTAGTAAAATTCTTACGGCTGTTTGTGGAAACATTCGCTTACAGCAAACTCTACCTCAGCGTCCGATTTGAACCACCATCCTTTTAGTGATTCCTTAAAAAAATTTAAGATAAGATTTTTGCCTACCCGTTCATTAACTACTAGCTTCGCCACTGGTTGAGACATCTAGTTCTGTAGCGTCACGAACCTCTGTCATTTGATTAACAGTTAAAGCCAATGTCAATAAGACACTGTTACGTATGCGGAAAAAGTGTTGCAACATTCTACGTGTTTCTCGGCTATTTTAGTGGAATCCGGCTACAATGTGTTGTGTGCTTACGTGATCTCAACATGCGTTAGCCAGACTGTTCCACATTCGCCGACCGCGCGCACTGTGTCAAGGCCGCAAGCAATTACTCTCTAGTGTAGCACTGACGCGTAGTATGGATGAGTCTGTAATTTCAGCCGGCTATAAATATAGGCATTCAGAGGAGCTTAGTTCAGCTTAAGTAGCGATTTATTCTAGTGCGGTTTGATGTATTGTGGCTAAGTGTTATGTGTTTCATAATTGTGCGGGACAATTGTAATACAATTACGTTTTATATTAGTTGACATTTTTATTGCGTGTGTACAATTTTATTTGATTTCTTGTAAGAGAATATCTTGTTGGTTATAAATTATCATTTGTGATAATTAAAGCTGGTGATTAGTGACGTAATTGGTGTCTTGAATTTTGTTTTCCACTGTACCACACGACGATCAGTAGACCGTCGTAACAAGACTGATAATGTCAGAAAGATCAGTACTCAGCATGATAATACTCTAAATCGTGTAAATACACATACATACACGCAATCCGATTATGACTGCAGGTAAAGCAACAGTTTGTCAGGAAGAGGGGTACTGCACTACTTCTACTTCTTTCCACTTTTTTACACATCCTAACCATATTATTTGCACCCCTCTTGCGACAATTTCTATACCACCAAAATTTTCTAGCCATCTTTACATTTAAGTATCATCTCGTTATCGTCATTGTTGCCTTCGTCAGCTTCTCTTCTTCTTCTTCTTCTTCTTCTTCTTCTTCTTCTTCTTCTTCTTCTTCTTCTTCTTCTTCTTCTTCTTCTTCTTCTTCTTCTTCTTCTTCTTCTTCTTTTTCTTCTCCTCCTCCTCCAGCTTCTTATTCTTTCTCTTCTTCTTCCTCTTCGTCTTTTTTTAATTTTCTTCTCCTCTAATTATATCCTTTCTACACCTTCTTAATTTTTTCCTCCTCCTCTACATCCTTCTTTTTTTGCATCTTTTTTTTTTTAGTTTTCTACACTAATGTTTTAATCTCCTAATATTACGGAGTTGCTCTGTTGGTGTCGTTTCTAAGATAACGTTCCACCTTGAGATATTTCGTCGTCGTCGCCATCCTTTACGGCTTAGGCTAGTAGCCTGTTCCACTCTCAATCAAATCCATCCAACCATCGTTTATGTGGTTTATCCACACTTCTCTTCCTTCCCTTGGATGATAGTCAATGGCTCTTCTTGAGAATTTAGTTGGATCTATTCTCTCTAAGTGTAACTACAACTCCGTTTTGTACTGCAAGATTTTCTCATTTTGCATACAGTTATTTAAACATATTTAAAGCGGTCCAGGTCACTGTATGATAATTATATATAATTTACCTTAATTTCCGTCCAGTGACGTCAAGCGTAATTTGTATTTGGTTACGCGTTTCAGGCCACGTAGCCCATCCTTAGACCATCACTCCAAGAGTGATTAGACGAGCTCCTCTTGGAGTGATGGTCTAAGGATGGGCCACATGGCCTGAAACGCGTAACCAAATACAAATTACGCTTGACGTCACTGGACGGAAATTAAGGTAAATTATACATACAGTTATGCCATGCTCATTCTAATGTGATAATTTCTGATAATATTTTTTTTGTGTACAACCCTTTACAGCCCTCAAGAACCTCATTTCCGCTCGTTGTATTCCAGACATATCTTTGGCCTTTTAATATAAGTCTCACTACAATAGAGTAGCTGAGGTTTGGCCATTACATTATAATATTTCAATTACTTCTCTTCCCTTGTTTCCTTCTTTAAGTGTTTAATGATACATCGACAGACCAACTGAAAGAGACTAATTTTGCTCTCAACCTCTTTCTCATCTTCATATATAATGCTGTACCCTAGACATTTTAAATCTGGCAGCTGTTCGATTGGCGAGTTTTATACAAAAATCTTTGTTCTAATATGACTTGCTGCAGAGAAAGCGATAACTTTTGTTTTAGATAAGGAAATGGTTACTTTTACTAACTTCTTAACCCATTAAAAACTGTCTAACAATTTGTTGCGGTCGACAGACCCCGTATTTTGTAAGCATCTCCGACCTGCTTTTGTTAAACCTAACTCCAACGGTCTCGTCAACCTCTACAAGCATTCTGCTGAACAGCGATTGAATTTTCAAAGCAACGCGCTGTAGGAAACATAATAAACCAACTATTACAGTGACAGCCATTTATATAAACCGCCCACACTACCCCACGTGGTTTCACCAGGTAAGCTTTGACGTAGTTGAGCATAGCGCTAATGACCGCATATTGATTTTGTGGTGCGCTCGGGAAACGAACCCAGGAATTAAACTAATAACCAGACATCAAAATGTGGTTTGAATTTGAATGAAAATGCTGAGATTAAAAACTCATCGCCTGTTGTTTCTGTGTAAATTTCACCTTCCCGTTCACCTATTAAGAGTACGAATTCATCAGAACATATAACACGAGAGGACAGAAGAAAGAAAAAAATGTATTTTTATGTTTGACCATTACTAAATATAATGTACATTACCACTATTCTATTATCATGTCTGTAAAGAAAAGATAAGATGTCTGAGGAAAGTGTCGAGACCTTATTTTTTATTGTCTAATGAAAGGATTGTGATAGCTTACATTAATCTAGTTACTCGTAACCTCCCCTGAATATATTTGGCTTAAATCAGTGTTTTCTAAGCCACTAAAAGTTTTGCTGTTTTATACAGTGTGCATGCTGAGAGGGTACCAGTGCAGAGCTAACTATCAACAACAGACGGTCAAACTTCCACGCTTTTAGCAAATGTTTCTGCTGGCTTCGTCTTTAGTTCTGTTTAGGCATTCTTAGGCTTAGATTGAGTTTTCGGATAAAGTTGCCTTTCGGTTTTGAACATAGAGCTCGCCACTTTCGAAAAAAGTATTAATACAGGTGATCGTTATTTGCAAAACTTCAATTTGAATACAATATCACATCCCATGGATAATTTGTTTCTTCTTTTAATAAGCAGTCAACCAAAGTATTTTTGATTGGTAATAGATATGTTAAACGTAGTCTACACTTACTGTTTAAGATAATATCGGTATGGAGAACCATACATGACTTCCATATCCTAAGATTTATATTTAAAATCATTTTCGAAATGAAATATTACCATAGAAAATACTTCTTTCTACTTACTGCTTCAGCCTTAACCACAGTACTGTGGTCACTAACGTATACCACCTCACGTTATCGCACTCGATTTTCACTGATGATGGAAGTCGATGGCATTGCCGAAACGACTGGTTTTGTAGAAAACATTGGACTACGGCCAAATATCCCGGGAAGGAATTTTAACAAAAACTACTTCTTTGTTGCCGATAAAGTTGTACACATATATATAAAAAATATGCATAAAATTAATGGCTTGTATAAGTTAATGATTGATCTCCATTAAGTAGTGCTCAAGTTTCCAAAGTTTTAATATCATGATGTCCGTAATTAAAACATCAGAGCAGGTTTAGTGTGTATGAGGGTACACCGTGGACAAAAATTTTCAACATTTCCTATTGAGCGTTGCTTAGAGTAAAGCTGCGAATCTACAGTGTACATTTCACAGAACAAACACGCGGAAAAGAAGGAGCGCTCCGAAATCACTCATGGACCCTCAGCATCTTGCAGAGGGTTCATTCCCTAAAGACGAAAAGTCTGTCAATGAATCGTTCCTCTGTAAACACGTGCAGTTACACTGCCCAGCGATCCACAGGAAGCAAATCGCTATCCACGCTGGACACTTTTTCGGCTTGCACGCGTTATGTTGGTATGGGTTTCGGCACTTCCCATTTAAAAAGCGTGTAAATGTAAGAAAATAAACATGAATGAGGCCAGAAATAAAGCGAATTTTGTGTGTGTGTGTGTGTGTGTGTGTCTTACCTGCCTTAAAAATCACTTAGACTTATCAAAGTTTAAAAAAATGTTCACGAAGACTAGACTGTAGCAATTTATTCTGCGTTAACACAATAAACAAAACACCCGATATAAATATACCTTAATAGCATGCCCTTTTAAAGAGAGTATACATGACGATAGGAAATATATATGAAAAAACTACTGCAACTCAAAATAGTCTTATTTAGTGGCAAAAAAGAGGATAAATACAAAAATATAAAAAAAACTTGCAAGAGTAGAATAATTTTGCACCCCTCTATAACGGTACTGGTAACAAACGGGAGATAAGCGGTAGAAACAAGTGTCAGAGACGACGTAATATCTCTGTCTGTATAACTGATCTAGTTATTACCTGCAAACAACATTTACAGTAGAGTTATTGTACACTTATAGTTGTACTGTAACAACAGTAATTAAACTAATTTGTGAATAGTTACTGTCATTGTATTTACAATATTCTTATTTTAAATATAAATACAGGCGGACGCACACGCACACACACACAAAATTCTATACAAACTACATTAAACCTTCGCAGTGCTTTTGCACAGAGTTTCGAGATGTTAACAAAACATTTAAAATATATTCATAGAGCGAATGTTGTTAAAACAAATAGATTATATTTAACGTCTTTTGAATTAAATAAACTAACTACTCGGCCAGCGAATATTGGTTTTATCTATAAAAACATTAGTTACTATTAGGATGCAATAAACTACTAACTTAAACCGATCGTTACACAGGTGACGTCAGAACTTTCGGCTGTGACGTCAGAGCAATTGTATAAGCTGCGCACGCATTTCTCACCCTAAACCACAGTGCACCAAACACCACGTCGTAAATTTACATTAAACTTGTTAAAATCCAATTTGTTAAGTAATTATATTTTGCACATAGTTTAAACATAGTGTGTACTTTTAAAGAAGTACCATTAAACAAAATTTACACGTTTTTAATGCAAGTATATTTAAGAAATTTGTGTTGTTTAGTTTACTTATGGTTTCTGTAATGTAATATCCAATGATCGCATATAAGCACATAGTTTTAATTATAAGCAATCCTACACATTGCTGTTGTAAGTTTTCATTCATTTATTTTATTTTAGTAAAGAATATTCTCTCACTTTTACATGTTCGGTTCAAATAAATTTAAAATTTGTAATTAAAGAAAAATACTTTAATTATAGGGTAGTAACAAACACTAATATGTAACAGTAATAATTTTATTTTACTTTACACAAAAACTATTTTGACACTTATGGTACAAGAAATAACATGGTAATATTAACAAGCTGACAATAGTAACCTATGACAAGTTGCCATTATAAATAGTAACCTTTACTTTTCTCTAACATTAAATAAATATTTCTTTGCACACATTTCTACTCCTTACATATTTCTAAATAAATGTAGAGTATCTACAAATATTTATTTATTATACAAAAAATAATATGGTATCATACAAATATTACTGAATAATTAAATATTGTTTGTAATAAATCTTCAATCGCGGTTTCTTCTACGTGGCATTGCTATGAGTAACTATATTCATTACGCCAGACGTAGCCGGACATAACGCATTGTTTCGACGGTCTAATGATCGTCGTATGGTACAGTGGAAAACAAAGTACAAGACACCAATTAAGTCACTAATCACCAGCTTTAATTATCACAATTAAACAGTTTATAATCAACAAGATAGTCTCTTACAACAAACCAACTAAAAATTGTTCACACGCAATAATAATGTCAACGAGTGTCGCATAAATTATAAAACACGTAACACTTCGCCAGAATACTACGAACAGCACTCGAATAAATCGCAACTCGAAGTGAACTGAGCGTCGCTGAGTACTTGTATTTACACCCCGCCGAGGTTCCAGAATATTCCCTAATAGGCGTCAACTAGAAACACACGAACGTAATTGATTGCGGTCTCTGGAACACAGCGCGCGCGGACCGGTATGATCTGGAAAAGTCTCGTTGCGGACGCGTGACAAGTGTCACGTAATTGTCCTTCAACTCAGAGTACAATCAATATGTAAGCACACACACACATTACAGCTGGGCTCGGGTGGAATATCCGAAAAACACGTAGCATGCTCTGTAATGTGCTAACAGTATGTTTACTGAAAGATAGCGCTCTTTACGGTCACGCTGGCTAAGAACGTCTAACCAGCGAATTATTAGAACTTAGAGCTCGTTCCTTGCATTTAAAGTTTTCTAAAGAATGGGCTGCAGGGCTTTATTTTGAATGGAAAACACAAACAATACCTGAATAATGAGAGAGAGATTTCCAGGTAAATTAATATAAACGTGTAGCAATTATTTTAACAAGACAAGACCTGGACAAAAATGTTGTACAAAATCGGATGCTAAAGAGAAGAGTTTTGACAAGACAGTCTAATGCTTTGCTACGGAATGGCCACTTAAGTAACAACAACAAACATTGGATGTGTAGGATGAGTGAGAAAAAGCGGTGCTTTATCGGCTCCGGAACCTTATTGAGGAACAGTCGCGACGGCCCGTCACTGGTGGTGAAAAAGTTATTTACTGGACATGCTGTAACCAAAAAGGTTCGGGCCGCAACGGAAAAAGGGAAATAGAATTGCGAGTTTTACAAGACACTACGATCACAGATGACTAGAGAAAAGAAAATTGATTTGTTACGGGCGCATGAGGACTACTGCAAAACAAGTGATTAGAAAACGTTCCTAAGCGAACACACCCTGAGACCGAAGCGGACACACTAAGAATGAGATGAGACCGAATTGGAAGGTCAGTAGACTACGGTGTAGTGGTGGAAAGAAGAGGTACATGAGAGGAACTGTATGAAAACCGTTTGTGCAGACTAGTCTGCATAAAGTAATCGATCAAAATGCAAAGTACTCACTGAATCACACGCGCACATACTCAGTACAATGCTCAGCACTCACTGAGTCACATAAATGAATAAACTTAGTTCATTTACTTCTGTGTCTGGAGTGCTACAAAACTTGGAGTTTTGGATGCGCTTTAATTGGTAATTAATTAGTTTACTTGAAAGAACAAAGGGCGTGTCCTCTCAAAGCATGATGTCGCCGACGTTATCTTTCAAGGGCCCTCCGGTGAAACGTATTTCCTGGGTAATCTCACGAGGTGTCAAGCTCTGTCTTTTTAAGTACGTGCAGGCTACATCGACGAATCAAAACTGGAGAAAATCAAAACTGCCGGTACTCTTCGACCAAGCCGATGCTGAAAGTCCCACATGAGTTTTAGTACAAAGCAGACTAGTTACGGGACACGCACATTCCCTCTCACAGCACATAATTACAAATGTTACAAAATTACTGTATCAAATTAAAAATACATAGCTGATTTTAAAAATTAAATGTTTTTTTCTGACTGACTGCAATGCAATTCAAATTAAGAGGCTTTGTGCTACAAACAAGTTACATCTGGTCGCTTATGAAAGAGTTACAGCATCATACATCAAAAGATACATACTTTTCATTACATACATGCAACTGACAAATATGAATTCGGCACTGCCATTGATTCATGCAGGTGAAGTATTCATAGTTACCTTGGTATATTGAGTTCCCAGCACAAAGGGCAGATTTGAAGAAAATTGCCTGACTCTGCTTACCCTAATACAAGCTCGGACCCCCGTAGCTGACTGAGGAAAAAAAGGTCGACCGTCTCAGTACTGAATAGTTTTGGAAATTAAAGGTGGGGTGGGGGGGTTCGTCATGACGTCGAACAGCAACAGAAACAAACCTCAAATGATTGCACTACCAACCCTATACGATACGTCACGGACGCATCATTGTTTGGATTAATAATAATGACGATATACGCGGCGGATACCGAGTAACTACAACAAATTAATACCCACTTAACATCAGCATAGGGAAGCCGATTCGATAGCAACTCCGTCCTCCCTCCCCCCACCAATCCTTTCGGTTAACATTTCTGATTAAGCCTTTCGGTTAAGCTGTCTCTTCAGTTTCACGTGACGTGGCAGTTATATACTTCAGCGTTGACTTCTGTAAACGCTGTTTGATGTTTTTAAACTATTAATTATTTTCCTTTAACAGTTGAAAATGGTTAATTCATGTTGTACCTGCGGATGAAAAATTGTTATAAGAAACAGTCAGAATATAACGCAAAAGAATATTTGCTGTTAGAAGCACATTAACAAATACTATTCCAAAATGTATAATTTGTTTTCAGTGTTGTGACATAAAATATGTATGTTTATATTATACTGAAGCAGTGCAATAAACAAATTCTTCTTCTTCTTCTTCTTCTTCTTCTTCTTCTTCTTCTTCTTCTTCTTCTTCTTCTTCTTCTTCTTCTTCTTCTTCTCCTTCTCCTTCTCCTTCTTCTCCTTCTTCTGCTCCTCCTTCTCCTCCTCCTCCTTCTTCTTCTTGTTCTTGTTCTTGTTCTTGTTCTTGTTCTTCTTCTCCACGTCAAGGTATAGGCTTGCAGCCTGTTCCGCCTTAGCTGAAGTCATCTCTTCCTTGGTCTACCTATATCTCGTCTTCCTTGAAGTCCGTATCTTATTAATTGTTTAGGTATTTTCATACCTTAAATTCTTTCGTTATGCTGCCTCCATTTTATTTGTCCTTTCCTTATTCTTCTGGCCACAGAATATACACTTAACTTGGTTCTTACATCTTCATTTTGTATTTGATATCTAAGGGTGCAACTTTGGTTTTTCTCAAAAACTTCAATTCGTTTGTTTTGTATTCATCACTCATCATTTATCGTCATCGTCCAAGTTTCACTTCTATAAGTTAAATCAGGTGTTGGTATTACTTTACAGAATTTTTTCTTTGTGTCTTTCCTTGTATTATTTCCAAGTGTTCTGTGTATTCGAAGGATGTGGTAGGAAGAGCACACCAAGAATCTTCTGATAGATTAATATCTAATAGATATATACACTCCAGACAGGAAGTAGCATACAAAAGAAACAAAATATAAAATATGTAATTATTGTCTTTTTTTGTAATTGAATAATTTTTAACAACTGGCTTGTCTAATAAATTATAATAGCATAGGCAATAGCAAACGTTTCTTTAAGCGCACAAAGTCGTAAAAATTACAGATATCAATATCCGGTGATTGAGTAAGCTATGTAGTCTGAAGTAACATCTAAAATAACATTCTCGTTTGATGATGTGAGATCTCTAATATTTTTATATCACAAAGTACCTACACGGTGGAGTTGAATTGTATAAGGGCAGTATATCGTCGAACATTGCCACCATGCAATAAAATACGAGTAACCGAAAGTACGTGTCGTTTGAGTTTGCTTGCGAAAG
Source organism: Magicicada septendecula (assembly GCA_034769895.1). NCBI lineage: Eukaryota > Metazoa > Arthropoda > Insecta > Hemiptera > Cicadidae > Magicicada > Magicicada septendecula. Next base: position 446,993,345 of record CM068374.1, read on the forward strand.
ATCTGCGAGCGTTGCAAAATAGTGACAACGTATCGACTGAACAGTTGTGTCTCGTTAGTCTCGAAGCGACGCAATATATAAACATCCAGCAGGTAACTGAATGAGGTATTTACTCACTTTTACAAGACGCTATGCCAAAATTCGATGAGTTTCGTCATCATACTGCCACCTGTCGGCCGCTCCTTGAACCATGACTATCAGAGTTGCCACCTTACAGTACAACCGTTTCATGTTTTTACAGCATTTAGGAAATCTTATGTTTCATTTAATTAGTGTCCGGGAGGTAACCGTTACATGATGGACCTTAAAGTACAAGTTTTATTATTTCGGCTGTGTAATAATATAAAAACACTATACTATGATTTCATGATTAAAATTTCGTATATATTATTGCAGGGTGAGATGAGAGTTTAAAATTAATCCAATGTTTCGGTCAATACTTCAGTAAAAAATCAATAGCCAAAGCCAGTGAAATCTTAAGGCATGGGCTGTGAAAAGTACACAATAAATTTTTAAGCATATAGGCCTATATTTATCCTCCCTTTTATTTTCTGTTTAAAGATGTATATATTTCTTTGAACATATGCTTAGAACTCAAGGCACCAAGAACTAATATATGTTTACAATTTTAGGATTCAATGTGCTTATAACGTTTTATACAAAAAGAGAGAATTAAAAAATTAACGCTTTTTTACAATACCAGAAGTGTTTTACTCGCGCACGTAAGAAAGTAAATGTATGTAAATATTTTACCCAATCTTCTAGTACTTGTAGCCACATTATATTAATACATTTTGTTTAGATTTAAAGGCTACTGAGCAATACCTTTCTTCAGCAAGAAACCACACTACAGATCTACTCTTCTCCAGATTTCCGGTTTCTGGACAGATTTGTAGTACTTCCATAATTCTGTGGTGATAGAAGTTTTAAATATTACTTTTGAAAAGCCTAGCTTGGCATTTACGAAATTGTGCAAAATATTTTAAATTTAATGACGTACAGAGCCAATTCAAAGTTTAAATCATAAATTTTCCAAATTGTAAATTATTTAAATTTGTTTTTTAATTTATGTTATATTTTTACATTTGGCGTAGTGTAGTTTATATGTTACATCCAGTGTACGATTAAATCCTCACTATTGCTTGTAGAATAATAAATAGGATTATTTGATTGGGGTAATCATTTTTATTGGTATCACTCTCTATTATCTGATGTTTTTTTCATGTTTAAATAAAAGCATTTACATTAGAACTAGATAGGGAGGACCCGATATATAAATAGCCTTATTAGATAGTTTTTACTATGGAACTAGTGAAGACCAGCAGTGGCAACGGTTCATTGAAAGCGATAAATTTACTCAACCATCAAAGATAACTGAAAATTAGTATTAGTTGCAATACTAACTACACTAATGGGTTCGGAGACTAGTAAAGATAATTGTTAATTTAAACGTAACATGATTAAACTTATTATTTAATTTGTTCATATTTAATAAAATAATCATATCTTTGTCAATCTAGTCTTTATATAAGTTAACTGTTTAAAGATATAACTTTATTTGTTTTAAAAAAAAGTCTGTAGTTTGTAGAATTTGAAGAGTTATCCCGCAAAAAAAGAGACGAAAAATGCGGGTATGAATTATGTTAGTAATAGTGGATCGTACAAACATACAGTAGCTAAATTTATTTTGAAGTGTTAACTTCTTATAGCAGAGGAGAGGGAAAAAATAATATACACGGGAGTGAATCCGTAGAATGTGACGTCATCAGAAAGGACTGCGACGAGAATCCGTAACAATTTCCCCCTCTCTGTTTACATGTTCATGTTTCATATATCACTCTTTGTTTTTAGTAATATTTTTTATTCCGTATTTATACGCACTATTAGGTATTTATTTCGCACTTTTCCGTTAATTTACGCACTTTTTAAGGTTTATTAATTTAAAGTTTGAATTTTGTGCGCGGTCAAATGTAACATCGCGTGTTCGATCCCACGCGCGTTTTCGTCTTTCTCGCTCATAGATTCGATATTTATAAAAGCTATTTGTACAATGTTTAAACTTATTTACTACTTACACTACTTATAGTTATTTTACATAAACGTCATTTTTTCGTCTTTTTGTCATTTACGAGATATTAGTACTGTCTTTATTCGTTGTATTTGTATTCATCGTTCAATTAGTTAATTGTGTGTGTTGTTCTTTAGTCCAACTTCTGTTATTTTTTGTTCTGTGTATTAGTTGGCTTTATTTCGTAGTTTTGGTATCTCGTCTGTATCTTGTATGTTTTATTATTGCTCGTCTCTCTCTCAGAATAATTAATTTGCTTGGTTTTATTTCCACTGATTTGTTAGTTTCTGTTTATTTCCTCAAATCTTTATCCCTGTGTTTGGAATTTTCGGGTCAACTTGTACTTTTGTTTATCAAACGTTCAACTGTTTATTTTAGAGACATTTCGAGATGTTACATATGCTCTATCTTCAAGGTTGATAATTTTCTACCACGTGCGGCTAATAAAAGGAAATTATTGAGTGCTTTTTGTGCAATTCTTTAGTAGATAAACCTGGGTTTAGAGAAAAAAGGGAAAAAATTAAAAAATTTACTCCGGACATCTGGAATTCATGTAAACTTTACTTGAAATCACGTCATAAATACAGCGACGTTATATTTCCGGAAAGTTATGACGATGAAATTATTGGTTACCCATTCCTCCTGCTACAAGGAATTCAATGTAACAAAAAAGTATTTGTTGAATGAAAGGTAAGTCTAATATGCATTGTACGTAAATGTTTAAACATTTAGTAATTTTTTTCTTAAGTTGTAACGTAATTTTTAACGGTAATTTTTTAATAAATTATCTTTCTGCAATGATGTACTTTTCATTTAATTTGAAATGGTATTTTTAAGTTAACACTTCTGTCGTCAGTCCCACGACAGCCAGATTTTTTATATTTACCCCTATGATTTCTTCATAATACTGTACAATGTCCAGAATAGTGATTTAGAAATGCAAGGTAAGCGTTTTATTACTGCCAAATCAGTAGGCCTACTTTTTACATGATATCGTTACGACGCGACGGTCTACTATGGTACAGTGGAAAACAGAATAGAAGACACCAATTGCGTCACTAATCACCAGCTTTAATTATCACAGTTAAACAGTTTTTTAATTAACAAGATAGTCTCTTACAGCAAATCAAATAGAAACTGTTTCCACGGAATAATAATGTCAACTAATACAGTCACGCACAATTATAAAACACATAACACTTCGCCAGAATACAACAAAAACGCACCGGAGTAAATCGCCACTAAAACTTAACTAAGCGTGTTTGAGTACTTGTATTTATATCCCGCCGAGATTCCAGAACAGTCCACACTTCGCGTCAACAAGAACGCTACTAGAAAACACTAGAGCGTAATTGCTTGCCGCCTTGAACACTGTGTGCTCGGACCGGCGAAATCTGGATCAGTCTCGGCTACGGACGCGTGGACAAGTGTCACGTAATTGGCCTTCATCTCAAAGTAGCAGCAATACGTGCGCACACACACAGCCGGATTCCACTGGAATAGCCGAGAAGCACGTAGAATGTTCTGTAATGGTGTACACTTTATCCGCGTTACGTAACAATATTATTTAATAAATTATTTACCTTAAATTATCCGCCGTGTGATTTCTTGTGCTTCGTCTATGACGCGTTTCACAGCTTATGCTCCATCATCAGATATTAAAAGGTAAAACTATCACTCTTGCGAGATCGTTAAGAAGTCAAAATGTCAAAATATCCATATGAACCGTACGCGGATTTGGGTGCGCACCCGTTCAAGTTCAATCTGCCACTCTTGACAGATTCAAGACAGAACTGACACCGAGTGGTAGATTGAACTTGAACGGGTGCGCACCCAAATCCGCGTACGGTTCATATGCATATTTTGACATTTTAACTTCTTAACGATCTCGCAAGAGTGATAGTTTTACCGTTTAATATCTGATGATGGAGCATAAGCTGTGAAACGCGTCATAGACGAAGCACAAGAAATCACACGGCGGATAATTTAAGGTAAATAATTTATTAATTCGTACAAGTGATTTGGTTACCATATTAAACATGAATATTATTTAACGCATTTGAGCACTAGATGATACAGATGTATGTCAATTCTATCTAATCAACTGTGTTTTGTGATACAAATATTTCGTCATTACCAGGTCCGTAATTTTTACATATTATGAAACACACTCATGTACCTCTATCTAATCAACTCTGATCTGTAATAGAAGTATTTCATAATTTCCGTCTCTAGGTGAGATTCATAAAATGCTCATAGTTTCTTTTCACTAAAAGCGGATATAAAAATGGTCCGTAAAAGTTTCTTTCCCAGCGAGCTTTCGAGCGTGAAATAGTATTGGCACTAGTTGGAATTTAATTTGGCAACCAGACAATGTGCATTCATTGTGCCTTCTGTTCTCCCCATTCCGCTGTTACCGGTGATACTTACCCTATTTATAAACCCCATCCACGAGGTTCAGATTCGGTAATTTCAGTTTTACTCTATTTATTACAAAAAACCGTGTAACGTCATTACAGAGTAACATATAAACAGAATTCTCTGGAGTTTTTTTTAATTTAGCTGCTCGGCGAAAGAAACTGTGGACGTTTCCAGTAACCGCCATAAATCACACTTAATGTTGACGTTCATATTATTATTTATGTGTTTGGCATGCCAAAATGTACATAATCGCAAGTTTTGTTTATATAAAAATTCTCGGATATCTGTCATAGAGTCCATACGTGTGTTTGTGGTGGCCTAACCACAACATTTTCAAACACAGAGATGTTATTTATTAGTACAAAATGTGGAAATATGAATGTGTATCATTTTATAAGTCTTCTTCTTCTACACTTCATGGTATAGGCAGAAATGCCTGTTCCGTCTCCACAATGTCATAGTTGGTCCCATCTTGAAAAAGGTCTTCCAACGTTACGCTTGCCCGTTGGTTTTTAAGATCTCATTTGTTGTGGTAGTCTACATTTGTCCATGCGGTCGATTTGTTCCCGCCATTTCCGTTTGTAATCATCTATTCGATGATTCAAATTGTAGATGTTTAGCGCATTCCGGACGTCGTCATTACGTATTCTATCTAATCGTGTACAGCCCTTGACTCTTCTCAGAAAGCGCATTTCAGCTGCCTGAATCTTTGATCTATCTAGCTTTGAAGAAACCCAGGTCTCACTTCCGTACGTCAGAATTGGGACAACCATGGTTTTATATAATTTTAATATTGTCTCCTTACGCGTTTTATTTCCCATCGTTCTATTTATCGTTCCCCTATGTATTCAAATCTCTGAAGTTTTCTTTCTATATCATGTCCTTTTAGATAGCTGACATCCGATCCTAAATAGCAAAAATGTGATACTTGTTCTACAGGATGTCCATAGACCATTATTTTTTAGCGTACTGGATTCTTCCCTTAAAATGCAATAATTTTAGTTTTCTGTGCTGATATTTCTAGGGAATATTCGTTAGCTATGGTTTCTAATGTGTACACCGATCTTTGCAGGCCATCTTCAGTCGTTTGAATTATTGCTAAATCATCTGCAAAAAGTAACGAATTTAAAGTGGTGTTGCTGTTTATTTTGATACCTCCACAGACTTCTTCCTTCCATATCCTGATTATGTGATCTATGTATATATTAAACAAAGTTGGAGGTATGCTACAACCCTGTCGCACACCCTGTGTTGTTACTAGCTCTGTGCTTATACTTGGTCCCGTATTTATCACTATTTCTGCTCGTTTATATAGTCCTTTCAATGCCTGGATCAAGTGTCGAGGGTACCCTCTTATATTCATAATTTCCCACAGCTTTTGTTTATTTACTTTGTCAAACGCCTTCTTAAAATCTATAAATGCTATTTTGGTTTCAAGGTTGAACTCTCTTCTTTTTTCAATCAGTTGTTGTATTATAAAAACAATGTCAATGCAAGAGCGTCCCTTTCTAAAACCTGACTGTTCTTCACATAGCAATGCGTCAGTAATAATTTTCAATCTATTGTTGATTATACGTGAATAGACCTTATAAGCTGAGTTAAGTAGACTAATTCCCCTATAGTTATCACACCTATGTCTGTCACGATTCTTAAAAAGGGATATTACCTCTGTTTTGTTCCATGCTGATGGCACATCGTTTGCTCTCCAACATTCATTAATCAAATGAAGAAATCGCAGTTCAAAAAGAGGCCCTCCGTGTTTTAGCAATTCCATGTTTATCGTATCCAGTCCACTTGCTTTCCCATTTTTAGAAGCTCTAGTGCCTGTTGCAGCTCATCTAAAGTAATCATATCCACGCAAGCACTTATGTCGCTTCCTTCGTCCCTGTTTGCTTCTGCTTGACACCATAGTTCATGGTAGCGCCTTTTCCATTCTTCATCTTCGATCACGTTTTGTCTAGCTGTGTTTCTTTCCTGAGAGTTTAGAGGTTTAATGATTTTATAGGCTACTTCCTGCCGTCCATGCAGGTCATGTTCTATGTTGCTTATAAATATATACCAGTATTGTTGATGGGCTCCCCTGGCTATATTTCTTTTTGACTTATAAGTTTCCTCATTTTGTACACTTGGCGTTTGTAAGTATTTATGATACGCTATCTTTTTATCTTTTATAGCCTGTTCAAGTTCTTCCGTCCAAATTTTCAATCCTTTTCTTTTCCTAAATTTCTTCCTCCGACCTATTACCTCATGTGCACTCTTCTCTATACACGCTCGTATATTTTCCCATTCCCTATTAATATCATTTTCTGTATTGATGTTTGCTAAATATGCTCCCAATCTTTGTTGGTACAGATATTTTATACCGTCGTCTTGGAGCAGATAAACCTTATATACTTCCTCTGAGTTGATAGTCTTTGTTCTAACTTTTTTCCACCTTCGTAGAAGTTTTATTTCTGATATAACTAGGTAATTATCTGAGTCTATTTCTGGTCCCCTGTAAACCCTTGTGTCCTGTATTAAGTTCTTTATATTTTCATTGACTTTAACGTAATCAATTAGTGAGCGATAGCCTCTAGCCATCCAAGTATATTTATAGATGTCCTTTTTTCTGAAAAAGGTGTTCGTTATTTTAAGGTTATTAAAAGATGCAAACTGCCTTAGTTCCTGCCCATTTCTATTTATCACATCTTCTCCAAAACAGCCTACAACTCCTGGTATTGGAGTTGAACCAACCCTAGCGTTCAAGTCTCCAGCCACAATCACATAATCAGTTCTTATGTATGTATTCAATACCTTCTGAGGTGACTCATAAAATAAGAGAGTTTCATCGTACTTCCCTTCTTCGGGTGCATAGACCCCGACTACTGTTAAGTGACCTCTCTCTGTTTTCATCCTCAATGTAACCATTCGCTCCGATATGTAACTGTAGTTTACTATTTTTGATTTCCATTGGTTATGCAGGAGGATTGCAACCCCACAAGCCACCCTTTTATACTGGGGAACACCACTATAAACCATGACATAATTTTCCAATTCGTTCGTACCACTTAATTTCTTCTTCGTCTCTGTGACTACAGCTACATCAACGTTTTTATTAGCTAGCTCATTATTAAGTTCAGTCCCTTTATTACCGAGCCCTCTTACATTCCATGTTCCTACTTGCAATATTCTCGATATACCGTGAATCTTGTCCTTTCCGCGCCTGGTCATTAACCCATTAAATCCGTCATGCTTTCCTTTTCCTTTGTGAAGATTGCGAGTATAATCCATGTCCCCTAAAGACGTTACCAGCGTCTTGTAAGGTAAGTCCAGTGGTGGGGTTGCCACCTTAGAGCCTCCAGACTTGCTCTGGGTTTAATTCAGAGTCCCACCTCCTAGGTTCTTCTGCTCTCACCGATTTTATAAGTAACTAATGAAATATGATATTATTAGCATCTTCAACATTTTATTAATGAACACGTACACTTTAAAAGTAAGCTATATAAAAATGTTATGTATGGGGTAGTGTAACAATCGCAAAAATCAAAGTAGAGCTTCTTTGCCTAATATAAAAAACAAATTCAAACGATTAAGTAAATGAGAACTTTTTATTGCTGATTCATATGAATCGGGGATGTGTGGCATCAGAAATATTTTCAAAATAATAATCAAGTTACTTATAAAAATGTCTTACCAGTTGTGATCTAATTAAATACTGTACATGTTTGTACCGTGAAAAATTTGTTTTAAATCTTTAGCTCTATCTCTAAACATCACACACTTAAAAAAAAACCATTATGCTGATTACATAGTTACCTCCTTCTGCGTAAATTTCGGAGATGTCATTTGTCCTAAGTATTTTATGAAATTTCTAGTTTCAAGGAGAAAAATTTTGGCACACAATTATTTTAAATTACCATACAAAAACCTTATTTTAATAGTCAAGTTTCCTTCAGTTAAATTAAAGTTTATAATTGTATTATATTCAGTGCTCAGTCTTCTAAAGATTCTTTAAAAGAGAAATACACTTAAATTATATTTTTCCTAACTCAAAATATTTATTGATCTTAGCGTTTGGCATCGTGAATTTCTCAGTCATCCCTTTGTAGAGTGTATGATGCAAGTTATAGTTGATATCACATTTTTTCAAAGTAATTTCTGAAACGTTGTTATACTGGCCACCTAACCATTTAATGTCAGCCGTTGTTCTCTCAATCACTTAAAAAAACCACAACACTATAAAAATGTATCCCGTCTTTTGTCATGCAACCTAGTAAACCGTAGGCTATAATATTAAAGTAACATACTTGCTCCCTCTGTTATTTTACTTTTCTTTACTGTATTTTTACCAATGTAGAAATGCGTTTACATAATATTGTTCCCTAATTTTAAGATTAACAATGTTTAAGGTTTTTGTCATGTTTCCTTTGACAAGACTGATGCTTTCTTTATTATAAAATTTCATCAAACCGTACGTGTAGTTGTCTAAATTTAAAATTGAAACGTATAATTGTTTTCTTTGTAGCGATACCTCCACATAAATTCAGAGAAGTACGAATGTATCTGATTTCGAATAGTTTTGCAGTTACGCCAGATTCAATGTTTATCGCCCCCCCCCCCCTAACGATTCGATGTACTACATATGTGCCTCAATTACAGGCTCTACAAAATTCTGATTATGATTGACTGACAAGTGACAAAAATTCGTCCCCTGTAAATTGGATATTTAATTTTATTAAGATCTACAAGATCGCAATACGGATAAAAATAAGGTATATTTAAATTTAAATTGAATTTTATTAAAGCTAGTTAGCAGAAATTATATTTGTGCCAAGACTTATGCAGTGACTTATTGTCTTAAGCAGGTTTTCAGCTGTTCTGTCTGGCACAGCTTAAAGATAAGTCTTAATCTTGCCGTCAGATAAACCAAATAACCATTGCTGTGTGTATACACGGACGAGTTCTAAATTTCTGAGGGAAAAGCATGACTCTTCTACTTCGTAAGTTTTTCACGGTCCCCCTATTGCTACAGAATTACGGAGGACAGAGCTGGTGCTGACTTCCCGAATACGTATAACTCTTCCAGTCTGTAAAAGTACAGGGAGACGTAACGAACTTGTCAGCGCAAAAACGCCGTGGTTGAATATTTTCACTCAAAGGTATCAAAAGAGATATATAGAGGAGAGGTGGTGGATGAGGAGGAGGAGGAGGAGGTGGTGGTGGTGGATGTGGAGGGGGTGGAGGGCACGTGATGGGAGGAGAGGTGAGAAGTGGTAGGGGGAGGCAGATGGGGAAGCAGGAGGAGGGGTAGAGAGGGAGAGAGCTAAAGGTAGTAAGTAAAGTTACAGTAGAAAAAAAGCACAACAAGTTTACTGCGAACTACTGAAAGGTACTCTAAAATAATGAGTGTACTTATTGTAACATTGTTTAATAAAAGACGAACAAAATGCGTGCATTAAGTGTAAAAAGACCCAAATGTTTTTGACACAAACTGTTCTACTTTTCATGTCTACAATTATTTATACATTATCGTAACTTAAGCGTTCATTAAGTACTTCACAATTAAAATTCTACGACCCATTCATATATTTGTTTGATAATATAATGATGCGTACTAATGTGTTTCGATGTTTTGTGCCTCTGCAACAAATTCAACCCTGGTTGAATTTGCTCAATGTGAAAATACTCAGGTTGGGAAGCTTTACTACTCTGAGTGCTGCGGTCAAAGCAACAAAGCATGTGTGTGCACTGCGCGGAGAAGGGGGCTGTGCGAGGCGAAGGGCATGCTCGTCGCCCGCTCATGTATGAGTTCCGAGCTTCAGAAAGAGCTCCTGCCGCATGGTCTATTGATAGGGTCTGGATTTGGGTGTGGCCTGCTACCGGCCGTGGGAGTTCAATTAATTAATCAATTGAGGGTGAGTGTTCGCCGAGACCGGGTCCAAGATTCTCCTGGCACAGATTGGTAGCGACCGAGGGCGCTAATGAAATGTTTGCCCTGGAATCGGACGGAGCGACGATAGAATTTTCGGGACAGTGTCCGTATAGTGGCGTCCAGGGAACGGATTCTCGGATTGTTATGTTTGAGGTCAGATAATGGGCTCTGCACGCCCAGCGCAATCCTCGCTCAAGGAGAGACTGAAGCTTTCGCTTGAGGGTCTTGGCCAAGTAGCCTCATACAGGGATCGCGTAGGTAACCATCGGCGCCACATAGGTGGAGACGATAAGTTTCCCTAGGCGGCGGGTCATGGCGTTGCTGCATAATACGGGACGGAGTTGATAGAGACGATTGACGGTCTTTCCGGCCACTTGTGCAGTGTGTGTCCGTCAGGTGAGACGTCGGTCGAGGTGAACCCCGAGGTACTTAACCTCTCGAGACCAGGGCAACAGAGTATCGCCTACGTAGAGTCTGTCGGGGAGCCTAAAGCGTCTGGAGAAGACTACTCCTGTGCTCTTGGCCGCGTTGATGGCAGCTCTCTATTTCTCTGTCCACTCAACGTATTCGTCCAATTGTTACTGGAGCCAGATAACGGCCGTCTCAGCTCGACGATCGACGGCATACACGGCCGTGTCGTCGGCGAACATGGCCAACCTGGTGCCAGGCAACTTGGGCACGTCGTTGACGTACACAGAGATGTGCACCGCGAGCGCGACATGCTCGCCCGTGCCAGAGTGCGTGTTGGATTCATTGCAAGCCGCGCGCGCTCGCACTGAACCCCAACACGAAGACTGCAACGCGGAACATGTTGGCTCAAGCGGTGCGATGTGAGTCTGTACGCGTGGGCGACACATGCTTGCGCGTACCAGAGTGCGTGTTGGAGTCAATGCAAGCCGCGCGCGCTCTAACTGTACCCCAAGACGCAGACTGGAACGCAGAACATGTTGGCTCAAGCGGTGCGGTGTGAGTCTGTACGCGTGGGCGACACAGGCTTGCGCGTACCAGAGTGCGTGTTGGAGTCAATGCAAGCCGCGCGCGCCCGCACTGAATCCCAAGACGCAGACCCCAACGCGGAACACGTTGGCTGAAGCGGTGCGTTGTGAGTCAGTGCGCGTGGGCGACACATGCTTGCGCGTACCAGAGTGCGTGTTGGAGTCAATGCAAGCCGCGCGCGCTGGCATTGACCCCCAACACGGAGCCTGCAACGCGCAACACGTTGGCTGAAGCGGTGCGGTGTGAGCCCGTACGCGTGGGCGACACATGCTTGCGCGTACCAGAGTGCGTGTTGGAGTCAATGCAAGCCGCGCGCGCTCGCACTGAACCGCAAGACGCAGACTGCAACGCGCAACACGTTGGCTGAAGCGGTGCGGTGTGAGTCTGTACGCGTGGGCGACACATGCTTGCGCGTACCAGAGTGCGTGTTGGAGTAAATGCAAGCCGCGCGCGCCCGCACTGAACCCCAAGACGCAGACCCCAACGCGGAACACGTTGGCTGAAGCGGTGCGGTGTGAGTCTGTACGCGTGGACGACACATGCTTGCGCGTACCAGAGTGCGTGTTGGAGTCAATGCAAGCCGCGCGCGCTCGCATTGACCCCCAACACGGAGCGTGCAACGCGCAACACGTTGGCTGAAGCGGTGGGGTGTGAGTCTGTACGCGTGGGCGACACATGCTTGCGCGTACCAGAGTGCGTGTTGGAGTCAATGCAAGCCGCGCGCGCCCGCACCTAACCCCAAGACGCAGACCCCAACGCGCAACACGTTGGCTGAAGCGGTGCGGTGTGAGTCTGTACGCGTGGGCGACACATGCTTGCGCGTACCAGAGTGCGTGTTGGAGTCAATGCAAGCCGCGCGCGCTCGCACTGAACCCCAAGGCGCAGACTGCAACGCAACACATGTATCCGCCAAACGGGTGTGTGTGAGTCTGTATGCGTGGGCGACACATGCTTGCGCGTACCAGAGTGCGTGTTGGAGTCAATGTAAGCCGCGCACGCTCGCATTGACCCCCAACACGGAGACTGCAACGCAAGACAGGTATCCGCCAAACGGGTGTGTGTAAGTCTGATACCCGTCTCCTAATCGTAGCAGTCAAAATAGAAAAGAACCCCATGTACCTCGAGTTTTTTCAGTGGGTAAACAGACCACAAGATGAATTTATTTGCAGAGACACGAATGGAATAGGCCTGTAGTCGTTGTTGCCAGTTTGAATTAAAATAAATAAAATCATTAATTTTGATCAACTGCTTAGAAACAAACAATTTATTGTTAACAATTTCAACAATTAAAAATTTTATAGTGTTTTTGTAATACTTAAAAGGCAGAAAATACGTAATTTTTTGAATTTGAATTAGATAATTTTAAATACTGGAGTCTCTTTGCCTCCACATCGTCAAATCTCATAGTCAAAGATCCGCCTCAGTTGTAGGTAAGTAGCTTCAGTTTTCAATTTGTTTCATATCCTTAACTTGTTACGTCCTCTTCATATAATAAGTTCCCATTAGGCGCGTTACAGATTAACTGCGTTATAAGGCTGTGTGGTGCTTTCCCAATAACTGTACCCTCACCACTTTTTTGATATTTTTCTACACGATAGTATCAATACAAAGAAGTAGAAAAAGTGTAACAATTGTAAACGAGTGTATTGATTAATTTCATACGAAAAATACGAAACGTTTTCATATGTGAGGTTAGGAAAGAATGTTTTGGTTTTTAATTTTCTGTGTGACAAAAACGATAAACATTTCATTAAGCGACTTCAAAAAGGAGGAGGTTCTACATTCGTTCCTATATATTTTTAAATGTGTCCTATTCGCCGATTAGGCCTACTCGAGAACAGCTGGACCGATTTTAATAAATCGTCTTTTTATTTAAAAGGGCATGTTCCTGCGACGGTCTCATAGTATTTAAAGTTGGATTAGTACTGGGACAGTACTAGATTTTGGACTGATTTTGAAAAATATTTTTTCTTTTGAAAGGACATGATTTACCGATAGCATTTCCAAGCGGTACTGAGCAAAGTCCAATACTATTGGAATACTGTATTATACTCTTAAACTAATACTCATGGATTATAATTCTCGTAATATATGTATTTATTTGAATGCATATTCGTCATGTGCCGTCTTCAGCAATTTACTAAGGTCCAAATCACATAGTGCATTACTATCCAACGTTTTCACTCAACTGAGAGCAAAATAAACTTGTCCTTTTGCAAATTTTCTTTTCCTCAAGCCTATTACAGATTTATTGAAAGTCGTACCTTAAAGCTTGTAAACCGATACAGCCAAGCTTAAAATTAACGTAAGCACTCTCCGTTCTATATCTCATGTTTTGTAGCTACAACCTCATAGCCTTTTGTAGCTTGGAAAGCTGCAGATGCAAGTGGTATTGCAATTAATCCGTCTGCGTCATTAGCGTTACTATCAATAGGATTGTTATCAAATCAAGCAGGGGCTGCATCAGGCACTAATTGATCACGACGCTGTTTCTAATTTACTACAACGAAGTACATGCTATTTAAATGTCTTTATTACTCCCATTCCACGCACCATCTACAGTACTAAACCCTCTGAAACTGACATATTGCATCTCAACGTCACCCCAAAACCTATAGATAACGCTATTGTGTTTACTAGTCCTCCGCAGTGATTATTGACTTGGATTACTCTGTTAAAAGTGTTACGTTTGTATAATTAGCATTTGTTATTCTCAAATTATGACGTAAAATTGTATGCAGTTCTTGAATATTCACAAAACGCGCACAGCACAATGCAGGTTTGAATGTTTTTCAATGACCCTGTAATCCTGTAGCATGTAAATCAAGCAACCAAAATTATTTTGTATCTCTCTGGTCTGTAGGTGCCATAGCTACTAAAAATAAATTAGCAGCAAAAATTATATAATTGTGATAGAAAAAAATAAACAATAAAACTTTTTTTCAAATTTGGAAAACCTTCGTAATTTTGATCTTCATTAATATGACCATTAGTAGATATATCTAATCTTACATTTAAGTTTATCCAACAATTATTAAAATATAACTATGGCCAAAGGTCTGTCATTGCTATATACTCCCTATTTCAGTTTACAGTATTACGATTTCCTCGCAATAATAAACGTTCTCTATAATATCTATCACCTCCGATGATTACATAATCTATGTACGTCACTTATAGTCTAAGTATTTGGATATAACAAGGAAAAAGCTACACAAAACAACAACTGCTGCTATGCCAGTATACTGTTTACCATGTGACTCGATGTTCATCACTTTAATGAAACACACTGCGTAAAATCGTCATGTTGTTAACTCATCAGTCGGTTTTTGGACATTTCTTTGTTGGATCTCTTGAGTCTGCATTTGCTTATAATATCTATACTCCGGTTTCAATCACCTGAACTATCTCAGAAATATTGTAATTTAAACATTTGCAAAGTCGGGTCTACCGTCAAGATATTAATTGTTATACTTTAGTAACCTAAACTGAAGTCCAGTTCTAAGTCCTTGAATATTTTTTTTGCAATTCTCTGTGTTGTTTTAGATTTTCGTGATTATCTTTTATAATTTCCTGACTGATTCTGCATTACAAAAAGCTAATGGCAGTTGTTCAGAAACTTCTACGATGCGACATTTTGGGTAAATAAAATGATTTATTTACACCAATTTATTTATTACACCGCGTTTTACACAAATTTTGGCTAAGTCCCTTCTGTGCCTTGTCAAGAAAATAAAATTATTCTTGACAGCATTCACTACTCTATATCCAATATATTCTTCAATTCTAGCGGTAAGGATATGATGTCCATTTTATTCCAAAACGCTTGAGAAAGAACGTTTCTTTATATTGTTACGTAATGCGGAAAAGTGTTACGTAATATGGAAAGTTCTATAAGTATCTCGAATGTTCGAGTTGTAATGTGTGTGTGTGTGTGTGTGTGTGTGTGTGTGTGTGTGCGTACGTAATGTTGTTAGTTTACGGTGAGAGACAACTACGCGTCAACTATCGAGTCTATACCAGACCATACCGGTCAGCGCAGTGTGTTCACGGACACTGCTTCTAGTGGATTCTCTAGAGCGCCTGTTTGTTTAACAAAGTGACAGACTATTCTGGCAATCAGCGGGTTGTAAATACAGCCATTCAGCGACGGTCAAGTCAGTTATTGTCGGGCGATTACACAGTGCGTTTAAGTCCCGATTTACACGGTGCGGTTTAAAGTATTGTAGCGAAGTATTATGTGTTTTATAATTGTGCGAGACAATTGTAATACAACTGTGTTTTATATCAGTTAAAATTTTTATTGCATGTGAACAATTCTTATTTCATTAGTTGTAAGAGACTGCCTTGTAAATTACAAACTGTGTAATTTTGATAATTCAAGCTGATAATTAGTGACGCAATTGGTGTCTTGTATTTTGTTTTCCACCGTACCATACGATGGTTTTAACAATATATTGCTAGAGCAACGAGTGCATACTACCGAATTCAGTTAAATTATTGGCTAGAAGACCAGCACGGGACGGGCTTAATAAATTAAATATTTATTGCCTTGAACATAATAATTTTCTACACAGAGTATTTGGAACATCCATTTATTAATGACAAAAAATTAAAAATTATCTTCATTAATACAATTACTTCGTTTATAATTTCACGCATGTTTTCTGAGCGTTGCGGTCTTTGCTCTGATGTTTCGTTTTGTCCTTCTTTCCTATTACGACCCCGTGCTGTCATTAAGTTTTCGTGTCGTTCACCATAGAGACGTTGTTGGATCAAATGAAGGCGATGCTGCCGAACAACCCAGAACATTCTCCACTCTTTCCCCCGCCCAGTGTGGCACGTGTCCCAAGTCAAGTTAAATCAAGTCAAGTTACGTTCAAGTTTGTTCTAGACTCGTCAAGAGGTCACTTACGATACGCAATAAGCGGCGTGTTGTAAGGAGGGAAAGCTGTACTGGACCTCTGCGCGGCCTATATAAAGCCATAGCAGCCGGGTTGTCAGGTCAGTTATGTAAGCGAATGTTGTTAGCTCGGATCGAGTGTTTGCCGAAGTGAAGAATTATTGTGTTTTATAATTGTGAGAGACTCGAGACTCGTTGACATTATTATTGCGTGTAAATAAGTTTTATTTGATTTATTGTAAGAGACGATCTTGTTGATTACAAACTGTTTTATTGTGATAATTACAGCTGGTGATTAGTGACTTAATTGGTGTCTTGTATTTTGTTTTCCACTGTACCATGCGACGATCAAGGAGACCGTCGTAACAGTGATTTCAGAAGTGGGATAGAACGGTTAACAGTGGAAATAGAGGACACATCATAGAAGAGTGGTGTTAGTGGTAGTTGACAAAAATAAAATGGATACAAGTCAGATGAAAGAAGCATTTCGAGCAATGCTACAGCAAAGACAGGAACAACAAAAAGAAGAATTTAGTCGTTAAGCAGACGACGTTAAGACGTTCGTACAAGAGGATACCACTGCAAAATTCGTACTGTTACGAGGTGAGCTGAACACACTAGTTGACAGAATATCTGAAATAGAAAATCTATGAAAACGAATATTTCAAGTTTAGAAGTTTCTATTACAAATTCAATAAAACAAATTAAAAATGAAGTAGAACATTTAGTGAAAGAAATAGTTGATAAAGAATGACCGTTAATAAAACATGAAGACGTCCAAAAACTAAGAGTAACAAAACAATGCCATTATCTGTACTGGGGCTAGTGTACGCAAAGTCCCCAACGTTTGATGGAAGCACTCGTTGGGCTAATTACATTCGCCAATTTGAAGCTGCCGCTCGCTTAAATAAATGGACGGAAGAAGAGAAAGGACTTTCGCTAATTCTTGATTTAAAAAGGCCTGCCGCAGAACTAATACAGAAAGTGCCATCTGGCAGTCAGATCATCTATGCAGAATTAACAAAACCTCTGGAATTATATATTATATTTATATTATATGTTATGAAAACGACGATATTCTAATAGCGGAAAATGAAAATGACTAACAAAAACTTGTGTATAATTTTAACAAAGTATGCCAGAAATATAACACGAATATAGTGGAAAAAACAAAATCAATTACTACTTCATGTAACCCACTAAGGTGTGAGCTTGTGATGAATGACAGAATAGCAGAACAAGTAATGCAGATAGACTACTTACAAAAAAGGTTTACAAGTAACCATACGGTAGATGAAGAAATAGAATATCAATTGAAAGCAAGAAGAATTGCTGTGTGGATGAATAACCTTACGTGGAATAATAAATACCTCACACAAGAAGCAAGTACTAGGGGGTTTACAAAAGCACAGTACGTCCAGTAATATTCTGTGCATCAGAGGCCAAGCCAGATAGAGCAACACAAAGAAAACAACAAACTATAGAAATGGCTATATTGTGGATGGTACTACGAAAGACAAGGTACGGAACTCATACCAAGAATGGATGATACAAGGCTAGTGAAAACGACAAGAGACAGCAACCAATCACAAAGAGGAGCATTAGTCGGGCAAGAAAGAAATGGAGTGACAGTGTGTAGGATCGTTGTTATAGAACAGGACGGAGTCCTAACTAGGAAGTTACAGAAGAAGAAGTAATGCAATCAGTAATATGTGCTGAACATCCTGAGCCTGTGAATGGCTCTGACCGTTTTGAGATAGTAAAAACCAATATGATTCAAGGAGCCCGTGGTTCTCCAAGTTATAAGAGCCTATGCATAAAAGATGATCAGTGCACACATGGTGTTAATTTGTGTCCTATCTACAGACGGAGTAGTCTCCTATGAAATGATTAGTAGACGAAGAGCCGTTTTTGTTGACAGCAACAGGCTTGTACCTTACTCGCCACTATAGTGTGGGTAATTCAAGGCCTCCAACAATTTGAATATTGTAATTCAATAACTTCCATCAAATATATTTGTAAATACAAACAAACAAGACTGCACATAGTACAAGGTTCTGCTATGCTACCTTGGCAACACTATTATGAAAGAGGAAAATACAATAATAAAGAATCAGATCAAGCCATGTTCACTGTTCAAAATGAGACGAAAAAGATTTTGCAATACCAAAGTGGACTACATATAAGCATTTCTGAAGCCCCAAACCAACGACACAGAGGTCCACGTGGCAGTCCACATAGTGAATGGGCCAACGTGTCTACTTCGACGACCAACTTTGCGACGAACCTGCCATCACACTCACTGCTTTCTTCAGTC
Source organism: Magicicada septendecula (assembly GCA_034769895.1). Lineage (NCBI taxonomy): Eukaryota > Metazoa > Arthropoda > Insecta > Hemiptera > Cicadidae > Magicicada > Magicicada septendecula. The sequence continues at coordinate 447,011,961 of CM068374.1, forward strand.
TTTGCACTACAGGCGACTGCCAAGACTTTGTTATTCCCTGACGTTCCCTCCTAAACACGGAGAGTGACAAGTTCTCCCGTCGAAAGCAAGCTGCTATTGTGCAGGGGGTCCTCAGGTGGTTAAGTCAAATCTCATTGGTCGAGTCTACAAGTCCACATGAATAATAGAGAATGCTTCTACTTGTGACAAATTCTTTATCGCGTGAGAGGGCCCAGATCCTTCCAGGCCCTCAGAATAATGAAACCCTCCAAGATCTGCTCGACAATCATCGGTTATCAGGCGACCTTTGGTTGACACCGTCCGTCATACCAAGAGGTACACGCGACGATAAAGTCAAGTATCTATAAAAAGCTCTCATCTTTAGTCCTATTTGAAGACTTTCAAACTAACAACAAACACGACAGTCCTAAAACCAGGAAACCTTGATGCGCAAAAATTGTATAAAATTATCTGCCTACTGGGGGTAGAAGTGTTATGCTGGAGCTCAAGAATGGTGATCAAGAAATGTTGTAACGGGTATAGCTACTTTGGCAAAATTATTATGGCGGAAGGAAATACAAAATAAATTAAGGAAAGATCAACACAGCTCAGGATTTTTTTAATGAGGAAGCCTGGAAATATTTAATATTGATAAAATGGTGGGTACATAATACAATGAAAATGTCTGTACTAATTTATGAGTCAAAATTTTCCAGGCTGAACAACACATGTTAAACTAAAAGTTTTATATTAATTCAAAACTCTTTAACTGAAAAAAAAATATTAGCTTAATTTTTCACGAGTACAATGAAGTTGTACAGTCACAACCAACATGAGAGTCCAAAATCAGGAGACCTTGTGGGCAAATGTTTGATAAAAGAATCTGGTACTAGAGGTGGAAGTGTTATGCTGTAGCAGTAGAATGGAGATCAAGAAATTTTGTGATGAATACATCTGTTATGGCAGAGACAAATACAAAATACAATAGAAAAAGATTAACTCATCTCAGGATTGTATTAAAAATGTATTGGACGACAGAGGAATTAAAATATATTTTTGTCGATAAAATAGATGGTACGTAATACATAACGGTGGATGTATTCATCATGAGCCAAAATGTTCCAGGCTGAGCGAGACATGTTAAATGAAAGCTTATTTATTAATTAAAATTGTTTAGTTAAACAATATTACATTCATTTTTTACAACTTGAATTAAATTTTAAAAGAAATATAATATCCTATTTTTGAAATGTTTAGCGGACATTATGTTAAACCAAAGCGTGTTGACTGGATCCTCCACTAACCCACATTCCCTGAGAACGTAATACACAAGATTATTTATGCATCAATACACAGTACAGTTTTCATGTCACAGTAGGGCAAGCCACGGTATTATCTGCTTCTGCATATAACCGAGCTCAGCGTTAGATTAAAGGCTCAGTAACTGTTTGTGAAGAAAGTTTACTGAATACCAAGCAGTTGATAAATATTCAGTCGTAACTTTTGTGGAATATTTTTCTAAAGAAAAAATATTTAAGTTTTCTTTTTCTTCCTTTGAATCTTGACAAAAGTTATACATTTATATTTTCTATTTATGTGTGAAATCCGTAATATGATATAACATGTGACTTTATATGTGAATTATGATATTATCTATTCGTAATTGTGTAGCCCAAGTTATGGTAAAGATATGGTATATAGAATGGTATGTTCACATTTCGCACCCCTTTTCGTATACGTCTTTGCCCACATATCAGGACAGGTGTTTGTCTGGTTCCAATTAAATTAAAGCCTCCGGGCGCAAAAATACGTTTCTATTTAGGAAGGGTATACGCATGAATGTAGGAACTATAGAAGCTACATGAAGACCATGATCTGGCCACTACCATCCACAACCGAATACCTAGGAAAGTAGTATTTAGTCTAATCGAGGGTAGAAGACCTGTCGGAAGGCCCAAGCATCGCTAGCATCGCTGGATTGACGCAGTGGCAAGGGATGCTGACACTTTACTTAAAACAAAGCTATGGACAATAATCGCGAAGGAAAGAGGAGAATGCATGCTAAGGTTCGACTCCGAACTGTGACGCCATAGAAGAAAAAGAAGAAAATACGTATGAATATAATTGAGTCACTTCTTATTTTACCTCTGCAGTCTTCATTCTGTAGCTCTGCAGCTGCTTGTTCAGTTCTTCGCTCTCGTTTCATATAAATACCCAACATAATTTCAGCACAGTTTTTCCTACTAACATTAATAGCTGTTTCAACACTAAGCACTTAGTTAAGTAACCTGTATTCAAGCATGAAACTGCATCATAAACCAAAAAATTCAATGATTTTAGGTAAACAAAAACAGTTTTAGGAATGCGCGACCAAATAATATTGTTTACCGACCGATTGGGGTTTTGACTTTAATCTTGGAGACGCTTTTTTTAAAAGTTCTGGGTTAGCCAAGTCTCTAAATATAGGTTTAAGCTTATCCAAGTGTGAAGTATAAATGCAAAGAGAAATAAGAACGAAAAGCAATAGTTCTGTATATACAACAACAAACCGAAATATGCATAACTCGAATGGATGACATATTTTGACTTAGTTTATCCCTAGCATCATCACCTAAAATAAAATCTTAACACATCTTCTAGTTGTCCGATTAATTTAAAATTAATATCAAATAAAAGTAGATATTCCAGAGAATATTGTGAAAGAAAAAAGTAAAAATAGAATTTTTTTGACCAAAATGCCTTACAGACATCCCTTAATGACTCCTCAATAAAAAGTGCACATTCATCTAAAGTTCTTGTAGTTTTGCAATTCTCCAAAACAGGGTAACCTAAAAATAATATCAAGCAATTAACAGTGTAATCACAATAAACTGCGTAAGTCATTAATACATAACATACGCAATAATTTACAATAATCACTTTTCAGCGCACAATATCTCCGACAACGAACACCAAATTCCGAGTCAAAAATTTCAAACTAGTAACACATCTTTATCAGTACACATCGAGGTACGCGACTGAGCCGCCCTGCGGGGAGTTTTTATAATGTTTACAATTACAGAACTTGTGCATTGTAGCGTAATAGGCAGAAACGATAAGACATCTCTAGTAGACGCAAGAACATTCCAAGCTGTGTGACTGTCAGCTTACATCTACCATCACTGCGCCCTTGAACAGTTGCCTATCACAGTAGCGTAAGATACTGTTATTGTTAAGATAATGATGATGATGATGATGATGATTATTATTATTATTGTTATTATTATTATTATTATGTACCGCAAACAGTGTGCAGAATTGTTATGGGAGCAAGATAAAACAAGGCTAAATCTTTTTGAAATATCGTTATAAATAAATACACAATTCATAATGCACAATACACAATTGAATAACATACACGCAGAAGAAGCAATTGAAAGAGAATTTTTTCGGGCAAGAGTGTCAAAAATGGAAGGAGTCCAGGGTAGGAGAGAGAAAAACGCAGGTTCTAAGTGGACTGAAGACAGGAAGAAGAGACACAGTGAAAAGATGAAAGAATGTTGGAGAAAATGAAAATAACAAAGAATAAAGAATTGAAATTGGTTGTGGTCCTTAGATTGCCGAAAAAAGTAATACATAATTCATTATGATGAAACAAAAAATAATTTTCTGCAACCAACTCACAACAGAAATATAATTTCCAATGAAAAGTGTGTTAAATTCATTAAACCAAATAAGTAGAGTCGACAAATTAAATTTTGTAATAATAATAAAATAGTTCAATTATTGGAGAAATTTGTTAACACAGCTTTTATAATTAACTGTGTCTTAAAATAACTGAATTACGATTGTACGCAGCAGAGTAATTTAAGCAAAATGAAATTCCCGGATGAATTAGTGACCTATATTCGAACTGTGTATTACAATCGATTATTAATGCATCGATTCACAACGCAGTTTTCATGTTACGTTAGGGCAAGTCACGTTACTATCTCTCTTACTACTACTGATTACTCTCGAGCAGCCGCTGATTAATCGGTCAGTAACTATCATTCAAGTAAGCACATTAACTATCAAAGTGTTGAGTAATAATGAGTCTTAGAGAATGACATCACATATTACCTTGAGCTTTGTATCGATAATTTCAGAACATACTGTAAAATCCCCATTGAACAGGCTGACGCGTCTAGGCCTATAATTCCCATAATTATCTCGGGCTCGTTTTTCAATATGAATTAGCTGTTTGTCATTCTTGTGTGTTTCACCTTTTTGCTAGGACTCGTTTAATAAATGTAGTGGAAAATGTACTCTCAGATTTTATAAATTGCATGTTTATCTTGTCAGAACCAGTGGTCTTACTGCATTTCACTTCCTTCAGTACCTCAAATGTTTGGGTTTGGCGAGAAATGAAAAAACTGAGGTGGATTTATAAAGTAAGGAATGATGAAGTTTATAAGAAGACTAGGGGAAGAGAAAAGAATCCTGAAGGTAGTAGAAAATAGGAAAAGGAACTGGTTAGGTCATTGTTTAAGAAGAGACTGGTTACTTACAACTCCCATGGAGGGTGTCATAGAAGGAGAAAAAGAAGAGGGCTTAGAAGAATGAAGTTAATACATAGCATTAAAATTAGAGGGTGTTACGAAGAAACGAAAAACTGGCATACGATAGGACAGCTTGGAGAGCTTTTACCATTTAAAGACCTGCCTTAGGGCTGAACACCAAATAAAAAAATACATTAAAAATAAATGAAATATATTAAAAAATAAATTAAATAAATTAAAAAATTACATTAAAATACTTCCATGGTTATTGGATCTTCAGTGTTATATACATTCATGTGGATTGAACTACACGGGCTTATAATGTTAGAGTAATTTCTTCGCGATTACTATATTTATGTGGGTAAACTGTTTTTACGTATATTTTGTGTGTGTCATTAGTTTGTAGGCTAGTTCACGTCTTTCGCGTATATCGTTTTTTCAATTGCGATAAATATATCCCAAAATTAGTTTTTTTAATGCTCCTCTAATAAGTTTTCTAACTTTATTACGATGATTCTAATATTCCTTCCCGCCATATTTACTGTCATTTTAAGGGCACGTAAGATAACTTCTTTGTTTTTCTCATACTGCTTCTTCAATTTTTGTTACTATATTTTATAAAAATTTAAATCTAAGATTTTCTGGTTTATTAACAGTTTTATGTGACTAGTAAACTCTGCATGATCATAGAAGAAACACAGATATACGTTAGCAAATGAATATTATGAGAATACTCGACAGGATCGCCCAGTATCGGCTGAATTGGTGGAAACATTTTTGCCGAATGGATGACTGCCCCATCACCAAACAAGGATGGAACTATAAGCCGAGGGGACGGAGAGGTGTGGGACGTCCGAGGAAGTGCTAGAGTGACCTGTTCAAATCTTTGTCAATATGAGACCGGAACACACCATTGTTGGTTTAATCCTTGAAGATGATGATGATGAATATGCAGCTAGTAAACAATAAAATACTGTGTAATGGACTACTTACTAAATCTGCATTTTATTGAAAAACTAAAAACAATATTTAATTGAATTTTTCTTGTTATGTTGTACAGCGACATTAGCTTGGCATTCAATTCATAGCTGTTATTTTTATATGCCATAAATTTTTGGCTCTAACAATTCAAAGAGGTCACTAACCATAATCTAGACATTTCAGAATCACTTATGTCGTTTATCATTTATGGAGCCTTTGTTGTTTGTTTTTAATTGTCATCTTGGTATAGTGCGACTAGTTTCGCTAATTCATAACTAACCAGATAACTATATATTTTTTACAGAAGGAAACTAGCTTACAGAAGAGATACAATAATTAAAAAAGTACAAAGAAATATTGTTATATAATTCTTTCCACTGTGCTGTAGCGCAAGTGGTCTGTAACTGAAGATTAATTACGGTAACTTATACAGCGTAGAAAATTGTAACAGCTGTTACAGACGTTAGACAATATATCAAAGAGGGCAAAGCAAAGCCTCTATTACTTCTTCTCTGGTTCACACTACAAGAACTAAGCAGAGTACCTTGATTACGTTTATACTTAACTGGGTGACAAAAAATTAACAGAAAACATTTATTTATGTCACAATTGTTTTTTTAAGATCAGTTAACTTGAGTAAATGAAGTACTGTAAAACTTAATTATTTTAAAAATTTAAGAGGTAATTTTTTATGTGTATCGACCATTTGAGGACCACATGCCAATTTCAATTCTTTATTCCTTGTTCTTTCCTTTTTCTCCAATATTTTTTCATCTTTTCACTATGTCCCTTCTTCCTGTCTTCATTCTACTTTAAACCTGCGTTTTTCTCTTTCCTACACTGGACTCCTTCCGTTTTAACAATTTTGCCCGAAAAACGTCTCTTTCAATTGCTTCTTCTGCGTATATATGTAATATTTTTATTAACTATGACTTTTAAATATGTTAAACAATTTTCTCAAACTGTACGGACATATAAGAGTGTACATATTCTTCTGGATGCGAACGTGGAAGTAGCCAATGTGACTTCAGTTTACTCCCGAATCAGACATTTGAGAAGAAGCATGTCGAAACATCTTCTCATCTGGCGTTACAGCCTTTGGTTGGCTTTGGCCACCTCAACAATACTCCTCCATGCTTTCCTGTTCTCCGCCCTTCCTCCCCACCTTCTGATTACCGTGCTAGCAAGATCTTCTGTTACGCCATCCAACTACGTCATCATTGGCCGGCCTCTATGCCTAGTAGTATGTAATCTTCCTTTCAGCATTTTTTTAGGCATTCTTTCCTCAAACACTCTTTCCACATGTCCCAGCCAACGCAGCCTCTGTGATTTGATAAATCTTACTGTCTTTTCCATGCACGAGTGTCTGTAGTTCATTATTATTGGCTTATTTTCCAAGTGCCTTCTTCTCTTATTGGGTCATAAATTTTACGCAATATTTTGGGATCAAATAATTTTAAAGCATTTAATAGGTAGTATTTTTTATTAACTATGACCTTTAAATTTGTTAAATAATTTGCACAAAGTATACGCAGTGTACATACAATTCTTCTGGATGTGAATGTGGAGGAAAACAACGGGACAACAGTATACTCCTGAATCAAACACCGAGACGAAGCATGTCGAAACATGGAATAACAAAACAAACACAATGCAGTCACATCAGTGTGTGTGTGTGAACACTGGCGTACGTGATTGTGTTGAATGACTGTTCAAGTCTTCAACCATAACATTACACTTTTAAAAGTGGTGTTGTCCATTATATTCTAGTTTATCCCTCGCATTATGTTCTGCGTACTGTAATCCGTTGCCCTCTGTTACAACAGCCTGATCTTTTGGCGAATTCGGTATTTTCGAAATTATGATATCAATGTCACCTGCGGCGATGTCACTGAGGACCAAACGTGTACAAATACACATACGTACGCTATTAAGAACGTTTAGTTGCCTGGGATGCTATATCAAATTCCAAAGCACGACGACAATCATAAGGTGAACAGAACGTAAAAAAATAATAAGAATCGAAAAGAAGTAAGACAAGAGTATCCGTTTAATTTGTTTATTGAAAGAAACCTAAAGTTTCCAAAGGAAAAGACAAAAGGAGTAAAACTGATTGAAAATAGTATTTCATTACACTTACATATAAATTTTTCCCAAGTGTTTCAAAGAACTAAATGTCTAACATGCTGACAGCATTATCCTTGCTGAACAATAATATTACGTATCCATATTAATGCACTAACATTATGTGCGTGTTCTGTTCTTGTATTTGTCATACTAAGTGAACCTTTTTGGATGTCAGTTACTGTAGAATAAATATGTTGTTTAGAATAATAATATTAACTTCTCACCACTGTTGTCATCACTTAATACCAAACATTTTTAAAAAGTAATTCTTCTTTTGATTCTTTTCTATTGTCGTCTTTTTTCATTTATTCTATACCATAGCGTCGGTTTTTCTGCAGAGTTGATTCGCTTTTTCACCTCTTTTTCTAACATAACATTTATCTTAACCCTATATTTATATTACCCGCATTTTTCATGACTTTCGTCTGTCTTTTGTAACCACAGGATTGTCTGCCGGCTGTGGAAATCACATTCCATTAGTTCAAGAGGACACGTTGGTTGCGTTACAATTTTATTTTATCACTTTTTTTGGATTGCTATGGTAAGCGTCTTAAATTTTGGAAAGACAAGGGAGAAGAATGCTTCTGAAGTTACGGAAACGTGCTTACGAAAAATAATGAAATCTTTCTTTCTTTATGTGGAAAAACACTTTAAATGAGAATAAATAAGAAAGAGGGTATTAACTCCATTTCTATTCTCCTCGTTTTCCATTAAATTCCTCTATCTTTTGTTGCCATAAGATCGTCTGCCGACTGTGCAAATTACATTTTATTAACTCAATAAGGCACTTTAATTTCTTATACAAAAACGTGTGTATAATTTTAACAATGCATTCTAGAAATATAACACGAATATACCAGAGGATTATTATTAAATATTCCTTAAAACAGGACAAAGTTAAATGAGGATGTTTCATGTGAATACTGTGCTTTTCGTAGATGACCAAGTTATTCTGCAATAAACAGAAGATGAAAGTAGTAAAAAATAAAAAGAAGAAATAGAAGAAGGAAGGGAGGTATAGCACAACATGAACCTATGTTTTTTTATAGGTGAAATATGTTACTTAAAATAAATGGATTACATTTAACGTTTACACTAAGCATTTAGTGCTGGGTATTGTTTCTTTCCTAGGTAAAGTCAATTAGGGCGTGAAACTCTGATAAACAACAAAAGACAAGTCATATTGCATCTGCACGGCGCAGTGTTATTGTTTCACATTCAGTATACCATGTGGCTGATTTAGGTGAAACAGTAAATGTGTCGCTGATAGGAAACAGCAATATAAATGAATGCAGAAGTATAGCACATAAGCAACATATGCACATATGCATATAGCAAGTATAGCGCAGATTTCAACACATATGTGGAACTATAAATAGAACACTGAAAAACAAAACGAGGCGTGAGACAAAATTAAATTTCTACAAAACAAGGGCTGTTCCAGTTCTATTACGTGGCAGTAAATCTTCGGCTACAAAACAAGAGATAAAAGCAACATACAATCAGCAGAGTTGAGATTTTTAAGAAGAGTGAAAGGATACACAAGAAGGGATCGTTAAGGAATGATGATGTACGGAAAGTATTAAATATATTTAATCTAAATGACTAGCAAGGATGAAGATAGAATATCAGTAATTGTAAATAAGTACAAGCCTTCTGAAAGAAGGTATGAAGAAAAGCCAAGAAAGAAATAGAACTGATAATGTGAAGTCGGAACAGGCACATTGCCTAATCCCTGAGAAGAAGAAGAAGAAGAAGAAGAAGAAGAAGAAGAAGAAGAAGAAGAAGAAGAAGAAGAAGAAGAAGAAGAAGAATAGCGTAGTCAACAATGTTTGCCTCCGTACAATACAGTCTTAAACCACACGTGCAGCCTGTTAGAGTTCTTAGTGACCTCTTAATCATCTTCCACTAATCTGTTGTGTATTAACTTTTTCATTCTGTTCGCGATGTGGTCAAAGTAACTGAATATCTTAACACTGTACTCGACAGAAACAATTAATTTTGATTGCACACTACATATCCAGTTAACTTCTGTTAAGCAAAACAAACATAATGCACAACTATCCAAGCTATGAATTTGTAACACTACTGTATACCGTTTCGTAATATATGGTGCTGAACTGTACATCTAAAACCTGTTTGAATATTTGAAACCGTTTGAAAATAACTGCCATAATATTATAGCACGTATTTACTGAGGAGAGTTTGATAGAATTAGTAAAAAGGCAATAAAAATTCTAATAAGAGAAATTGACTTCAACTGTGGAATCTTTAGTAACTGCCTTCACCCATAATACGAAAATGGGAAATTTTCTACGATTATATTAATTTAGTTTGTCCTTGAACATTAAAATTTCAGTAATAATCACTCGAGATGGTTACCTCATTTTAAGCTGGAATATCTAGCTATCAAAGAGTATAGTAAAGAAAATGTAACCTAACGCTCAGGCAACTAAATCTACACACGTACGCTACAAAGAAGAAAAATTGCTGTCTAACATCGACTACAAAAGTCTAACATCAAGCACGTATGTGCATTTTGTGCGATTATTTTGGTAGCCAACTATTTACTTTCAGGATATTCTCTCATGGGCGTTCTCATGGAATATTCTTTTCAGGATATTCTCACTGAAGGACCCTTTTCTCTGGAGCACCGAACACATTATATGGTGACTATTTTAATAATATGTTCACCTCTCTTCCTCAAAAACTGTTTTGTTATCTTATTTCATCATAAGCAAGACGTGCAACCAATAAATTGTAGAGTAAATTCACGTAGATATATTGTGACGTGATCACAGATCACATAATCAGCCATAAATAATTTCTGTTATGGCATCAGATGATTTCGTTGGAGAATAATGTTTACTTTACAGTCGTGTTTATAATAATAAATAATATAATTAACCGGTACGTAAATACGTTATTGGCTATACGTTACATATTTTCTGGATTGGGTATTGAAATACTACGTAAAACTAATTTGCTTTGATATTGAATTTATGATCATGTGACATAAAACACTGTACAATGTCATCATCAAAATTATAGCATTGTCCCGCATTCTATTTGCATTCCAGGCTTAAACCTTTATTTGATTAAGACTAAGCTTCGCTTTGTAATAATTGAGGACGACTAATATTATCTCTTCCTCCGTTCTACTCTTCTTCCGTTGTTCCTTCAACAACTGTAGTTAACAGTGCAGTTACGTACCGAGGGCTCCGTCCAGTTCCCTTTTATTCTCGTTACAAGATTTCTTGTGTTCTCCGATTATCTCTTTATTGTTTTTTCGTAACGTTTCATTCTCTCGCTTTCAAATCTACGAAGAAGAAGAAGAAGAAGAAGAAGAAGAAGAAGAAGAAGAAGAAGAAGAAGAAGAAGAAGAAGAAGAAGAAGAAGAAGAAGAAGAAGAAGAAGAAGAAGAATTGTTACTGTAACTGATATGGTAAGTGGTGTAATAGATTTCTAGCTTCTGTGAATGTAGATTACATTAATTTTCTGCTGGCCACACTTAGAGAAAGTGTTCAAGGTGTCTTAAAGTGTCATAATACTTTTTGTTTATAGTAGAGATTCATTATTGTAGGATATAATTATTAATGGTACAATGCTTTAACATTTATTGCGAAGAGAACATACTTCGTATACCATTACAGTAACCTAAGATGTTCTACTTTATTAATCAAGAACGAGTTAGCATAAAGTTCAGCCGAGTAAATCGACATTTGTTTCGTAATAATAGATTCAGATACTAAGCTCTCTGCGTTTTGATCAAAGAACAAGGGGATCATAGACAATAAGTTAATAGTATATTGTTTGTTATTACGAATTCAATCTTGTCTTGATACGTAGGAATGTATTTGACACGTTCGTTGACCTCCTTAATAGCGGTTGCTGTTAAAAACCAATCACAACATCACAATGCTTGAATGAGATTCTGCAAAAAACGATAGTCGGCAAAGTTTAAACAGTATAATACTATATCTCGTCAAATGTTTCCACGCCTTGTCTTCTTCACCTACGAGGTCTGACGAAGATGTATATGACTTAAGTGTGATTATAGCGGGGGAAAGCTGAAAAATAACATATTATATCACACTGAATAGATTTAAACACAAATTTACTTGTTACATCACAAAGATACTTAATTATGCAAATTTACAATCACAATCACAAATTTAATAATAACAATGGCTCCCATGTCTACCGCCTGAAGTAGTGTAGGAGAAGGCAGGGTAGGCTGCCTTATGTGAGCCGTACGGCATACAAGGAAGGCAGTGTGGCCAGCACTACGCTTCAGCCGCCCATTATTATCCCCAGGATGTTATCCCAGGTATTCATTTTCAACAGGCTGAGTCGACCTGGGGGCTGAAAAACGCACCTTGATTTTATGGTTCGGGCCCGGGAATCGAACCCGGGACCTCTAGGTTAGTATCTAGGTGCCATACCCACTGGTCTACTGAGACGCCACAATGACAAATTTACAATTTACAAATTGCACATCACAATCACAATTATGCAAATTTTGAACACGAATTACAGAGTTTTAGAACAGTTTTGAATAATTCAAATCGACGAACTACACAGCTGGAACAGTCATTTTTTTAATTCATACCGTTTGTTTTTGCAAAGTGTTGTTGTGAATGTGTTTAGAATTGTAAAAAATCGTAGTGCATAAATTGTACAAGAAATAAAAGAAATGTAAGCGAGATTTTCGATGGTGTTATATTACTAGTCTGTACGACGGTCTATTTGATCGTCGTACGGTACAGTGGAAAACAAGATACAAGACACCAATTAAGTCACTAATCACCAGCTTTAATTATCACAATTATACAGTTTGTAATCAACAAGATACTCTCTTACAACAAATCGAATAAAAATTGTTCACACGCGATAAAAGTATCAACTAATAGAGTCCGAACAATTATAAGACACATAACATACTTACATATATACTTATATAATATATACATAAGATATATAACATACATAATACATCACAATACTTCGAACCGCACTGGAATAAATCGCCACTCAAAACTGCACTAAACACCGCTGATCGCTCATATTTATACCCCGCTGAAATTCCAGAATAATCCATAATACTCGTCAACTCTAGAACGTAATTGCTTGCGGCATGGAACACAGCGCGCGCGGACCGGTGAGTCTGGGACAATCTCGTTAACGCCTGTTAAGAATCACGTACACACACTACATTACAGCTGGTGCCACTGGAATAGCCGAGCAACACGTGAATGTTCTATAATATCGTAACAATATATTTGTTATTTTGATATTTTTCTATTTTGTTTCCTTATTTCATCGTGTAGGCGAATTTGACTCATGTATACTGCGAAATAACAAACAATTATTTTGGGTAGTCTATATATACACTTGCTTCTCTTACAAATTTCTTAGAACTGGTTTAAACCACATCTCTAACATTACTGACGTAGTGAACTCAGTAGTGATTTCTTTTGTTAATTCAGTAATAATTAGGTCCTCTTTAGAGGAAAATTAATTTAAAATTTGTTTTTTCGACTAAAGAGCAAAGCTTTAAAAACCGATAAATTTAAACGAATTTCGAATACATTTTTTATTATAAAAGTTAATTTGTGTTTGTGTGTGTGTGTGCGCGCGTGCTGTACCGCACCATAATATTAAATGTCTTCTAAACGTATATATTTTTTGTCACCATTAAACAATGTGATTCAACAGTTGTTTTTTATCGTAACACCTCTCTTGTTGTAGTGTTTTATATTTAGAAACACTGATACATAACTGATGATAAAATAATTTTATAATATAATAACTTATTCTACTGTTAACAGTATAGGATACAATCGATCGTAGTTGGTGTGTTTGTGCAGAACGTAAGCATATTATACCAGTGATATGTGGTGGTTTGTCAGTGGAATGGTAATCTATGTTGGTTATCAAACGTGCCGTTTCCCTTTCCTCGTCCTGTGCCGTCATGTTGAATTGTTTTGTTTAACAAAACGTGACCCGAGTGTAAAATGCGATCATAAGCTGGATACGTTGGTCATACGTACTTTGAAATATGCAAAATTACTGTTGTATAATTGATCTCAGGGGCGTTTTAAGCAACACAAATAATTAATAACGCAAAACAGTGTTCATACGAAATTTACATTGACTTTGTATACCACGTTTATTTTAGCACGTAGTATAGTATATAAAGCAATTTGACGTTATAACGTTTTGATATTTAATTTAAGACAAATGTGTCGTATGTTTATAGCCTTACACAAATGATTAATTTTAAACATTTGACAGTGATATCAGAAATATGAAAGTATTGTTACGACTGTATCCTCGCTCGTCGTATGGTTCACTGGAAAACAAAATACAAGACACCAATTAAGGCACTAATAACCAGCTTTAATTATCACAAGTATGGTTTACAATCAACAAGATTATAGTCGTACAATAATTCAAATTAATCTGTCCACATGCAATGATAATGTCAACTAATGGAGTCCCGCACAATTATAAAACGCATAACACTTCGCCACAATATTTCGAATCGCACTTGGAAAAATTGCCACTCAAACTGAACTAAGCGTCGCTGAAGTCTTGTATTTATACCCCTCTGAGATTCCAGAATATTCCATAATAGGCGTCTACTAGAAAACACTAGAACGTAATATTGATTGCGGCCATGAACACAGCAAGCGCGGACCGGTATGGTCTCTAAAAGTTTTCTAAAAGTGTTGTTGCTGATGCGTGACAAGTGTCACGTAATAGTCCTTTATCTCAAAGTAGCAGCAGTATGTACACACACAACTACAGCCGGGCTCCACTGGAATATACGATAAAACACGTAGCATGTTCTGTAATGTCGTAACAGTATGATATATATAATATCATAGTATCATAATATCATAAATGATATATATGTGAAAGTGATGTTATATTTTGCTTTCACTGTCACAGAGAAAATATTTTTTGTACTGGACTTCTAAAGGTTGTTAGCTTTCAGAGTATCTAAAATATACGATATTAATTGATGACTCGTTGGGCACTTGGTGAAACATATTAATACAAATGTAATTTAATAATATATATAAAACTTTCACTAATGAACTTACTGTTGTCACTTCCCAAACGTTTCGAGATGTTGTTTCTCTTCTTCAGTGGGTGTAATACTGACTGTCGATTACAGAATAACCGTTACGGAAAAATGGTGTGTGTGGTGGGAATTGATGGTGGGAAGGGATTGGCGCTGAGGTTCGAATTGTGTGTGTGGATCAGTGTATCGAATAGTGTATGTGATTTATAATGTATTTGTCCATTTAATATGTTGTTTGGTTGTAGTGTGTGATATCTGTATATTTCAAATTGTTCAGCTGTGTTTAGTTTTCTAATTTTAGGTAAGTAGTGTAATATTTCCATGTTGTGTTCTATGTTTGTGTAACTGTGGTTTTCGTTATGTAAATGTGTGGCAAATGTGAAATGTATGTAGTTTGTGGTGAGGACTTTTAAATGTTCAGAAAATCTGGAACAAAAGATCTTCCCGTCTGGCCGATGTAGAATTGTTGACAATCATTACAATTTAATTTATAAACCCCTGTTTTGCTGTATGTGTCAATGTCTTTGTTAGTATTATTTATGTGTTTTCTAATGGTGTTGTTGGTTCTGTAGGCTACTTTATAATTGTGTTTCCTAAATGTGTTTGCAATTTTGTGTGTATTGGAATTGTAGTATGTAAGTGTTATGTATTTGCTGGGTTGTGTGCTGTTGGTCAGATGTGTTTTACTTTTTGTGTTGAGGATTCGTTTGTGTAGTTTATTTATTAATTCGGGGTTGTATCCATTTTTGACTGCTATGTATTTAATTGTATTTAATTCATCTTGGTAGTCATGTGTGTTTAGGGGTATTGAAGTGAGCCTATGGAGCATGTAGTTGAAAGCTGCATGTTTGTGTTGAGTTGGGTGGTTGGATGTGTTGTGTATGACCATGTCTGATGTGGTGGGTTTTCTATATAGTTTGTATGTGTGTGTGTTGTTTGTTTTGGTCATTGTAAGGTCTAAGAAGTTTATGCTGTTATTTAATTCTATTTCAAGTGTGAATTTTAATTTATGGTGTATAGTGTTAATGTATTTGTGGAAATTTTCTATTTGTCTTTTGTTTTACAACGGCAACAAAAGACAAATAGAAAATTTCCACCACAAACTACATACATTCCACATTTGCCACATATTTACATAACGAAAACCACAGTTACACAAACATAGAACACAACATGGAAATATTACAGTACTTACCTAAAAGTAGAAAACTAAACACTGCTGAACAATTTGAAATATACAGATATCACACACTACAACCAAACAACATATTAAATGAACAAATACATTATAAATCACATACACTATTCGATACACTGATCCACACACACAATTTTCGAACCTCAGCGCCAATCCCTTCCCACCATCAATCCCCACCACACACACCATTTTTCCGTAACGGTTATTCTGTAATCGACAGTCAGTATTACACCCACTGAAGAAGAGAAACAACATCTCGAAACGTTTGGGAAGTGACAAAGTAAGTTCATTAGTGAAAGTTTTATATATATTATTAAATTAATAAAGTGAACGAAGAGGATGCAACAACAAGATAACAAATATATTATTTGTTCTAAAATATACGTTGATAATACAATCCGTCATCACAAAAATAAATTAGGAAAAGAAGAAACACAGATCTGACACGATAATACAATCTTTAACGCACTTACACGTGCCTATGATTTTCTTTTAGCAGCGGAAACAAACCACAGATCTTAGAAAAGATTTTAAGAACCATGTAAAACTTCTTCTTCTTCTTCATCTTCTTCTTCTTCTTCTTCTTCTTCTTCTTCTTCTTCTTCTTCTTCTTCTTCTTCTTCTTCTTCCTTGATAGGACTCTGTACTCTTCAAAAACAACGGTCCTACATGCTGTCACTCCACATTTTCCTTGGCCGCCCAATCCTTTTCTTGGTATTTGGTTGTCTATCTCTTAACTTTTTTACTAATCTTGTATTATCCATTCTTGATATGTGTTCATCCTATCTTCTTTTTGTTTCCGCAATCCAAGAATTAATATTTGTTACATTAGATGTTTCTCTTATACTATTGTTTCCCAATCTATCGTACCGTGTCTTACCCAGTACCCTCCGTAATATAGTCATTATTATAGTTTATAGTTTTCTTTCAGTTGTTGCTTAGTCTCTGATGCATAGGATATTAATAGACGTATTATGCTTTTCTAAACTCTAGTTTTTCTTTCTTGTGTGAGGTATTTATTATTCCGTATAATGTTACTCATGCATCCAGCAATTCTTCTTGCTTTCATCAATTGATGTTCTATTTCTTCATCTGTTCTATTGTTACTTGTAAACCTTGTTTCTAAACAATCTATCTGCATTTACTTGTTCTATTATTCTGTCATTTGTCACAAGCTTACACCTTAATGGGTCATGTGAAATTGTAACTGATTTTGTTTTCTCTACCGCTATCTCCATGTTATATTTCTGGTATGCTCTGTTAAAATTATACACAAGTCTTTGTAAGTCATTTTCATTTTCCGCTTCGTCTGCATACAAATAATATTAAACACATTTCTACCATCTTATATCCTCTCATATGTTTTACCTTCGTAAAAATTTTATATGTAACTACATTCAAGAATTTGAGATTTAAAGAATCCCTCTACCTGATCACTTTTGTTACAGGTACATTTTCTGATAATTCGCTATTGTATTTTGCTCTCATTGAAGTGTTCGTGTAGATCTCTTTAACTAGCTTTGTGATGTCGATTGGGACTCCTCGTGGTTGTAAAATCTTTAACATGCCCGACACTCGGACTCTATCAAACATTCTCTAAATAGGTACGATTCACTGTGCATGACGTTTCTGCACACCGTTCCCAAACAACGTACTGCATGTAGTTTGCAAACTTTATTTACGATCTGGTTATTTGCGATCTGATGATGAGCTGTGAAGCTTCAAAGCGCTAACCGGAGTAATTTTCTATAAAGGCATGCAGCAGTAATAATTCTGTTTGTGATTATAATCACTAACGCAACTTTATTAATTTAACTTTATTGTGAGACCTCGTACACTAATGTACAAAGTGTGTGTATGTGTGTGTGTTGTGTCATGCCAGTAAGATGTGTTATATGTTATTATTTAATTATTCTTCGTATTATTTGAATTAGCAGCCATCCTTAATATTTCTTTTATGAAGTTGCTAAACTGCTACAATTTTTTGTTCAGACAAAGCTTTTCGTCATCTCTGAAGAAAGAAAAAGAAAAAATATTATTTAATTATTTTAAAAGTAAATTACCTTTCAAACGAAAGAGTTCCAGTGGCTTTTGATAACTCCAATTAGAATACAGGCAACACTAAATCTGATTAATATTTTTTTTATTAAGTTCCAAAGTATAACTTGCCAGAAATTGAAACTATCTTTAATATTTCTCACTGCAATATTTTATTAGTTTATGTGTGGAGCGGTCGTGGCGTAGTGGCTAGCGTGTGGCGCTGTTACGCTGTCGGCGTGGGTTCGATTCCCGCCGAAACCATCTCATGTAGGTACGACCGTTCCCCTTCGCTAGGCGTTGACAACCCAGCGAGAGGTATCCTGCTTAGTACAAAACCCTCTACAACTATGCCGTTCGCATTCGGCGTTAAACTGTAGGTCCCATATACCTGTGAGAGACTCTATAACACACGCACCACAGGTATATGCGGGGAGGGTACAAAACAGTCGAAAGACAGAAGGAAGTAATAATAATAATAATAATAATAATATTAATAATATGATCAAATACTATAACATATTAAACCTTACTAATGCTTTGATGTTATGCAGTGCATAGTTTGGCTTTTAGGTCATTTAAAAATTAAATTTTTTGATATACTTAGTCCATTACGGTGAATAAAACGTTAATTTTCTTTAATATACTTTCGGTTTTAGCATAATTTTAACTCTGCTGAAGAGATGAATTGGAATTGTCAAATCTAATTGTAACTTGCAGCAACTTTGATAACTGTTGTGGCAGTATTGTGTTGCATGCAAAATTGAAGTTCTCCCCACACTTCCGTCCGTCGTGTGACATTGTTTTATATTTAGAGTTACGCGTTTCGGAACATATGTTCCATCATCAGAATACTTCACTCAGTTGAGATCGTCCAATGTTAAAAATCACATACTCAATTGTTAAAAACGAAAGTCAATATGGGTGTACACTCTATGAAGGCTGAAGGGATACTCATACCTATACCTATGAAGAGTATATGATTATACCTATGAAGAATATACCTTGACCCATACGTAACAATTGAGTATGTGATTTTAACCTTTGACGATTTCAACTGAGTGAAGTAATCTGATGATGGAACATATGTTCCGAAACGTGTAACTTTAAATATAAAATAATGTCACACGACGGATCCAAGGTAAGTTTTTGACTTTAAGAGTTTGTAGGTAACTCATCTCACGCCTACTGTTATTTGGTGTATATATAGACAGATGGTGTTACGTCACCAGTGGAGTTATTTCAAACAAACTTAATTATCTGCCACTTACAGGGTATTGGCGAAATATTGCTTTATGAGGGAGGAACACAAAGAAATGTCACACCGTTGGCGTAAAGGCTCTCTACTCTGACGTAACACAACTGACAACGCTGCCCCCTCAAAAACAATATTCTTCCCCATCTCTCTTTTTCTGACACACACACGCGCGCGCACGCGCCAAAACTTCGCAAGATAACGATATCTTACATTCCCTTTTTTCACGCTAAAGTAAATATAATAATCTGAATATCACTTACATGTTGCACAAAGTCAGACGTCCGGATTGTCATCTGCCCTAACTTCCAGAGTTCATAACTTCTGCACTTGTTACCAGATCATCATTTAACTGGGTTTCATTGAAATGTCTGCAACGCTTAAGCGACATGATTTCCACACAACTTGCGTCTGTCACAATAATATCCTTGATTTTCCTTTTTTTAAGCGGCATCTTCGTTTCTTCTATTTCGGTTTTCATTCTTGATTGCGTTTTACACAAAATAGTTTGTTTAAGTTGACTATACAAGCCGGTTGCATTATTTGAATTAATGTAAAAACATTACTGTGAGCTGTGTAGACTTGGATCAATTAAATAGATTCAAGTGTCTCACAAAAACTGTGACTAGACACAGTCACGCACATGTTCGAGGGCTGTGCGGGACGAAGGGGATGCATCGCCCGCTCGTATACTGCGTCTCGAGCTTCAGATAGAGCTCCTGCCGCAGGAACGATAGACGGGCTGGATTAAGGGTGTGGCCTGCTACCGACCGTGGGTGTCAATTAAGTATCAGTTAATTGAGGGTGAGAGTACGCCGAGGCCGGTTCTAAAATTCTCCTGGCACAGATTGGTAGCGACCGAGGTGGTTGCCTTGGAATCGGGCGGAGCGGCGATAAAATTTGTATGACAGTGTTCGTTTAATGGCGTCCAGGGAACGGACACGCAGGGAGTCACGGATGGTTTTGTTTGAGGTCAGATAGTGGGCTTTACACGCCCAGCGCAATCCTCGGTCAAGGAGAGACTGAAGCTTTCGCTTATGGGTCTTATGGGTATTCGCCAAGTAGCCCCATACGGGGATCGCGTAGGTAACCATCGGCACCACATAGGTGGAGACGATAAGTTTCCCTAGGCGGCGGATCATGGCGTTGATGCATAGCACTGGACGGAGTTGATATAGGCGATTGGCGGTATTGTGGGCTACTTCTGCAGAGTGTGTCCGCCAGGTAAGACGACGGTCGAGGCGGACCCCGAGGTACTTGACCTCTCGAGACAAGGGTAGCAGAGTATCGCCTACGTAAAATCTGTCTGGAAGTCTTAAGCGTCTAGATAAGCGTACTGCTGTGCCCTTGGCCGCATTGATGGCAACCCACCATCTCTCTGCCCACTCAACGTATTCGTCCAATTGTTCCTGGAGCCAGATAACTGCCGTTTCAGCACGACGATCGACGGCATACACCCCCGTGTCGTCAGCGAACATGGCCAACCTGGTGCCAGACAACTTGGGCACGTCATAGACGTACACAGAGAAAACCAGGAGGCCCAAGACTCTTCCCTGAGGTACACCAGTCGTAATAGCCCTAGCCGAAGAAAGGCTGTTATCAACTCTTACGCAAAAGGTTCTGTTCCGAAGAAAGCTAGCAATCAGATGAATGTAGCAATCCGGAAGCTGAATCTCCGTAAGTTTGTACAGAAGGCCTGGATGCCAAACACGATCGAACGCCGTCTCGACATCAAGGAAAACGGCGACAGTCTGCTCTCGCGAGCAACCGGCCTCGGCCACGGTCTCACGAAGCGCATCAATTGCTGCGTCGAGGAGAGGCCAGCACGAAAACCGAATTGCTCGGGGACCAGAATATCAAACCGTTTAAAGTTAGCCGCTAGTCGCCACTGGAGTAGTCGTTCGAAGACTTGTCATGAGGACGACAGCAGGCAGATAGGCCGGAGGTTCTCGGCAAACTTGTGTTCTTTGCCCGGCTTCGGGATCATCGTTACCTAGCCGAACGCGATTTCTTAGGAAAGTAGGCGAATCGGAAGCAGCCATTGAACAAATCGACCAGAAAGCGAACTCCCCAGTCCGGAAGTCTATGTAGGGCGGTGTAAGTAACACCGTCCGGTCCAGAGCTCTTCCGGGGCGGAAGCGCTAAAAGCCTTTCCGTAACCTCTTCCACAGAAGTGAGTTCAGGTTCGGAGGTGATCGGGCTGCCGAGATAAACCTTAACTTCGTCTTCAATCACCTCATAGGTATCTGGGTCCGCGGACGGGTTGGGAGCTAATTGAAGCTCCAGGCGCCCGGCAAGGAACTCAGATTTCTCGTTCGGCTTGGCAAGGGGATGTCCCCCAGGTCCGTTGATGGCCGGGAGTGGAGGACGGCGCCTCTTCCCGGTCAAGGCGGAAGGAATCCTGTAAACGGAGCTTTCCTCCGGTGAATCGTCAGCCATTTTGGCGACCGCAAATTCCCAGCAGCTTCGTCGGAAGGCCTGCAAGTCACGACGTAACTTGCCGGCCGCCAGATTGAAGCTGACCTTGTCGGCCGGATCTCGCGTTCGCTACCACCGCCTCCGAAGTCTGTTCTTCTCTGAAGCGAGAAGACGGACTTCTTCAGGTATCCGGTGATAATCGGGCGTTAGATTAGGCTTCATCTGTGAGCACACCCCGACGGAAGAGACCACGGCACGGACACAGTCATAAGTTGCATGACACATTGGTTAATATAACGTTGGCGAGAGAAAGTGTTAACAAGAAGGAAATTTTGCAGTTCTTTCGTTAAGAAGTCAAGGAAAAGATGTAAATGTTTCATGTTAAGTAAGTGTAGCGCTGTATGTTACCGAAATATAAACACTGACGAAGTAGAAAGTATGTGGATTGGAAGCTCGGTGGTGTGGATATTATGGAACAGCTGGAAGGATAGAATAAGAATTACTGAGGAAAACCATGAGCATTAAAATGCAAGAAGGAAAGGATGAACTGACTTGGGTACTGGATAGGGAGTGATTGACTGTTGAAGTTGCAAGCTGAGGTTTTGTAAGTGACGTCAGAAAGAGAAGTGTGGGATGTATGATGAAGTATTCTACTAACATTCCAGAAGAAAATAAAGATCTAAGAGTTTAAGGCAGAACCGTTTGTAGTAAGTGCTGGGTAATAATAAAGGATAATAATAATAAAGGAAACAAATTAGTATGCGCTTGGCTTTTTTCTATTCGGTAATCATCTGTTTGCTTATGTCAACAAAGAATGAAGACGAGAGGCTGAACAATTTTGAAGAAATCGTATCATTATGCATCTGGGACGAAAATAGGATTTTTATAGGGAAACATAGATGAACAGCTGTTACTCATGAAAGGAAAAAAACATCAAACGTGTTTCTTGCTTAGGAACTATTTTTAAAAAGTGCAGACTGAATATTTATCAACTGTTTAGTATTCACTGTCTTTTCTCGAACGATAGCTGCTGATCGTTTAATCTGCGGCTGCTCTCAGCTCTAGTAGCAACATAGATAATACCGTGGCTTGCCCTACTGCAACACGCAAACTACATTTTGAATCGTGCGCAATAATAATCACATGTACTTGAGAATTATGTTCACTGTGAATGTAGGTCACTACTGGATCCTGTAATGCCGTTCTGTTCAAATTAGTCTCCTGCGTAACATCGGTATGGAGAACCATACATGACTTCCATATTCTAAGATTTATATTTAAAATCATTTTCAGCCAAACAGCCAGGGAAGGAATTTTAACAAAAAAATACTTCTTTCTTGCCAATAACGTAGTACACATATAAAAAATATTATCTCCTCCCCCTTCAACTATAATTTTGATTTATAGAAAATTACCCCCAGCCCGTTCAACTAGCCTCTTCATTTATAGATATTTCATCTACGTTTCTACAGTGGATTATTAAGATCTTATCAGGATACTTTATCAAAATTAAGTAATTTACTCATGTTACAACAAAAAATGTTTCAGGTAAACTGCCCTTTCCCCGTAACCGATCTTCACCAAACTCAACAGACATTGAGTTCTCTATAGCTCAGGTATATATGTAAAAAATTATTTGATTCTGTTTGAATTTACGGCAGTTATGGTTCGTCATATAAAAAATTACCCATGTTAAAACATAAAACATGAGATTTATAAAACATATCTAAGATTTATATTTAAAATCATTTTTGAAATAAAATATTTTCATAGAACCTACTAACGCTGGGGAAATCTGAGGAGCCAATCAGAGTTGGGCCTACCTGTCACTCTGCTGAATTTGGTGGAAAGCCCTGTCACTGTCGTCAAAGTATCAGCCTTGACAGGGACCTCTTTTTCTGCAAAATGCGAGAGGCTCGAGATGGAGTGAGTGACATGGTCCCCACCTCAATGAAGAACCCATTGTTTTATAAAAATATATTTAAATTTTGAAAACTGAAAATTCTTTTCTTGTTGTAAATATTTATATTTTATAATCAAAATGACTTTATTTTTGTTACCTGGCAACAAAATTATTTTATTTTTAACAATTACCATTGTTTCAAAAAGTTTAAATAAATTTTCAAGTACTTTACTCTTGTTAAAACGTAAAAGGTTGCTGGTAAACTACCCCTTTCCCTTAACCGATCTTCACCAAAATCTAAAGGCCTTGAGTCCTCTATAATTCACTGAAGTATGCAAAAAATTATTTGATTCTGTTTGAATTTGCGGCTGTTACCGTTCGTCATAGAAAATACGCTTGATAAAAAAACGTTGCAGGTAAACTACCCCTTCCCCTTAACCGATCTTTACTAAAAACAACACGTCTTGAGTACTCTACAAATCAGGACTGTATGCAAAACATTATTTGATTCTGTTTGAATTTGCGGCTGTTATCGTTTGCCATAGAAAATACCCTTGATAAAAAAACGCTGCAGGTAAACTACCCCTTTCCCTTAACCGATCTTCACCAAAAACAACACGTCTTGAGAACTCTGCAATTTAGGGATGTATACAAATAATCTTTTGATTCTGTTTGAATTTGCGGCTGTTATCGTTTGCCATAGGAAATACCCTTGTTAAAACATAAAACGTTACAGGTAAACTACCCCTTTCCCTTAACCGATCTTCACCAAAAACCATAGGTCTTGAGAACTCTACAATTCAGGGCTGTATACGAAACATTATTTGATTCTGTTTGAATTTGCGGCTGTTATCGTTTGCCAAAAAAAAATTTTTCCTTGATAAAAAAACCGTTGCAGGTAAACTACCCCTTTCCCTCAACCGATCTTCACCAAAAACAATAGGTCGTGAGTACTCTACAAATCAGGGATGTATGCAAAAAATTGTTTGATTCTGTTTGAATTTGCGGCAGTTATCGTTTGCCATAGAAATAAAATCTACAGACACACAGACAGACACACACACACAGACACACACACAGACACTTTTCGGAAAACGACTTTTTTTCATGTTTTGAGTGTAATAGAATCAGAATCGGCAATAATCTCGAACACGATTTTTTTTGCCATCACCATACTTCCATTCCTTAAGGAATATGGTAGTAAAAAAAAACGTAAAGTTAATTTTACGTTAAATTTACAAATAAAATCGACATCCTAAACAAACAGACACAATTCAAATCGCATGCATTATTCGAACACATCTCACCACACACACACACCTTCGATCTTTGGAAAAACTATCTCGTCGCCAACAACAAGAAGAACAGCGCTACTTACGACAGCCTCTGATGAAGCCTTCTATAGGTGAAAGCCGGTTTAGGCTGTAAGGTAAAACTTTACGTTTTTACTCATAAAAAACTTAGTGTTCCGAGTCGTCAATATTATAGTGATATTTAGTTAAGTAACGGACACGTCATGGACAACGAAATCCATGAAAAAACTTGTATGTTTTAATAAGTAGTTATAGCAACGTGTTAATTCGTTTTTGCTTGATTTTGTATAATAAATATAGGCATATTTAATAGGAATTTATAAGCATATTTATACTTTGTAAATTGAAAAATTTTATTAAGAAAATGTTTCATAGAAATAATTACATACACGGAACATATTTTCAATTGCGTATTCGAAAGTCCTCATTTGAATAATACTTTATAATATTTCAGTATTGTAGTTAAATTTTGGTGTTGAAGTGTATAAATAATTTTACTGAAATCATACAATAACGGTGGTAAATTACTACTTGCTTACATGAAACATGTTTTATAGTCAAAGACAACATGGATTTGTAAAGTATTTTGGTCATATATTTCAAAAATAAAAGTAACCGCTTAGAAAATTGAATGATTTTTTGTTCCTATTGTTTGGCAACAGAAGAACAATTGAAAAATATCATAGCCACACAAGCTTAGCTTTAAATATTTACTAATACATTTTATTCCTACCACCAATACACAAAATATTATCAAGGTATTCCCTCAAATGTTGACATACCGGTTTTCTACTCATTACGAAGATAAATAAGAAATGCTCTTAAACAATTGAAGTTGATAAAGTAAGTAAAATTACTGACTCTGAAGGATGCTGTCAAATTTAATTAGCCTGTCTATAGTAATGAGATAACTAACAGTAAACTAAATTGTTGTCGAAGCACGTCTCTCTACTTTAAGGATTAGGGACCGGCGTTCACCCCAGCAACTCTAGTGATAGAACGTGTGAAGAAAGTCTCTACCTGTTTCATGTGAATTCTGTTAGACCCAAGTCGAGTTAAAACTTATTCACATCTTAAGAAGCCATACAAAAGTTTACGTTAGGTGGTTAGCGATCTTTCAAGTGGAAAAGGTATGCAACAACTGAGACATTAAGACCTCTTATCTTTACAAATTGGTATTTGTAATTTGGTATGCATTTATAGATGTTTCTTTTTAAGTCATAAGACGATTTTTGACTCATAATCCAAGTTTCTGTGAGACATGACCTTGCTTACTACATTTGTTGTCGCGTACATGTGGCTGCTTGATATGGACGTCCATGTTATCCAGCATAATCTGAGATATTTAGTTTAAAATTATCGCACATCATTTGATATTTAAATATTTTCATCCCTCCTTTATCACCATCATCATCCTCAAGGTTTAAACCAAGAATGGTTTGTTCCGGTCTCAAATAGGCAAATATTGCAGCTGGTCACTCCAGCGCTTCCTCGGACGTCCCACACCTCCCCGTCCCCTCGGGTTGTAGTTCCGTAGTTGTTTGGGGATGCGGCGCAATCATCCATTCGGCAAAGATGTACCCACCAATTCAGCCTATATTGGGCGATCCTGTCTAGTACACTCATAATATTCAGTTCCTTCCGTATATCTGTGTTTCTTCTATGATCGTGGAGTATACCCAGCAACGTGCCTGAGAAATCTCATTTCAGCCGCTTGGATGCGACTGGCCTGGCCTTTCGTTAAAGTCCAATTCTCAGACTCATCAAGAAATGTGGGAAGAGCCTTCGCCTTGTAGAATTTTAGGCGTGTTTCTTTACTTGCTGACTTAAGTCTTCGCCTCATGGTCCCGCACATAAGGTTGAACTTATATACAACTTATTCACAACGTCGTTGCTTGCATTATAAGACACACTGTAGCACAGGTGTTCAAAACTGTTAACTTGTTCCAGGACAGTACCGTCTATAATAATTTTTGCCCGTACGGGATCAGTTCCACGAAAAGCCAACACCTTGGTTTTAATTGTGGATATCTGGAATCCAGAGTCTTTGCAGATTCCATTTAACCAATGTATACCCATCGCTCTTTTATTCTCTCCCATTCTATCCCATCACTTCCTCACCGTCTATCACCGTCTGAATGCTGTCTGTCTGTCTATCTGTCTGTATATACGTCTCTCTTTCTTTCTCTCTCTATCTCTTACTCTCAAAACGTGTAATATGACCCTAGTAATTAAGTTGAAGTATTTAAATTCCTTAATTTCTGTTTGTCTATAATTAGTTTAAAAAGTTTCTCTCCTTCGAAAGTTGTTATCATAGCTTTTATTGCAAGTACTCATATATGTATTATGTATTAAATAATAAACGCAATAAAACTAAACATAAAAATTGTACAGTACATTTATAGGAGACCGCGACTATAGAAGTAAGTCACGTATCATATCCAATTGGCTGTTTCTACTTGCTGAAATGGTAGGCGGTAATTGATTGGATTTGCGCTGCAGGGAGAATACAAACAAAAGGCATCCTTTCGAGACCACATGTGCATTAACAAATACGGTTACCGCTGTTTCTTTGGGAAGGTTTAATGTCAAGAGACATGCTTCAGCTCTATCCAGCTAACGATCAAAAGGTAGTGTGTTTACTTGTCTTGATGTAGGCCACCGATATACGGGGAGTCGTAATTGCTTTAGTGGAGTCTGTCTCTGCTGACATCAGTCGCACTCAAATCAACTTGATTGCCATGTGTGACTTTACGTTGGCAATGATGTGAATATGTATAATCACAATATTTGTTGGAAGATAATTCAGTTTTGGAACAAGCCTATCAATTCTCATCTTAGATTCTGATGCTTCTTATAATATTATGAGGCTTGTGCAAGCGTACAAATAATCTTGACGCAAGTTCAGTTAGTTTCTGCAGCAGTTAGAAAGACTATTCAAAGCAGAATATCACTAGAATGTTTTTATAATTTTAATTAAATTTTAACGCCTCTATTTTCTGAACAGAAGTTCGTCACAAGTCATAGAAAAATTTCAATTAAAGCAATTTCAATTACTTTCCGGTAACTTAACAGAGATAAGGTGTTAGCATACACAATAAAGTAGCGTCCAATTACTACATGCAAACCAATAAATAAATATTCTCTAAAACGTTTTGGCTTTGCAACGAATTGTTAGGTGCTATGTGTATTAAATTGTACGATGAGCTGCTGGGCCTGAACAGACGTAACACAAAAATATTTCGACACCAATAACTGTAATATTTACATTGAATGCTATTAATAAGGCATAATAGAAAATAATTAGTTCTAAGTTTTAGTGAGCAGAATCAGCATTGATTTATTTTAGTTGAATAAAGATTAGCCTCTTTAAAGTGTAAAAAATTAAGCCAGCTAGAGGACTAAAATTAATCTTGATACATCAGACAATTTCAGTTTAAAAAATCTATTACATACATGCTACCATAAACTCCTTAATTATAACAAAAGTGTTTGTGTCACATAAATGAATAAAGTTAGTTTATTTTCCTTTCGAGTGTTACAAACTTGGAGTTACAGATGCGCTTTAATTAGTAATTAATTAGTTTACTTGAAAGATTATTTATTTTAATTAGAAAGTTTACTTCGGGCGTGTCCACTCGAAGCATGATGTCGCCGACGATGTCGTTGGGGGGTTGGGGGGGGGGGCTATCGTAGAGACGTACTTCCTGGGTACTCTCACGAGGGTTTAGCCTCCGTCTCTTCAAGTACGTGAAGGTTACATCGGCGAATGATAGCGTCCTGGTGAAAATGAAAACTGCCGGTACTCTTCGACCAAGCCGATGTTTCGTATGTCAAGGTCCCAGCATAAAGGGCAGATTTGAAGAAAATTGCCTGACTCTGGTCACCCAATTACAAGCTTGGATCCCAGTAGGTGACTGAGCAAAAAAAAAAGGTCGACCGGCTGAGTACTGAATAGTTTTTTAAAGAAAAGGTAAGGGCGTGACGTCAAACAACAATAAAAACAAACCTCAGAAGATTACATTACCAACCCGATACGATACGTATTAATAATAAAAAAGACATAAGCGATGGGGGTGTCGATTAACTGGAACAAATAAATGGTGTGGAGTCTTGCCAGAGGCAGTGTCGAGCCAGATGGGACCGCTGCGCAGATGTGTTTATTTTTTATCTAAATAACCTTTACTAAGTCCGTGTTTTTATTTAACTTTTGTTCGGTATATATGTTTTTTTAAACAATAGAACCTTAATTTAACGTTGCGTCCTTACATAATTTGTACCAAAAGTTGAGGAGGTAACACAAAATAAATGTTAGGTAACACAACCAGTTGTACTCAAGTTGTTTGTGATGTGTTGAATATTGAGTACGACAATACCATAGAACACAAAAGGCCTTTCCTGACTACCGCCTTTGGTATCGTGATAAGGCACTGTACAAAGGCAGGTTACTTGTTGTTAGTTAGCGAATCGTTTTACAATTGATTATAATTTATTTAGTGCAGCGCATTAATAGTAACAAAAGGAAGACCAAGGCAATTTCCAATCTATGTGGTCCTACCGCGCCCGTACTGACTTATGCGTCTTAGAAATGGACGCTGTCTAGGTCAGATTAAAGACAATTAAATATATTTTAAAGGAGGATCCTCAGACAACTTTTTGGTCTAGTGTGAGAGGGGGGCACCTGGAGGTTAAAATGTAATTTAGAGCTCTACAATTTTTGTGATGAACCTGATATGTCCAACTTTATCAAACTAAAAATATTAGAATGGGCTATACACATTATACGTGCTTGTGAAAGCAGAGTTATTAAGAAGATATTTAATGTAACACCAGAAGGTAAAAGAAATTACAGGAGGTTGAGTCAGTATATCAGTACTCTTGGTATTAGAAACTGGAAAACTATGGCTGTGAATAGAGAAGAATGGCGAAACCTTCTGAAGAAGGCCAAAGGGCCCGCGAAGGGCTGTCGACGGTGACGATGATTAATAGTGAAACGCTCATATTAAATGTCATCTGCCAGATGATTTAACATTAAGATTGAGACAAGTAAAATTTACTTAAACTACTTGTGTTTTGACAATGTATGAATAATAAAATTTATATTCATTCAAAGGAATTATTGGTACTGATCGGCACAGTCGTATCGTTGTCTAACTCATAGTCGCAAAGGTTGTCCTTTGGTCGTGGGACTTAGTCAGAATGAGGTCACTATTTGATCTGACTACCTGCCCATATGGCTATGTAGTAATAATACATTGGACGTGTTTGGCATGCTTTGGCAAGAAAAGTAACACAGACACACTTATATAATTGGCACACGCGCGCGCGCACACACAAAACGCGGCTCGCCATTGCACGTAGCCAATAGTTGTTTAATTTCACTTTGACGGTGGCGAAACATGAGTATCGGTAGAGAGGCACGACAGGTCGCAGGTCTAATGCATGAAGGCACAGGAAGAAGAAGAAGAAGAAGAAGAAGAAGAAGAAGAAGAAGAAGAAGAAGAAGAAGAAGAAGAAGAAGAAGAAGAAGAAGAAGAAGAAGAAGAAGAAGAAGCAGTACGGGTGAGATTTTTACAAGACGTTTATTATTTTCATAACATTTTTGTACTTTGTGGCAAACGAACAGAAATACTCAAATAGAAAATTCACTAAAGGTGTGTACCCATTTAAGGTAATAAAACAACATAGGTTATCCGTTACATAAAACCAATTTAACATTCTAATAAAAGTTACATTTCTTAAGATTTTACGGCCGACATCGTAATTATTATTAACAGTTACACAAGATGGTAGTCTAGATAAAGCAATAAAAGAAAGAAATAACTTGGGAAGAAAATCAATAGCATTGCTGAACAACATATTGTGGGACCAACAAATATCCAAACAAAATAAACATCGTATATACAATACAATCGTGAAACCAATTACGTCATACGGGTGTGAAATATGGCCAATAATACAAAGAACAGAAAAGTTGTTGGAGGCAACTGAGATGGATTATTGGCGAAGAGCGGCAGGCAGGTCAAAATTGGAAAAAGTAAGAAACGTCAGAATCCGGGAGATAATGGGGGTACAGTTCTCTATTGTCAACGATATAAAAACAAAACAGCTAAGATGGTTTGGGTATGTACAAAGAATGCCGGATAATCGACTCCCCAAGAAAATTTTGAGATGGACACCATATGGTTGTAGGCGAAGAGGAAGACCTAGGTTGAGTTGGAGAGAAGGCATCAATCGGGCAATGAGATACCGGGAATTGGAAGAAGAATCTTGGTTGGATCGAGACCAATGGAGACTAGGGATCGGAAGACGTAGGATAACGTTATGAACCGATATATATATATATATATATATATATCGTAATTATTATAACTACCTTCTGAGCTATCAGGTCGTGGTCCTACCTTCTTAAAAGCAGACGTTTCAATCACCCTATTGGTACCCATATTCAGTGCCTGAAGGACTAAAAGTACTGACAACGGCGGCTAAGGCTGAGCCATAGTACTGTGGTGTTACTGATGGAGACCGTTGTCAGTACTTTTAGTCCTTCAGGCACTGAAGATGGCCACCAATGGGGTGGTTGAAACGTCTGCTTTTAACAACGTAGGACCGCGGTCTTATAGACCGGAAACTAGTTGTAATAATTAAAAGTTACATTGTAACAATATTTCTCTTTATATTTGTATTCCACTTAAGATACTCGTTTTAACCTACCGGTAATAAATAATAATAATAATAATCCTTAAATTTGTAGTGACCCTCAATCAATGAATTTTTCCGGTCAAGGGTTTGTTAGGATCGGTCAAAAATATAACACAAATTTTAACATATTTGTGTCGACGTTTCGACAATGTTTATTGTCATCATCAGTTTATTGTCATCAGGACCTGTGTATGAATACAAAAGAAATGTCAAACACTACAGAGAACAAATTATCTGAGTGATCGTGTTTGTGATTGTGAGTGTGCGTGCGCATGTATGTATCCTTGTATATGTGAAGGATCGAGATAGTTTGTTTTACACCATCAAATTTTTTGTTTGAAGACAACCAGAAAATTATATCACTGAACTTAATTTATACAATTTTACAGTTGAAATTACCCGTAATTTTATTTGTAATTAATTATAAAAGCAGTAATCAAAAATTAGATATTAGAATTGGCACAGAAAACGTTTATACATGTAAGCATACAACAAGTAGCATAGTAAAATATATTATAAGAACAGATTAAGTGATGTTAAATTATGCAATTATTAAAAGTTATTTTTAACATGTTTCACTCACTACTGGTATTAAAAACAATCAATAATTTAGAAAATTCTAAATAATACAATAACTGTAAAACTTTACGAACATACATCAGATAATTTACATAATGTTACAAAACATAAGTTTATGGTAAACCTATCTATCAAGTGAAATTACCTGTGTAAAATAGAGTGATATCGACATTCCTCTTGACATAAAAACATTACTTTCCCTAGGACCGAAATTTGCCCTCCCGGATAATGATCTTCACCGACAAATTCATTAATTGACGGTCACTACGATTTTAAAGATTTAATAATTATAATTATAATAATAATAATAATTATTATTATTATTAAAATTATTATATTACTATTATTAACTCGTGATTTTTTACATTTTTGTTAAAAAGATTTTTTGTATCAAAACATAAATATACCATACTTTTTGTATCAACACTTTTTTGTATCATTTTAAACAAAAGTATAAATAAATTTCTTTTTAAATATTATTACTTTATTGTTCAATTTCGTACGATTATTGTCACAAAAAACGATGTAGCATAATGTGTAACGTTTTATGTGTAGCGTGGAGAGATTTAATACGAACATTTGCTTTCAATTCTAGAGAACAAAAGGAAATGAGAAACTGCAGAGAGAAACGAGGGCGCTTCAGATTTTGTCACGTACTACAGAGACGAGAATGAAATATACTAAACGTGACTAAGTTGGATGTTGTGACGGGCCGGCTGAGCTCGGATAGCTGCTTAACACGTCCCTGCATATCTGCAGACAAAGTGTGGCAAATTAGTTTTTGAATACAATGTGCAATCTACACATCATGACTTTCATAACATGTACATGAGTATTACACATCATAGACCATACACCATAAATATGTCACGAATATATATGTATATATATATATATATATATATTGTTACATGACATTTTGTCATGCCATTTTAACATAAATATGCTTTAATAATCTTACCCAAAAGTACCGAGAAACATAAGAGATTCAAGAAATAAGTAATTAAATACTTAATTAAATATTGTTTATTTTATTGTTTAATTCATGATAACGAAGACTGTAATTATGTTTATCACAGTTAAAATAATGTCAATAATGATAAGTAAGGAGTGCTAAGGAACTTACTTATGAAATTTTGTTTTATTTATAAAAACTGTAAATTTATAAATACAGTAAGTTAAGAGGAATTCTTAAATATTACTAAGAGTTATTAGTAATTAGTTTGGGTCATATTAATATATATTGATACATATATAATGCATTTTATATTTATAATAAATTTACATCAAGATGTTTTTCCTTATTTACTACATGTTTCGCGAAACGTATTGTCCCCATTCCCTTAATTTTGAATCTTGTTGATTACTTGTGTTTTGGCTAGTTGATGTTATGGTTTCCTGTTGGTTTATGGTACTTTATACTGGTGTTATTGTGTGTGGTTTTGGTCTATTATTAGCTTTTGGAGGATTTTCGATTTTGAGTTTTTCAAAGCAATTTTCAAAGCACTCAACATCGAAAATACTCTAAAAGCTAATATATATACACCACAACCACACACAATAACACCAGTATAAAATACCAAAGCCAACAGGAAACCATAACAACAAGTAACCAAAACACAAATTCTCCACAAGATATAAAATCAGGAAGGCTGAGGATGTGAACAATACGCTTCCCGAAACACGTACCAAATAAGGGAATAAAATATCTTGAGGTAGAGAATTTATAAATATTGACTAAATTGTGTGTGTGTGTGTGTGTGTGTGTGTGTGTGTGTGTGTGTGTGTGTGTGTGTGTGTGTGTGTGTGTGTGTGTGTGTGTGTGTGTGTGTGTGTGTGTAATGACTATTCGAATGCTGATATTATTTCAATAACTTAAGTGCCAATGATCAGAACATGCAAATCTTTGAACACAGTGATTCTGAAGAAGGACTGAGATTCACAGTCCATGCCTTTAATGTGTACAAACTAAACCATTCATTGCTATTTTAAAACAGAGGGAGTGGAGCTGAAAATTCCCAGAATCTTAAAACCAAGTAAGAAAAACCCAGACAACGAAGATTTCCATCTCTACCAGAATTTATGGATATTTTATGATTGCAAATACATAATGTTTTTAAACCATTTGACAATTGCTAAAATCATATTTTCTAAATTATTTTTGCCTTCTAAATTTGTACGATCCAAAAGTACTTTATTTTCGTTTGTGCCTTCAACGTGCAAAGCAGAATGCTATGTAGTTTTAGGCATGTTCTGAATAAGTCTTTACGATTTAAGTGTAAAACCCATAAGATGTGTCCTGTGCAGTCGACATAAAAGCTGTGGAGTCACATGTGCTGACCGTTATACAGTGGGTGAATAAATACGTTGCCATCTAAAATGGATCACAAAAATAAATTTCCAGATATTAGATAGCTGTAAATTAGGTTTTATATAAAAAGTTGGTTATGTCTAATAAAACACATACCACACAAAGGCACCATAATGAACATTTGGGAAAATTTACAAATATACAAACATAAAACACAAAACAAACTAATACCTGAACAAATACAAATCAATTCAAAACATGACACAATTTTCAAAGCACTCAACATCGAAAATACACAAAATACTAATACATACACCACAATCACACTCAATAATACCAATTTAAAGTACCAGAGGCCAACAGGGATCCACAATAATAACCTGCCAACACACAAATACTTCACCAGACTCAAAATCACGTAGGCTGAGGATGAGAACACAATGGTTCTCGAAACATGTTCCTAATAAGAAAAAAATATCTTGAGGTAAATTCATTATAAACATTAAATATTTTAATATACACAAATCTTAGTTAACTTATTTATGAAATATAAATTACCATCACGTGCATAAGAAAATTAAAAGAAATTTTTTATCCGTAAACATACATTTTTAACATATTATATTACTTGTATATATTGAAATTTTTATATTTTATTTTTATATATAATAATTATATATATATATAATAATATATTTTATTTTTAATAGGCTTATACCTTCATTTTACAGGCCTTCCAGCTCTCTTGTCTTTTACTTCACTTTGCAAGAGCACTTCCTCTTTTTTACATCTCTTATTGATCTACATTTTGTACACTCTTTCCTTTTACATTTTACACATTTCCTTCTACGCTTGAGTTAAAAGAGCTGCTCATAAATTGGCCAGTTTAAATGTTTTAGAGCCATCCTTTATGCCAGCTGTTAAGTAGGCCTACGTTCTATCATTATATTTTTTACTTCATCCAGTTTCATGTTTTTCCAATTTTTTGGAAATGTCATGTTTCAAAACGTTAGAAATATCTACCTTATTTTTTAGACAACGTCCAATTTTTGAACCATAAATATTAAAATCTATTTTCCAAATTTACCGTATTAAACTTATTCTAAATATTTATCAATATTTTAAAATATAAATTTGTAGTTAAGTAGAGCCATGTGTATACTCTTCTTTAAATACATCCAGACTGCTTTTCATAAAATAAGGGAATTGTGAGTTAGTCAACGCATATTTATGCTGTGATGTACGCTATCGTTAGTAAAAAGTTGAAAAAAGAAACAATCCACAAAAGTATAAATGCGAAGGAATAATGTCTATAAAAATAGTTACACGTCTACACATCTTTAAAAAATGTACATTAAAATTGAATAATCTATAATA
This sequence comes from Magicicada septendecula, assembly GCA_034769895.1. NCBI lineage: Eukaryota > Metazoa > Arthropoda > Insecta > Hemiptera > Cicadidae > Magicicada > Magicicada septendecula. The sequence goes on from CM068374.1 coordinate 447,047,754, forward strand.
AAAACTATGCACACTTTACTGTTGACGTATAGTATATATAATTGCAATTAATATAATTGGTATTAATAATTGTATATTCTGGTTTCGTAACATACTGATTACCGACCATGCGTGTTTTTTTATTTACGATTTGTGTTTTCAACAACTTTGTATGTATCTGCTAGAATTGAGTGATAACAATGAATAACTTTAAAATTATTTATAATAAAGTATTATGTAAAACCAATACAACTCTGTGAACAAGGCATGGTGTTATTACATTCTTATCAGCAGCGCAGAACTTTCAGGAAGAAACGTCAAACTTTTTATATAGGTCTACTCGTTTGAAATTAATGCTGAGTTGGAATTTGTCGTCTCCAGTAAATGTATTTTAATAATTATAAAGTTTCACCCATTTGCAACCCAATAGGAAGTTTCCAAGAAACCGTGTTTATCGACAATCAAAAACTTCATCATTTCTCAGCCGTTTAGTCAGTAAAATAAAGTTCTGTTTTTTGTAGCAAGTAAATTTTATTCAGAGAAGATATTTATTTATTTTCAGAAACATAAACACCAGTACTTTTAAACATATTGTACAGTCATGTTTCGGTGTTTTTTTATGTACGAAAACTTTCAAATGAATATCATCGTTGGCTTGACGGTACAGATAACATAAATTTTATAATATTTTATTACCTTAAATGAGTATACGATTACGACTGAAAACCAGATTAAAACTTCAGAAATTAAGTTTATGACAAGAACAAAGGGTTTCACGAGACAGGATTGTTTGCTCAGAGCTACAGGTATTCTAAATAAATGATAAGATCCAGACATATCGCAGAGCATGGTTACATCATCTGGACAGAATGGAGGATGGGCGACTACCTAAGGTTGTGTTTCAATATAGACACTTTAGTACAAGAGATCTAGGTAGACCAAAAGTGAAATGGAGAAATAGTGTGTGAAGACGGAACAGGCAAAGTGCCTACTCCGTAAGGTAAAGAAGAAGAAGAAGAAGAAGAAGAAGAAGAAGAAGAAGAAGAAGAAGAAGAAGAAGAAGAAGAAGAAGAAGAAGAAATGAGTATACACCGCCTCTCATTATTAAATTTTATATATGAGTATTTCTATTTGTATGCCACAAACGTAAAGTAGAAAAATGTTATGAAAATAATGAATGTCTTGCAAAATCTTCCTAGTAACTGCTTCTTCTTCTTCTTCTTCTTCTTCTTCTTCCTGTGCCTCCATGCATTAGACCTGTGATCTGTCGTGCCTCTGTACCGTTACTCACGTTTGCCACCGTCAAAGTTAAATTAAACAACTACTGGCCACGTGCAATGGCGACCCGCACAGTGGGGAGGGCGTTTGTGTGTGTGTGTGTGTGTGTGTGTGTGTGTGTGTGTGTGTAACTTTGTTACTGTTCTTACCTAAGCATGAAAGACACATCCAATTAATTATTACTCCATAGCCATACGGGCCGGTAGTCAGATCAAGTAGTGACCTCATTCTGACTCAGTTCCACGACCAGCCTTTGCGACTATGAGTCGGCCAATGATACCACTGTGTCGGCCTATACCAATAACTCTTTTAAATTAATATAAATTTTATTATCTACACATATTGTCAATATACATGTAGTAGTTAAGTAAATTTTACTTGTCTCAATCTTAATGTTAAATCATCCGGCAGATGACATTTAATGACATTTAATATAAGCATTTCACTATTAAATTTATTATTTATATTATTTATAAATTTATAATAAATGACATTTATTATTCACTATATTACGCTACACTAAATAAATTATAATCAATTGTAAAATGATTAACAAACTAACAAATAACCTGCCTTTATACAGTACTCCAGCACGATAACAATGACGGTACTCAGGAAAGGCTTTTGGTGTTCTATGAGAGTCTCGTACTCAATATTCAACACAGCACAGACAACATGAGTACAACTGGTTGTTTTACGTAACACTTATGTTGTGTGATGTCTTCAACTATTGGTATAGTTACGTAAAAACGCAAAGCTAAATTAACGTTCTATTGTTTAAATACATATATACCGAAGAAAATGAAAATAAAAACACAGACTTAGTAAAGATTATTTAGATAAAAATTGAACACAGCTGTGCCCCGGCCCCATCTGGCTGGACACTGGCTCCGGCAGGATTCCATAAGTATTTAGTTGTTACAAAGCCAAAACGTTTGAGACACTACTTATCGTTTTGCATGTAGTAATGGAACACTATTTTATTGTGTATTGAAACATATTATCTCTGTTAAGTTACCGGATGGTAATTTCTGGAATAAAGTAATCGATTCATCAGTACTCTTGGGTTAGTTATATAAGACACAAGTATGGACTCTGTCCGGGAGTAATCCTTCTAATCAATAAAAACTAGGGAATTATTAGCTAAGTATGTTAACAAAACATTTTTGACTGTATAAAAAATGCGAAAGTGTTAAAGAAAGAAATTGTCAAGTGAGTAAAACTAAATATCTGACACCTGCTCTGACATCTGCATTCTTACTTGTTAAGTGCCAGAAGTTAAATAAGAATAACTCACAAGCAACATGTAATTTCCAGTTAGTTTTTAATGCTCATAGAAACCAATGTATCAACAAATTCGCTGTGAACTCCTGTTGTAATATCCTGACCTCAAACCACAAATCATGAAATCACCAAATCGCTGCCTTTTGCTTGCTTCTCTTACAACGATTGATCTGGTTTGCTATGTTGTTCTGATTGATAGTGGACTGACCAGCATTTGCCAGGCATGTTTCAACGAATGAAGTGGTTTTGGCAGTCTTGCAAACTGCATCTTTCTTCTCTCCATGCGTCCTGCTAAAGGATGATCCCAACACAGGTCGTTTCCTTTTTTGTCATTTATGATAAGTTGTTAATCCCCTTGTATCATGGTCCCAGACCACTAATCATCCAATAACCAACTCGCTAGCATTTGCTTGCTACTTAAAATGACCGATTTAGTTTGCAAAGTTTCTTGATCTGATGGAGGACTAACCAGCATCTGTCAGGCATGTTTGAACGGTTTTGCAGTGTCTTGTAAACTGCATCTTTCTTCCCTCCACGCGTTCTCCAAAATTGACTTGGAGAATTGACTGATGACGACACAGCCAGTTTTCTTTTTTCTCATGTGCGATAAGATATTCATTCCTTTTTATTTTTGTCAAATTGAAGGTCATACGGTCAACTTTAAAATTTCCAAATTGCATTTCTTCTTAACATTTTGAGACTTCTACTGAAGGCGAGTCCGCTGATTTTCCATTGTTGTAGTACTTGACATCCTTTGATCAAGAATTTCTTATGAGTTGTGTTGTTTGACTTCATATGAAAGCCCTTACGACGTAAAGAGCCTTCATATTTTATTGTCTTGAGAAATAACATTAGCAAGATAATAAATAGCATTCTCAAAGGCAGACATAGAAACGATCAAAATCGCAATGTTAGTAAGACCTCAGTTAAACCATATTTGTGAACACTTGATATCATTTAGTAATAGTTTTGCAAACATTTTCAGATAAATGTGGTATAAAAAATATATAATTTGCATAAAAATAGAAGCAAAAAACAAATGTTGTCTATTTTAAGCTCATACGGTCAACTTCAAATTGCCAAACGTAAGCCATTCTTCCGTCCACCCATCAAACTTTGGGGCTGTAGCTTAAATTAACGTTTCTGATGACGCTGATGCCCTTTTGTGTTCTCATCATTTTCCATTATTGTGGTACCTGGCTATCTCTGATCAAGAATTTCTTATAAGTTATGTTGCTTCAATTTGTATGAATGGTCTTATAACTTAAACAGTCTTAATATTTATTCAATATTTTAGTGAGATATAACGCCAGCAATATAACAAATTGCATACTCAAATGCAGGCACAAAAACGATAAAAATCACGACGTCATCAAAATCTCAGTTACAAGCACTAAATCACATTTATTAACACTTGATATCATTCAATAATTGTTTGCAAACATTTTCAGAGAAATATCGTATAAAATATTGCAGAAAAACACAGGATGATGAGCTATATTAATTATATCAGAGCATGGATGACGGACATTAACAGGTTTTCGATGGATTTATACAATGTTTTGTCAATTAGCTATAAGTTTTGTATGTAGTTGTGGATAAGGACTTATGTTATATCAAATTCTTTATAAAATTTTGTTCTTTTATGTCATGTACTTTGTGTGTTAATATGTGCGCGCGTGCGCGTGTGATAAACTTTATTCGCTATATCTTCCGTGTTAATTAACCCATCGGCTTCAAAGTTATCTTTATTGAATCTTTATTATCTATGGAAATAGCTACATTTTCTATATACTCTGTGGTTCTCAGCTATTTTATAAATGTGGTTTTTTTAGTAGTTAAAACCTCAACTTTTTACTCTTATCTATGAAAGAGTAATACAATTTCGAGATTAAATCTATGCAGGCTCTCGCCAACTTATACAAAGATTTGCCTGCAAACCGTCTATCTTTTGTTCTATCAACCACGTGAACAGCTTATTGACCAATCAGAAACCCCTAATTTCAGTAAGATCCGTACGTTGTCTGCCATGTATCGGGGCAGTTCATCGAAAGCATTTGCCTAGTGAACGTGTGTTCCTCTACAAGAGTTTTCTTGTATGAACTAGTATAAATCTAAAGTTACGCTACAAACTTGGAACTCTTTTCGAGTTACTCGTTAAGAACCAAGCTGGTGAACAACCAAATTATTATTAGGTCTATTGTGTAAAGTGCTTTTCGCGTGAGTGGAAGATATCCGCATAGGAAGATTTACTGACCGCGGTAAATCTGTAGTTTCGCGGAACACTTCAAGATTTGACGGAAGGTGTAAGCCCAATACACTGGTTTTAAATATTACTCATTATCACCCTGAGATTAACTAATAAACAACGTTTTAAAATAATAATAATTTATTTCGAGCGAGAACGCTAATAGTTCCAAGAGTGACAATTGTTGTATGTCAAATCTGCTTTAGTGTTATCAGTGTTCGACGGACTCATCATCAGAGAGCGGAAATTAGAGAGTAGTGGCGAGACGCGCAGAGGAATTGCAGCAAGAGCCGCAGCGGAGCGAGAACGTCACGCCAAGTATTAAGGATTTCGACTAACAAGTAAAACCGATCTAAATTGAACTATATAAACTCTGTTACAACAAAATATAAAAATATACATGACATTTATGTAATTTAAAATATATCGTATAAACTATCACTTCTTGTGTGCTAATAAATAATTCTTCATTACCTCCAATATAGACTTGTTCGTAATTTATTTACACACACAGTATCCTATGCGAAAATATTGAGTTGTATCGTTGCAATATGTATGATTTGTATAAAAATGTAAGCAAAGAAGAAATGGTAACTAAATGAACCCATTAGTATGGTACAGGTGTGGCTGAGATTGAGGATCAAAGACGAAGAATGATGGAAAGGAAGTGAGATGAAAGAGTAAATAATATATGAAAAAATGTGTAAACATGATTGTCTTACAAGGGAAGTAGAGTCAAATTGCAATTTCCAAATAATTTTCAAGTAAATAATTTTCATTAAGAAATATTATATTTGTCACTTTAACTGTATAGTGGCCAACAGTAGTAGGCTAGAGACAGTGTCTACATTTGGAATACGACATTGTCTTTCACGTACCGTAGCCTTAAAGAAAATTGTTTTTCCAGTTTGAACTTTGCTGGAATTGTAATTTTCCTGTGACTCGTTACCAGCTTCTCTGACCATAAAATTGAGGCGTTGGAAACTATCATCTATTAAAATTGTAAAAAGATTTTAAGGTTATTCTGCTTTTCATAGTCTCTTTAACTGCTGCAGAAACTAAGTAAACTTGTGTCAAGCTTATCTGTAGGCCTCATAATTATAAGAAGCATCAGAATCTAAGATGAGAATTGATAGGCTTGTTCCAAAACTTAATTATCTGCCAACAAATATTGTGATTAAACATATTCACATCATTGCCAACGTAAAGTCACACATGGCAATCAAGTTGATTTGAGTGCGACTGATGTCAGCAGAGGCAGACTCCACTAAAGCAATTATGACCCCCCGTAAATCGGTGGCCTACAAGTAAACACACTACCTTTTGATCGTTAGCTGGATAGAGCTGAAGCATGTCTCTTGACATTAAACCTTCCCAAAGAAACAGCGGTAACCGTATTTGTTAATGCACGAGAAGGTCTCGAAAGGATGCCTTTGGTTTGTATCCTCCCTGCAGCGCAAATCCAATCAATTACTGCCTACCGTTTCAGCAAGCAGAAACAATCAACTGGATATAATCCCTGTCTCACTTCTATAGTCGTGGTCTTCTTTAAATGTATTGAAAATTTGTGTGTTTAGTATCATCGTATTTATCGACTAATAACTTCATAAGGCAGTGGAAAAGAACAATTAAATTTATGAGTATCTATACATAAAGATATGACAACAACTTTTGAAGAAGAGAACTATTATAAACTAACTACAAGGCGTAAAAATCAAGGCTTCATTTTTATTACGTGATAATACGTGATTAAGTTGCGTTACTGACAAAATGTTCTTGTGTTGAGTACTGACAACCAATGAAACTACAGACCTGTGTTATTTGTGTGGGGACGGGTAATGGCGTAGTTGGAGTATCATTGTCCGCCGTCACAATTTGTAGCTGAATGTACACTATTCTACCATTGCTACTGTATAACAGTAAAACTGATGCCAACTGCAGCTGACATTTTTACAGTTGATTGTTACACTTAAATTGTTGACGGTCAGACACACTTCCAGCCGTACCGAAAATACTGAAACGCTTAGATTCTCTAAACCTTTCGTGGAATAGACATGTTTCAGACAACGTCTTACAAAAAATAAAATTTGTTGTCTCTCAAGCAGCAATCTGCTATAAGTAGTACTATACTGACACTTCTATTATCACGTAATCAAAATGACGCCTAGGTTTTTATTGAAATCTGTGAGAATCGTTTCAAACTATGGGGTGGCGAAAGGAATTGCAGTGTGTGTGCAGCACGTAGTGAATTTTGAAGAAATCACGCAAATTACGTATTCAAAAAAATGTTTTAAAAAGCATTGGAAAAACGAAATTCATGTACAATTCAATGCTATGTGATGATATTAAACACTAGTGTCTTACTTACTGACTATGTTACTGGAAAAAAAAAATTAATAATAGCAGAAAAATCGATACTTAGTCTTTTATCAAGATCGTTTTATTACATTTATTCGCCCAAAGTGTACCCAAAATGCATTATTTTTGTACAAAAGTTGAAGACAGTGTACAAGTTGCTAATTAACAATATTGTTACGACGGTCTAATTGATCATACAGTGGAAAACTAAATACAAGATACCAATTAAGTCACTAATCACCAGCTTTAATTATCACAATTAAACAGTTTCCTAACAACAAAATAGTCTCTTACAACAAATCAAATAAAAATTGTTCACATGCAATAATAATGTCAACGAGTTTAAAACATAATTGTATTACAATTGTCCCGCACAATTACAAAACACATAACACTTCGCCACAGTACTTCCAACCGCACTGGAATATATCGCAACTCAAACTGAACTAAGCGACGCTGAAGTCTTGTATTTATACCCCGCTTAGATATCTAGAACAAACCATACTACGCATCAGTAACGCTACTAGAAAACACCAGAACGTAAATTGATTGTGACCTTGACACGGTGCGCGAGGCCGGCGAATCTGTAACAGTCTGGCTAACGCATGTTGAGATCACATACGCAACATTACAGCCGGATTTCACTGGAACAGCCAAGAGTCTTCTGTAATGGTGTAACACATTTTCCGCCTTACGTAACAATATCTTAACAGAAACGATTTATTATTATTTAACGTAAAACTTGGAGTAACGTCTCATTCAAAGGAACGTAAAAATTCCGAATGCTAGTACCCTTACCTTGAGACTATATGTATTGACCTCAGGTCAGCGAAGGTCATTTGTTTCTTTATACCGGCCACAATGTTTCAGATGTTTCCACACTGAACCCATTTGGGTATTTTAAATAACGTATAGGACCGATCGCCGATAGTTTGTGGGAGAATAGACTCGTATAATGTGTCCACCTCTTTACGAATCGCCATATAAATATTGTACCTGACAGTAGATGACAGGCTGCAGTAGATCTATACCTGACAGTAGACCTGACATACCTGTAAGAAAGACCTCAGTTGCAGTAATTGCACTGCCAATATTCCCAATTAGTTTAAATTAAAACAAACTAAATTAATTATTTAAATCATTTAATTAGGGTACTAATAAGTTAAATAACTAATCAGTTTATTAGTTAAAACAATTAGCTAAAACTAACAGGAAAGTGATGAAAAAATTTAAATATTTTAAGGGTGTGTAGTGATTGTTTTAATGGAAGGAAAAGTAGCAAGGTTTATTTATAAATAATTCTATTATTAATGACGTTAGTGTATGAAAACATAATTATTACTGAATTAATTGCTTATTTAACGTTTACGGGATTACTGAAGGTAGGCTATATTTGTTTTAAAATGTGTACCAATCTGCCTGGACTGAGCATACATGCAACGCCTAAACCAAACATAATTAAATGTATAAAACACGTCCAGCCAGTATATTACACAATTCATCTGTTTGAGTTGCAGTGATTGAATTTGCGTTATACTTCACCTCAGTTAGTTATTTTAGAAATATTCATAATTATAATTATACGTATATGTAATTTTCTTGTATTAACGGGTCGTATACAACACATTACTTTTGGCGTTAATTTTATTTTTTTTTCTCATGTAAAAAATGAGAAAAAATATATGTAAAACATATACATATGTAATATATATATATATATGTAAAAAATATATATATATAATTTCATTATTTTAAATTCTGCTTATTTTGTACTACCAATTCTTTGTTCTTCCCAATCTATTAATATTTTTAAAAATCAACAGTTTTTGTACGATATATGCCACTTTGACACCACAAAAACTGATTTGTTTAGATAGGAATCGCATTGAATGATTGTATTATATAATATCGTGTTGAATTATCGTACAAAGGTTTTGTAAAATATATAAAAACACTTGGTACGTTTCACAGATTTTATTTAACTCTGACAGCTGTTTCGACCTCTTAAGTCATTGTCAAAGAGATGAATGAAGTCTAAACACAGGATGTAAGGTGGACATCTGGTTAGGGCATGTGTTGTGGGAACATGTGCGAGGGGTGAAGATGTGGAGGGGGTTGCAGGAGCTAAGAGAAGCTCAAGTGTCTGTAAAAACTAAATATAACCTGAATGCAAAATTGCACATAATCTGAATGCAGATCATTGCATACAACACAATCACTTCATAGATACAAAAAACATAACACTACTGCACAACATACAAAAAGGTAAAAAAATGCATTTGTTAGAAATTCTAAAAATTAAAAAACAATAAAAAATAACAAAAATTTAACAAATGAACAAACTGAATTCTATGTATCCCCTTTAGTAAAAGCTGTTATTTAGTTTAGTTAATTATATATTTTGCATTCAGATTATATTTAGTTTAGTTAATTTTATATTCTTGTAATTTTTGACAACGACAGAACAAAGCAAATAACCACGGGCAAACACAGCCCGGATATGAATTCATTAATCATTGGCTCCGGTAGTGATAGCCTACATAATAACACAGATAACAACCTACGATATGTCGTATACAGGAAACGCTGACTGCTCTATAATCCTCTGTCCATACACATACAACCGCGCTCGCACATGTTTAGTGATTGCCACGTTTTGCACTGTGTGTGAGAGTTTTAGAGTTAGCCGCTTTACGCGGTTTCCTCTGTTCTAACCCACTTCAGACGTACTTAAATGATTCTCCCTTTAAACAACATACTTCCTATACTTTAAATACTTTTTAAGCAAATAATTTAAACAGATTGGAGCGTTTGAATAGTTGAAGTTGCAAAAAACGTCTTTAATATGGTACATTATAATGCAGAGGGAGTATAAAAATAAAAAATAAATTAATGAAGAAATTTGTGTTAGTGGTTGAAATCACAATCAGAATGATCAATATTGCACACCACTATATAAAAATTATTCCGATTAGCGCTTTCAAGCTTCACAGCTCATCGTCAGATCAGGAATAGACAAGAAATAAGTAAAACCCAACCCTTCACCTCTCTACCACACCCTGCTCACCCACACAAACCAAAAATTAATGACCCTTCCCCACCCCCTAAACTCTGTCTCTAGACTACTAGAAAAATTATTACTAGAAAAATATGTAACTGTACAGATGGTGAGACAGAGTTTAGGGGGTGGGGAAGGGTCATTAATTTTTGGTTTGTGTGGGTGAGCAGGGTGGGGGAGAGGGGTGAAGGGTTGGGTTTTACTTATTTCTTGTCTATTCCTGATCTGACGATGAGCTGTGAAGCTTGAAAGCGCTAATCGGAATAATTTTTATATAGTGGTGTGCAATATTGATAATTCTGATTGTAAAAAATAAATGTTAAAAGCTGTAGACGCACATACACAGACGTACAATGGTGTCCAACAACATACATTTAATAGTATAATGTACAATAAAATAAGACGCTACTAATTATTCTGTAAATTACTTTATAAAGAGAGTAATAATTTTTATTTAAATATGTCTTCATTCTTTCCTTCAAATACTGTCATGTGAATGAAGGCGTCAATAAAATTCCATTGGTCAAAAGAATAATGACTGTCCGGACACTGACTAAGGAAAAGGTAGATGATCGACATAATAAAATCAAAATATAGTGAAAAATACAAGTAGAAGAAAAAGAATGTCTCTTGGCTACGTTTCAACAGGAATCGTATAAGATATTCCGATAGATTTACAGAGCTTAGTAGTAGTAAACAGTAAGAGTCGTACACAATAATGTAGAAACAACTATGAAGATAGGCGTATGTGTTGTACCGGAAGCAAAAACATACAATTTTATATTTAAAAACATTTTTATATGTTGAACGCTCAATTAGTTTGTTTCATGTTATAAACATTTAAATATATAAGAAATGTGTGTGTAGGGGTTTCTAGAAGAGGCCTTCAGCGCTACGGAAAATTATTAAAAACTATTAAAAATACTCAGGGTCAAATTTTATATATTTCGCCGTCAGAATTTAAAGGCCTTATTGTCAAGACAAACATTTATAAGATGTTGTTAATATCAATGCTTTCATCAAAACGGGCATTTGCCATTATTATAACACAAAAAATATCTTTTTGGTGTAATCACGTATGATAATTTTTAGAGTTCACTTAGTGACTCACCTCTTTAATAGTTTTAACATGGTAATGTTTTTTAGGCTGGGGGTCATTCGACAAAATGCGTGATGCAAAATGTGTAACGTCATCGAAAAATGTAACGCTCCAGGTGATGTTAACACTATATTTTTCCACACTTTCGATTCCCCACAGTCTAGAAATCTTCGGTCTCTGTCATTATTAAGAAATCCGTACGAACATCGCTGAACAGGAGAGTCTCCAGTTTATGCACATTATACGTTTCAAAAGCCTAAAAATATTATCATGCTTCGATGTTTCGGTTTCGTCGAAATTTTATTTACTTTACGTTTGTATACTTAATATGCATTACCAGTTGCTATACTTTAAGATGTAGATTAAACATCGGTATTGTCTTGCGCTCGAAAATTTCTGCATATGATTTAATCGTTAACTAAATTAGAAGAATAATCTTCGGAAAGAAAAGGTGGGAGGACAATGCATGGTAAAAGAGTAAACTGGGTTACAGGAGACTAAAGGGGTAAAGGAAGAAAACAATTTTAGGAATAAAGTAAGGGAGAGAGAATCGATGCGAGAACTGAATAATGAGAGTTTAAGAGAGAATAGAGGAAAAGATAGAAAGAGAGAGAGTGAGGGAGAGAGATAGAGAGAGAGAGAGTGGGGAGCAGAGAAAGAGAGAGTGGAAAAGAAGTTTAATTATTATATAATTACACGGTTAGACCTATATTATAAGTGTAATGAAACATTTGTTTATTGTATCAAATATTAGTTACTTCTACAAGTAGACTGTATTATTTTATCGTTTTTAAGTGGTCTGACGCACGTTTTATTTCTGCAGTATCAATATCTTCATAGGTTTAAAAATAAATTGTATTATTATTACTTATAAAGGAGTGATACAAATGTTAACATTTGCGTATAAAAATTTAATTTTTAAGCAACATTCTATTATGTCTAACACTTTAGGAATTAATTTATTGTCAATTTCTGAGTAAATCATCTAATAATTTTAAACTTTATATAACATTTCATAAATACAGGACTGTACGTTATTACTGTAAAAAGTGCATATCGCTGCATATCAAGTGCCCAATAAGCGATTGTTGGCGGACGCGTCGCCATAATTGAGTTACACACTTATACTAAATCCAATATAATATTGAATATTAAATGTGTGTAGTAATATTGTTATATGATACTTATTTGATTATTTGATTTGTCGTGTTGTACCACAGTGTCACGGAGAGCCGAGGAAATTGTCTACATGTCAGGCTTCTGTAATCTAATAACATACGACTCAACATTACTGTGTTGCACACCCTAAAGGGTTAACTCAATAATATATGTCAGTTTGCTGCTAGGTTTGACGTACTCCGCTACTGTTCAAGTTCAGCTTTTCACAAACTGCTAAGCAACTTCCGTTTCAGTCCCTAATGTAGTACAAACTATTATTATTAGTATAAACGCCCCACTGCGTAAAACAGATACAAACTTGTCTACCATAATGTGTTTATAAAATCATATTATTGTAATAATAACAATACTGAACAGAAGTCCAAGAATAATAAAAGACCTTGACATAAAAACAAGAAAGAATGAACTCAACAAAATTTTTATTAAAAAATTAGTTCTCGTCCCGACCCACGACGATGTTTCTTGTAAGTACGAGGCTTATCCAGAAAGTAAGTACCGTCTGCGCATATATCCCGCGCATATTGTAGTACGAATGTCGCGCATGCGTAGTTACTTCCTTCTATTCGACGAGGAAGTATCCAACCTATATTGTTTGTTTACATTCTGATTTACGTTTACTACACATCGGTAATCATGTTTAAAAAAAAATCGATCGGCCCGCCAGTTGTGAAATAGGAACAGTTATTAAGTTTTTGAATGCGAGAAATCTTCGTCCTTATGAAATTCATCGTCAGATTTGTGAAGTTTATGGACAAAATGCGATTGGTGAAGGTATGGTGAGAAAGTGGGTTAGGATGTTTAACGATGAAAGAGAAAATTTTTACGACGACGAGCATAGTGGTTGCCCGTCCTTAGTCAACGAAGAATTGTTGCGCAGTGTTGACGAGAAGTTTCGTTCCAATAGGCGATTCACAATTTCTGATTTATCAATGGATTTTTCAAACATTTCTAGATCTTTATTACACGAAATTGTGACTGAACATTTACACTACAAAAACTGCGTTCATGATGGGAGCCGAAAAATGCTAACAGAAGGTCACAAAACGAAACGCATGGGAGCAGCCTTGGAATTTTTGCAGCGTTATGAAAGAGATGGAAATTGTTTTTCGAAAAGAATTGTCACTGGTGATGAAACATGGGTGTCTTACGAGACACCAGAAATCAAACGACAGTCACTGCAATGGCGGCATACTGGTACCCCGAAAGGCAAGAAAGCAAATCCACCTCTTTCTGCAAAAAAAAATCATATGCACCGTTTTGGGACTGTCAGGGTATATTGTTAGTGAAATTTGTGGGACGAGGCACAGCAATCAACGCAGAAGTTTACTGTGAAACACTAAAAAAGTTACGGCGAGCAATACAAACCAAATGCGTGGACTACTGATTTCCGGAGTGGTGTTTGTGCATTACAACGCGCGACCGCATACCTCACGTGTAACAAAGGCGCTTGTTGATTCATTTCGCTGGGAACAATTCAATCATCCTCCTTACAGTCCAGATTTGGCTCCCAGCGATTTCCATTTGTTTTTCCATCTGAAGAAATTTCTTGTCGGCCAGAAGTTTGAAAGTGATGATGAGATAAAGGGAAACGTCCAGCAGTGGTTGAAGTCGCAGGCGGCCGAATTCTTTGAAGCGGGCATATTAAAATTAATACGACAAATGTCTCAACTTGCATGGTGACTATGTAGAATCGTAGATTAAGGTATGTAGAATTTTCGAAAAATAAATTAATTTGAAAATAATTGTATAATTTTCTTAATGCCCAAAATGTACTTACATATAGAGGGGATCTAAAAAGAAAGAAAAACGCATACGGAATTTGTTAGAAACACAGACAAATAAAATTTCTCAGAGGACTCAAATGGCGCACACGATTTGATAGCTGCGAAAACAGGTTTACAAGAAATCAAGTAAATATTCTTAACATTATAGGGGACATTAAGAAAATCAAAAGAAAAAGAAGAAAAAATATAAAGAGTGGACAGAAGTTGATTATGTCTTTTAGCACTCATTAACAAACAGAGTGCTAACAAACTCATTAACAAACAGAGTGTTAGATTAGGCCTACATAGGAGAATAATAAATTTGGGTGTCTGAGAAGGAGTTTGGTACAGTAACAGTCGTGGGTACCTAGTAGCTACCTGAAACAAAATAGAAGAAGAAGGAGAAGGAGGAGGAGGAGGAGGAGGAGGAGGAGGAGGAGCAGCAGCAGAAGAAGAAGAAGAAGAAGAAGAAGAAGAAGAAGAAGAAGAAGAAGAAGAAGAAGAAGAAGAAGGAGAAGGAGAAGGAGAAGGAGAAGGAGAAGGAGAAGGAGAAGGAGAAGGAGAAGGAGAAGGAGAAGAAGAAGAAGAAGAAGAAGAAGAAGAAGAAGAAGAAGAAGAAGAAGAAGAAGAAGAAGAAGAAGAAGAAGAAGAAGAAGAAGATGATGATGATGATGATGATGATGACGACGATGATGAAACAGAAAAAGAGGACGATAATCTTTGTTAACGTAAACTTTTTCTGGAAATGTTATCTATATTTAGTGTATACTTAGAGATAATTATCTGTCAAGGACATTTTAATGCTCGAATAATGGTAGTGATGGTTGACACGTTGACGTTTTAAACAGCAACGTATAATGTTAAACGGCTAAATGAGCAGATCGCAACAGAATAGATATGTCCAAAATCTTGTAGATCGCATTCTTAAAAGATCATACTTGAAACCCAAAATAAAGTTCTTGCACATTCTAAGAATTAAAGGAAAACGTAATTACTCAAACAGAATAATAATGTACACAAAAGCTCTTATAAATAGATAAACTAGAGAATTAGGAAGCTTAATGTAGACCATAAAGTTTAATATAAATACTTGTTTGTGGATCCACAATGTGAGAGAGCATGAACGTGAATAACAACGGGGAATTTCTTCATTATAATTAATGCTGTGAAATTAGAGAGATCTGGAGAAAAGCCATAGGCATGCGTGCGGTGCTTAAATATAGTTTCACAAATTTTAATAATCTAATAAAACGAATGTAATAAAATAATATTTTTGTGTTATTAACTGTGTACACAAAATAAATACATGTAACTTTTTATAAAAGTTTTATATGCAACTTAATTAACGCCTAAGTTTGAAGTGTTTAACTAAAGTACACAGACGTGACTCCCCATGGTGCTGTCAGATTTCATAATTAGGGACCTCAGTGACAAGTACATCAGCGATTTAACGTTAATACTGTGCAGCTTGATGAAAATTAACTGCCTTAGGCAAATCCATGAGGCGTTGTTTGGTATAATTATGAAGGCCGATCCTACTTAGTCGCTTTTAATCTCTGACTGGATGGCCTCCAATTACGTACTGAACCTCTATACTCCTTTAAGATTAGCTATGTTTGTACCCTATTTAAAGTGAATAAAAATATATATGTACAGGAGTGTTTGATTGATTCAGTTATTAACTATTCTGGTTTTACTAAAATATTAGTAATATTTAATTTTCTGGGAACAAGTTAACATTTGAATACTGAATTATGTATTTGAAGCGGTGAGTAATAAAGAATATGCAAAAAACAATTAACTGATTTTATTTTAAAATGTTATATTAACTATTGACAAAGTGGTAAGCACTTTTTATTTAAATACACTTAAAATTACCTTAGTTATTTCCCTATTTACCAGTTCACAAGCCAAAATGTTCCGTCATTCTAATTCTCAACGAATCCAGTAGGAAAACTACTGACTTTTCAATACGTATTACGTAATAGAAAGAAACAGCATAAAATGACACTTGAAGTGTGTCTTTAAGGAAACAATCTGTACACATATTGCAATATGCTACACTGACTATGCAAACACTTTTCTAACTTACACATTTATCATACAATTACGTACGTGCCCCCGCCCCATTTAAAAATACTGCCAGGTCCGTATTAAAACTATTCAAATACCAGTATAAAAAACATACTATTTACACACGACAACTAGACCAACTATACAACTTAAAAATTACGGATTTTTTTATAAGTTTAGTTCCTGGAGTATAATCAGTAAAAGTTCAAGATGGCTCATACCTTACCTTACAATATTATATACTACAATTCACTGGTACGGGAAAATTTAACAAACCGTGTTTATAGTAAATAAAATATATATTGTGCCAATATTATTCTAGTATGCACAGTTTATACAATTAAATATGACATATAACTTTTTCTCATTACTGTTATACATTATAGGTTCGTATTTTATATGAATTTTTATTAGATTAAACTGTTTCAATAATTCAACTGAGATAATCTCATCATCATTGAAAAGTTTACAGTCCATTTCCTGAAAATTGATGGTTTTCAACCTTCCACTTCCTCTGTCGCTAAAGTAAATCTGTCTCGTGCCCTTGTGTGAGCAAGTCTTCATAATTTCCTGTGTCCGTTTGTACTCCGTCTGCCTTCCGGTTCCTTCTTTCTACCGTCCACGTACTCATCTCATAAAAACATTTTGGCTGCTCTTAATGTTGTATAATGTCAGTTTTTATACCAATACAGGAAAAGCAATGTACGTTATGTTATATTTTTATAATTTTAATGTACACTTATACTCTGTTTTCTTTGTGAATGTTTAGCCGTAAGCACATTTCTTTTTCAAATTTGATTCTTATTCCATTTGCATTATTCAGTGTTTTCTCCAGTAGCTTTCAAACCACGTAATTGAAGTCATCAGTTTTAATACATTATTACCTGGGGCAATAGTAAAATGTGATAATTTAATCCTATAAAGAAAGTAATTAACAGTTTATTAACTACCAACAAGTAGAAATAAACTGTATCTGTGTGTCTGAGTGTGAGAGTGTAACCACTTGAAGCAGCTGCATTCATACACCATACAGGATCACAATATTTTTCTCGTGCGACAGTGGCTCACAAGTACAATAAGGCTGAACACATCGCTGCTTACAGCAAACTAAATGCAGTAATCAGTGCCAAAAATTTACAACGATATTAGAAGAGGGCTTCACAAGATTTCAAATATAACAAGGATATGAAGGTAATTAGCACCAATTTAGTTGTTCTGAATATGTTTTCTGGTTGTTTTGGTGTCTATTATATGATCGCGTTTAGAAATGATAGACTTTTGTAGAGATTTCAGTGATAATGTTATCTTAGTTTGTAGATTGGTGATATACAGTTTTATGTTAGATAAATGTCTTCCTTTGTTATCGGCTACTTTCTGTTATGTCTACTTTCATTTTGGTCATAGCTGTATGTACTGCATTAACTACAGTTACAATCGTAGTGATAGTTAAGAAAACTGTACCCTGTGATAACAACCGAATTAGAGTTGCAATCACCGTTAAAAATCCACCATAATTTTAAAATCTTTTACTACTTAAAGAATTTACATAATAACGATTGTGTATAAATATAATCTCAAATGATGGTCAAATGTTGATTTTATGTAAGAAGAAGGAAATGTAGAGGAATTTATAGTAAACTCTTGACGGTCTCTGAACATGTTAATTCCATTGTTAAAAGCAGCCCAATAATAATAAAAGCTGATATAACCTCTCTGCCCTTATGTATTACTTTATTCTTATACCATAAAAATTGAACATTGAACATACTGTTATATAACATAAGGCTGGTTTCACTAATAACAACTGGAGAGGTTGTGGGGACGCCGCGATGGTTCAAAGTCAGATTCAATACGAAAGAGCAAAACAATTTCCCGCAATAATGACATAATAACGAAAGGTCGTCACACATATCTTTGTGTATGATATTTAACATAAATTGGCCTAAATATGATTAACATAAAAACTGTAACAGAAAAGGGGGAATAAAGAAGTATATGGCTGTAGGATGCAAAAGAACACAAGACTGTATCTTAGGCATGCTTAATGACAGTTATCAGCGATGACAGATATGATAGAGGACAAAACTAAAATTTGGTTAAATTATCAAAGAATAAGTTAAGGGAAAGTACTTTTTACAGATACTAAGTCTTAAGCTTGTAAAACGTTTACAAAATTGATTGCTATATTTACAAAATTGAATAGTTATTATTTAATAGAACATTTAACAGTGATTAGAGTTCTCTAGTATTACAAACTTGCAACTTCGAACTAGTTTGAATTTCTATTACTTCCATATGTATGAACGCTCTTTCTTGAAAACCTGCAAGTTAATTAGTCACAAAGTCTCCTTCCTTGCCTATCAGGGAGTTAGCGAGACTCGTATCTTTTGATTTCAAAGAACCGCACTTGATTCAACAACCCCCAATGTGTTCACTTAGGTACCACATTTGTGAAACATGTTTTCTGTCCCCAATGCACACCAGCTTGATACTTATTTTTTTTTAATTTGACTTTCTTTCTTAAAGACCTACGTGACCTTGTTCTTTTCGACCCGGTGACTTTGGTTCTGAAAAACGTAGAGTGTTCCGCTTACCACACTTCATTTTTATTGTATAATCCATGACTTCTTCTTTCTCACTTGTATGCCACGCGAAAAATGTCCAGTCGCGGAGAAACATGACAAATGGTCAATCGTCTAAGCGGCAAAAGAGGTGGATGCTTAATAATGCTAGAGGTGGGAAAAACTAGGAGTTGGGTTACCCAAATGAAATCTGTACAAGGATCAGAGCCACAAATAAAGCAATCCCAATGTTGACCATACTTTACAGGACGCTGGTAACGCACTTAGAGACTGCTTATTCTTAATCAGAAGTCTAGAAACGAAACGTCGAATGGTTGTAAATGTTATGGAGTATAGTTTGCTTCTCTGAATACGATCCCGAACGGTTGGGTTTCACAAAAAATCTGGCAATACTAGCATGCTGAAGGAAGATCTGGATCACCTTTTTAAAATACTCGTAAGCAAACGATCATTACTAAATTAAATTTGGAATAGCATGGAAAGCATGTAGAATAGTGCCGTTTAACTAGAAAAATCTTTAGTTGTAAGTTGACTAGTATTATGGTGTTCCGTTAATGAAAAAGCTGTTCATATTTTAATAAAATTATATATCTTTTAATTTATTAAAATTATCTTTATTCCTAGTAATAATATAATTATACATTTAGTATTTTTAATTCTAATGTTTGTAAATTTAGTAGGTAAATATGGTTTACAGTCGAGTCAAACCTGTGTTGTCTTACTCCATGAAGAGTCGGTACACTAGCATATTTAGTGAGTGTTGATTAAAAAGATGAATTTTTTTTTCATTGCTGTGCGAAATGACTTTGTCGGCATTGAGTATCATATTATCCACACTGTCATTAAGTTTAATAGTGCCTTTCATTACAGGTTTACGTATCACGGATTTCTAAGCACAACGAAAATTGTGTATGTTTAATATTCACAATTGTTACATTATAATATATGTAAGTGTTAGAAAGAAAGGAAAAACGAACGAAAAAGCAAAATATATTACTTGCGTAAAGCATTAAGAAGCACATAGATGGAGAGGGAATGAAAAGGCAACAGGGAGATAGAGAGAGGATGGAATTGTGAACATTTGCTTTGCACAACACATGGGGAAGTAGAAGTTCCTAAAACTAAGAGTAAGTAAATTATGAAGTATCGTTACAGCTACAAAAGTTTCCTCATTTCATTATCCTCTCAAGTACGTTTGCATAGTTCACTTTTGCTAATTAAATTTAAAAGGTTTTTAACGTCCTTAAGAAATTACACATGCGGTTGCTATTTAGAGATATAATACGGAGTTAATCATGCAGTAAATTAATTAAGTTAATAATTTTTCTCAAATTTAACTCAAAAGTTTGCATCTAATTTTAGAATTAGAAAACTTTAGACAAATCTAGCTATGAAAAATATCAGGACTGAGTTATATTCTTATAAAGTAAATACTCATTGTTTTTAATAATTAATATGTAATAAATACACAATTTCTTTCCTTTCCGCTTCTAATGAACCTCTACTTTCTTATGAACCTCTATTAGTTTATGCTAGCTGAGTAAACAAATTGCTAGATTGTATATGCTATTATAGATACAGTGTCATATTGAAACGTTATAAGACATATTTAAGTAGTTTTTAACTTGTGACTGCAGTTAGTCCCACCCCACCAAAAAAAAACAAGGAACTCAAAAACCCAAAAATAATCTAACTTTATCTAAACTCTACACTCTATTATCGATCAACCTTCTTGAACACACAACAATAAAATTTCTGATCACCCACTTCCCGGCTGTTTAATCCACTATTACGTGTCCTCCGCCTACCTTGACGCCACCCTGTCGCTACCCTCTAGCTTTGGTGACCTGTGTTACACGTCCCTGTCTTGGCCGCCCTGCAACAGGAACAATAAACGAATAAATAAATAAACAACCACCCATGAAGGGCGCTTCCATCTGCCTCTTCCTCTCACACCTGGCAACCAACTACAGATGCCCACAATAAACCCAACATGCACTACACTCCCATCTTCGTGCCTCAACCTTCTCAACCGCCGGTCAGCATTGGCGTACGTCTCCCAACAATTCCCATACCATCTGGCTGATGAAGGCTGGCCCCAAACCAGCCCGAGTCCGGCCAAAATTCGGACCGGACTCAAACAACCCCCCCCCCCCCAAAGTTCCTGAAATATCCAACATGCGAATGTTCTTTGAAATTCCTATATTCTACGAATCTTAATTGAAATGTAAAAGTAAAAATAAACAAGGTTTGGTTACAAAAATTTGTAACACCTTCTCAGAGACAATTTAAAGTATAATATAAAGCTGGCCAAGAGATGACAAGGTTCGTATTTGGATTGCAATTAAAAGACTGCTTGTTACTGTTAGAGTCGAAAGTAATTAGATTTCTAGAACGCGGATGTTTCTCTGAGTAGTCTTGTTTTGTATTTTGTAACATACGTCGCTTTTCTTGTACACCTTTCAGTTGTAACCCCTCTTTAACTTTGACTTGTAAAATAAAAATTTTTTTTTTTTTTTAAGAGGGGCCACAAGATAATTGAAACTAAGCCAAAGCCTAGAGAAGCCAAAAATGCGCTGGATCCAGTGAGATGGGACTTGCAATTAAAACTCACAAAATTAACGAACAATAAATCTTTTTATTATAATATCTCCTTTAAAAAATATTAATTGAAAATTAATAGAGATAAAATCTATATTCTCCTTTTAAATGTTAATTGAAAAAATTATTAATAAATATAAAATTTATTTTCTATATTCTCCTTTTAAATGTTAATTGAAAATTAATAGAGATAAAATCTATATTCTCCTTTTAAAATATTATCTGAAAATACATTTATATAAATCTAGGTTTTATATTCTCCTTGTAGCCCTATATCTAACCCCCCAAAATACACACGAATGTACAATACATATACATGTTCCACAACACAGGACAATTATAACATCTATCTCTTGCCACACCCTTTTCTACGCCATGAGGTACATAATTAACAATCAATAAATATCCATATTAGGTTATAATACTTAATATGTGTATAACTTATTACATGTGTATCTGATTATGTATGTAACACCAGTGGCCCCAGGACACACTAAATTCAAAAATTGGCATAGTGCCTGATACTATTATAAAGTACTGCCACATTGAGCACTTAGACTTGGAGTAATTATAATTAGAATACAGTGAACACCCCAGTGATCATAATTAATTAAAAGAATTTAAATATTGATAAATTTAGTTAAGTCTTGAAAACAGGAACGTGTCATAAAGTCTTATAACCTTTTTAAAAGTAAGTTGGCCCAAAGGCCGACATGTTCCTAGGCAAGATAGTGCATAACTCAACCTGTCCCAAGAGCATGTTCAAGTCTGCATGAAAATGCACCTATACAGGATTAAACTGGTGACCCGACTTAACTACCAAAGAAACTTCTATCCCTATATGATCCAAACTGAATTTAAAAATGAGAAATTAAAACATAAAATGAAAACTAAATTGAACCAGAGAAATTACATGTTGATTGAATGAATTAGTAGCACTAATGAAACCCTTATACTGAAAATAAGAAGGAAATTTACACGTCTGAATGGTGAGCAGCCACAGATACATGTCAACCTCTGGGCTTACAATTTATACAACAGATTTACAAAATGTACAAAAGATTCCCCCCCAAGTCCGCGCACTATTCTGTCCCGTTAACCGGGGACCCAATTAAAATGTTTAAAGCTTAAAGTCATTGGTGTAGAGTGACTCTATGTCCACTGGTTCTAGTGGGTTACATCACACTGTGTAAAAAAAATAATATGGATTGATGTCACCTTATATATTGCATGGTGTGAAGCGGTGATCTCCTGGTCTACATGATAGGGTGTTTGTGGTTCGTCCTCGCTATTCTTCTCCGGCAGATGAAGTTGAGAGAGAGAGTCTAGATGTTAATGGTTCAGGATGGAGCTGCTCCCCGTCTTCAGCAGGGACCCTGTTTATACAAAATATTATCAGCGATAAGTTCTCAAAACTAATTCCCCCAGAAACCTCACACGCACCAAAATCCATATATAATATTAACACAGCTTTAGGGCTACTTAAAATGATAATTTTACACACTTTGCAACTGTTATATGGCCACCTCTGGCCCTGTCTTGAAAACATGGTTTTGTTAAATTTCATATTATAAACTTTACCCCTGTGGGTTAACATAATTCAATTACGGTTACATAATTATTCCGTTTGTTATACAATTAATAAAATTTACACATAGGCTTATTGGCCACGTGGTGTGAAAGGTTACCTGATTACAATCATTTCTGTACTTATTAAACAAATACCTTTTTGCACTTACATTATTCTCAATTCTGCTGCCTTAGTTAAGACTTCTAAAATTAATATAGCATTACTATAATTACCAATAAAAGTTACATTTAAATTACGCATTTCACAACTCACCACGTGGCGTAATAGGTTATCTGAATTCATTCATATGTGGACTATTAAAGAATTTTTTCTTTCGTATTACTTTAAATTGAAGTATATAATCATATTGCCATAACTTACCGCAGATCTGTAGTAGTTTAGCCTGCCATAGACGAAGATGGTGCAACAAAAGCTCCTATCTGTCGGAGGAAAAAAATGCAGGCGAGGCGATCGTTTGGAATACCAGCGAGAGACAGACTGTTAGAACCCAAACTTGCTTTTGTTTGCTCGCAAACAGTATCCTGCACCAGAGTGCAGCACCGATCAAGCGCTCTAATTATGACCGCTGCAGATTGATTATCACAGCTGCAGATTGTATACGTATCTCAACCCCTAAATACAGTACCGTATTTTACGTCCTTTGGCGTTAAATGCTGAATACGCACCGAATCTATCTTAGACTCGCCACACCCCCACCCCAAAAGGGCAACATAGTTGCCCCACACTTAGACAGAGGAGCACCCTGCAGTGTACCCCATGTTTTTTACAACAACGTAGGTGTTCCTCGGTTTTCCCAGCCGCCTTTGTTCTCAGGAGAGCAGTGGCTCAGAAGGAAGTCGAAAGAACAGAAAGAAGACGTGTAGTATGCGAGAGTGTTGGCACTATACGCTGACCTGATCAGGGCCAGCATGCAGCAAGAAAGACAGAAGAAGAAAAGAAGAAAGAGTGTTCGGGTGCACCCTGAGTTCTGAACTCCTGAGGTTTGACCACTTGTGAGGGAACTCCGAGGCTACCTCAACAGGGACCGATGCCCTATAATTACACGGGGACTAACCCCTTCAAACTTTAATAAAGCATAATCCACTTACGTCCCACAGGACCAGGGAGATAACGGGGGAGGAGGTTTCCATGACAATGATATGTCTACTCAAGTGAATATCCTTCCTATAACCTATTACATGTGTGCTCCAAGGGCATGCCCAAAACGTATCGTGTGGACGAAGTGCTCGACCGACCTCATCAACGCGACACGTTTCGCTCCACTCTCTAACACCTTTTTTTTTATCTTTCTTTTTCTAATATTTTTTTTTGTTATTTATGTTTTTATAAGGGGAAGGATAGGAAAATCGGGAAGATGGACAGGCAAGGATTTCTGAACGGTCATGAGCTGCGACTTAAGGTAAGGACATGGCTCCCTCCGGAAATAAGGCCGAATGGAGAAAGCCAAGGCTCGCGCAGGCAGGGGCGCATCCCTGAAGTAGACATACACCACCCGGATTGTGGGGAACATCTACCCGCTACCATATCAGGTTCTTACATTTTCCCCGGAGCACACGCCACCAAAGGATCCCCGTTCCTACACACATGGAAACCCCCCCATCTTACCCCCCCCACTTCTATTAGTCGGCAAATTCCCTCCGACAGAGCTTCAATTTAGAAATATGAATTACCATGATATTAGAATCGTCCCCCGGTACGCCCAGCCGGGCCGTCACCGGTGACGTGAATCCCAGAATGCGATATGGCCCTGACCAGCGGTAACACAACTTTGCGGCACGTTTGTCTGCGGCTGAGCTGAGTGGGTGGCTTTGGCAATACACCCAGTCGCCAATCCGGAAGGGGTTTGGAATTCGCCCCTGATTATAACGTCGACGGACCCGCTCGTGCGCTCGCAGCAAATTCTTCCGAGCTTCCTTCCACCTCTCTGCTGTTTTATTATCGGGCTCCCGTGGCAGAAGATCTTCGATATTCCACAAATTGGTCAACGGGAGTGCGGGCGAGAATCCAAACAGGATTTCAAAGGGCACGGCCTGATGACTATCGTATCGGGCCGTGTTAAAAGCTAATTGTAACCACTTCAGATTCTGATCCCAGGTGGTTTGTTGCTCAGCGTGATAAGCAATCAGGGCGGACCGGAGATTCCGATTGAATCTCTCCGCATGGGATGGCTGTGGGTAATAAGGGGAAGTGGTTACGTGTTTGATCCCACTGGCGAAACACATTCGCCGGAATTCACCCGAAATGAACTGCGGGCCACTGTCCGAGACAATGATGGTCGGAAGACCGAAATGCTGAAATACATTGTTCTGGAGCGCGCTTATGGTTAAACGAGCGGTTGCCTGCCGTAAGGGCAGTAGCCAGGCAAACTTTGAAAAAGCATCCACACAAACAAGCAGGTAAGCATTACCTGACTTGCTACGGGGGAATGGCCCCACGTAGTCGATGAACAACTTCTCCATCGGTCTGCTCGCCACCTCAGATGACAACACCCTAACTTGGTGTTCTGGGCAGGCTTGCTCAAGCCACATAGATGACAGCTCTAAACCCTGGTCGCGATGTCCCTATCCATGCCCTTCCAGATAAAATGTGTCCTAATACTGGAAATGGTCTTAGAAATTCCCTTGTGGCCTCCTACTGGGGAATTATGGTAATAACTGAAGACCATGGGCACTAACTTGCTAGGCAGCACGATCTTAGGGGCACGTCCTTTTCTTCCTCTACAACAGAGGACTCCCTTGGACAAGAAGTATGGGGCCTGTACGTTACCCTCCTTTATATTTTTGATGACTGGACCCAGCTCTTCGTCGTTTAACTGATGGGGTAACACATCAGTGAAGGCTAATGGAAAGTCTAACAGGACGGAACAGGGTTACTCAGATTGGGCATCAATGGGCTGGGAAAACATGCGGGACAAGGCGTCTGCAACTACATTTTGAGATGCCCTAATGTGTTGCACTTTGAACTTAAAGGATGAGATCTTTACCACCCAT
Source organism: Magicicada septendecula (assembly GCA_034769895.1). NCBI lineage: Eukaryota > Metazoa > Arthropoda > Insecta > Hemiptera > Cicadidae > Magicicada > Magicicada septendecula. The sequence continues at coordinate 447,073,837 of CM068374.1, forward strand.
CTACCAATTTTACCCAGTTGCCGGGGATGAGCCAGAAGCCAAGAGACAGCCTGATTGTCGGTCTCGAGCAGGAACGCAGCATGTTCCAGGAAACGCCTGAACTTGTCTAGAGCGTACACAACAGCTAAACACTCTAGCTCATAGACAGATGATTTTCGTTCTTGCTGGGTCAAGGTCCGGGAAATAAAAGCCACAGTCTGCCTAGCGTCATCAACAACTTGGGAAAGAACCGCCCCGAGCGCAACCGAACTCGCGTCCGTCTGTAGTATAAACGGCTTCGAAAAGTCGGGCATCCGTAACACCGGTGGGGAGATGATGCCCTCAAGGTGTGGAAAGCCTTCTGTTGATTTTCACCCCATGTAAATTTAGCTCCCTTCTTCCTCAGTTCGTTCAAGGGTGCGGCAATCTCAGCGATATTAGGTATGAATCGTCGGTAAAATTGACAATACCTACGAATCTCGCTATGCCCTTCGCATCCCTAGGGGGAGGGAAGTCACGGATGCCCTGTGTCCTCTCGTGGTCGACAGTAAAGCCCCGGTGTGAAACCAAGTGGCCCAAGAAAGAAATACTCTCTTGGGCGAAACGAACCTTCTCGGGATTGACAGTGAGGCCAGATTTCCTTAACCGACACATCACTTCTCTGAGATGACCCAGATGATCTTCGAATGTCTCACTATATACCAACAAATCATCCAGGTAATTAAACACAAACCTGAATTTCACATCGTGAAAAACGGTATCGAGAAGACGAGTGAGTGTCTGGGCCCCCACAGCCAAACCCATGGGAACCCTCGTGTATTGGTACAAATTCCAGGGTACACAAAAGGCCGTGTATGGTCTACTCTCTTTGGCCAGCGGAATCTGGTGATAGGCCGCATTGAGATCGATTATGGTGAAATACCTGGCCCCACTGAACCAATCAAAGGCCGAATGTAAGTCTGGGAGGGGAACAGAATCCACCTCGATATTGGAGTTCAACTTCCGATAATCTATGACCATACGTTGCTTACCCCCAGGCTTTGATACTAAAAATGCTGGACTGGCATAGCTAGAATTAGAAGGTTCAATCACCCCTTGTTCTAACAACTCTTGAACCTTCTCTCGCAGAATGGTCATCTTCGGAGGTGCGAATTTGTAAGGGTGTGACCTCACTATTTTGGAGTCTGTTAGGCGTATCTTTTACTCCAGCAGGTGTGTGAGTCCCAAGGTAGGAGTTAACACCTCGGGAAATTCCTCATACAATCGGTCTAAGGCCCTCTTCTGGGATGGAGTGACATGATCTCGTGCAGAATCGGGACAAGCTACTTCTTGGATACCCGGCTTAGCTCCCTGGTACCCAAGGAAAGGAATAAGAGCTCCCCGATTAAACTTAAAGTAACATTGGTGCGCTTGGATGTCCAGCACGAGACCACTTTTCGCGATGAAGTCGGCACCAATAATACAATCTACTCCCAGAGCAGGAGAAACCAGAAAAGGCCACACCCAAGAAAACCCATCGATTTTAATTTTGAAGGTAATCACCTGGGAGATAGCAAGATTTCCCTGGATGCAGTCCAGCATACTACAGACGACAGTTTCGAACACTTGATCAAGCCCTGCTTTTCAAGGTCCGCGTATACCCGAGATGAGATGATGGATCGGGCTAAACCGGAGTCAACTAAGGCTCTGAGCTGACCCCCTTTTACCTCGAGCGACAGAAAGGGGCATACTGAAAGGTGTTGAGAGGTAGTGGACCGGACCTTGATGTCGGAAGAGTCGGATTCTAACAATTGCCTGGAGGTCGTCGGAAGTTGAACAGATTTAGAGCGAGGGGAAGACATCCTCCGACATATCTTCCCCTGTCTACTTAGTTTTTTGGTAAGGGTCTAGACGAAGGAGGTGCTGGACGCGCGCGCCCTCGAGTGCAAGATCTAGCCACGTGTCCCGGGCGGTTACAATTGTAACATATTATTTCGTTCTTTTGCTCGCGATTTCGAACTGACTGGGCCTGTCGGGGGAAGAAAGGCTCACTGCGTCCTTCCGATCTCTGAGGTCGGGGTAGTTCCCCTCTGCTGTCTCCCCTCGCCTGGTCGCTCACCTGGATGGCCTTGGTCGTTACACACAGCCGGTCCAAGTCCGCAAACCACCGCGGCCGCTCAGCAAAAACCAGACGCAATCTGTCCTCGGAGGAGACGCCGTCAAGAATATTCTGGACCACTTCCTCCTCCGACATGCCCAGTCCCAGTATACGAGCTACCTCTCGGATGCGTTGTACAAATTGGGCCAGACTTTCGCCCCGCGCCTGCACTCGATAAAAGTGTCGATGCCGTAACTGCTCCATTAGTCTACCGGCCACGAACGCCTCCAACACCTCCTGGTGGAACTCCGCCACTCCACCTCTACGACGCATTACATCCGCCACCCTCTCAGCCATGGGCCCGCGACAATAAGGGAAAACGAGTTCGAGCACCGTGCGATCGGACATGCCCGGGTAATCGACCAACTGAAAAACGGTTCTGAAAAATGGTAATAATTTTTCCACATCCAGTCCATCCACGACTGGTAGTTGCTGGATGATATGAGACAGTGGGTTGGGCAGCTTATGATATGACGCCGCCCCGAAACCGGCGAGAACCGGGGTACTTGCAGCAGGCTCTATTGCTGTATATGACGAAGCTACTGCTGAGACCACGGACTCCGCAACTGGAGCCGGCGTAGGTGGTCTAGCCGGTTGAGACCCCTGCAGGGTCGAGGTGATCTGTTGTATGAGATCTTTTATATCATGGGCCGGCTCAAGATCGCCCCATTGTTCTTCAAGATTCTGCAGCCTGTGTATTACATGCTGCAGGCGTTTCCGGATTCGCCGGACGCCGATGGAACACCCCGGTCCCTCCTCTAAACTGTCTACGCAGCGAGCTAATTCTCGCAGCTCCTCCCACTTCTCATTACAAATCTCTAACTCGCTCTCTTTGTCGGCGATGGTGACCTTCGAGAGCGCATCACCCGCGGACAGCGCTTCTCTGAGCTGCCGTTGTAATACAAGAACCGTCCCTCTAGGGTCTCTCCCCCGGGCCCGTAGCTCGAACTCTATTTCATCGCGCAAAAACAGCTCGGGGTGTAGGACACTCATCCTCGAGCTTCGCGGTCGGCACACAAAAACACAACACCGTAGAAAAACAAATAACAATAAGAACACAGGAAATACTTAAGTACTGTTCTCCCTTTAAGCAGACTGCGGGTCCCCCTACCGTTGCGAGGACCCAGCCCAATTACCTGAACCGCTCTCAACAACACTACACATTAAGGAACGCGACACACACACTAACACACAACATGACAAAATCACCGACCAACGACAAATTCTCAAAAATATTTGTAATGACTTCGGCTCCCGTATCTCGGAGGAGACGACTGCCGATCGGGCCATACCGCATAAATGAAACACCTCCCCTATTATGGGCAAGGTAATACGCGAACCATATCTCCACCTAGGCACAGATCTGCGATAATTCGCGTTTCCAAAGGCATGTCCCCATTTAAAATTTCACACCGCTTGGCAACCTACCGTTCAACGATACCAACAGGCGGGCAAGTACATACACATATAATACACAAAACCTTAAACCTAACAAGACCTAGTCACTTTCAGATATAGGGACTTTTAGAGATTCTTCTAAGTTCTATTCGAACTCCAAAATGTTTCCTGAGTTTGCAAGCCCCGTCACACCCAAAGGACCCAAGAGTTGACCCTAATCTCAACCACGCTCTGCTACCAAATGTAACCCCTCTTTAACTTTGACTTGTAAAAAACAATTTTTTTTTTTTTGAAAAAGTTTTTTAAGTTTTTTTTATTTTATTTTATTTTTTTTTTAAAGAGGGGCCACAAGATAATTAAAACTAGGCCAAAGCCTAGAGAAGCCAAAAATGCGATGGATCCAGTGAGACGGGACTTGCAATTAAAACGCACAAAATTAACGACCAATAAATCTTTTTATTATAATATCTCCTTTAAAAAATATTAATTGAAAATTAATAGAGATAAAATCTATATTCTCCTTTTAAATGTTAATTGAAAAAATTATTAATAAATATAATATTTATTTTCTATATTCTCCTTTTAAATGTTAATTGAAATTAATAGAGATAAAATCTATATTCTCCTTTTAAAATATTATCTGAAAATAAATTTATATAAATCTAGGTTTTATATTCTCCTTGTAGCCCTACATCTAACCCCCCAAAATACACACGAATGTACAATACATATATAACCCCCCAAAAATACACACGAATGTACAATACATATATAACCCCCAAAAATACACACGAATATACAATACATATACATGTTCCACAACACAGGACAATTATAACATCTATCTCTTGCCACACCCTTTTCTACGCCATGAGGTACATAATTAACAATCAATAAATATCCATATTAGGTTATAATACTTAATATGTGTATAACATATTACATGTGTATCTGATTATGTATGTAACACCAGTGGCCCCAGGACACACTAAATTCAAAAATTGGCATAGTGCCTGATACTATTATAAAGTACTGCCACATTGAGCACTTAGACTTGGAGTAATTATAATTAGAATACAGTGAACACCCCAGTGATCATAATTAATTAAAAGAATTTAAATATTGATAAATTTAGTTAAGTCTTGAAAACAGGAACGTGTCATAAAGCCTTATAACCTTTTTAAAAGTAAGTTGGCCCAAAGGCCGACATGTTCCTAGGCAAGATAGTGCATAACTCAACCTGTCCCAAGAGCATGTTCAAGTCTGCATGAAAATGCACCTATACAGGATTAAACTGGTGACCCGACTTAACTACCAAAGAAACTTCTATCCCTATATGATCCAAACTGAATTTAAAAATGAGAAATTAAAACATAAAATGAAAACTAAATTGAACCAGAGAAATTACATGTTGATTGAATGAATTAGTAGCACTAATGAAACCCTTATACTGAAAATAAGAAGGAAATTTACACGTCTGAATGGTGAGCAGCCACAGATACATGTCAACCTCTGGGCTTACAATTTATACAACAGATTTACAAAATGTACAAAAGATTCCCCCCCAAGTCCGCGCACTATTCTGTCCCGTTAACCGGGGACCCAATTAAAATGTTTAAAGCTTAAAGTCATTGGTGTAGAGTGACTCTATGTCCACTGGTTCTAGTGGGTTACATCACACTGTGTAAAAAAAATAATATGGATTGATGTCACCTTATATATTGCATGGTGTGAAGCGGTGATCTCCTGGTCTACATGATAGGGTGTTTGTGGTTCGTCCTCGCTATTCTTCTCCGGCAGATGAAGTTGAGAGAGAGAGTCTAGATGTTAATGGTTCAGGATGGAGCTGCTCCCCGTCTTCAGCAGGGACCCTGTTTATACAAAATATTATCAGCGATAAGTTCTCAAAACTAATTCCCCCAGAAACCTCACACGCACCAAAATCCATATATAATATTAACACAGCTTTAGGGCTACTTAAAATGATAATTTTACACACTTTGCAACTGTTATATGGCCACCTCTGGCCCTATCTTGAAAACATGGTTTTGTTAAATTTCATATTATAAACTTTACCCCTGTGGGTTAATATAATTCAATTACAGTTATATAATTATTCCGTTTGTTATACAATTAATAAAATTTACACATAGGCTTATTGGCCACGTGGTGTGAAAGGTTACCTGATTACAATCATTTCTGTACTTATTAAACAAATACCTTTTTGCACTTACATTATTCTCAATTCTGCTGCCTTAGTTAAGACTTCTGAAATTAATATAGCATTACTATAATTACCAATAAAAGTTACATTTAAATTACGCATTTCACAACTCACCACGTGGCGTAATAGGTTATCTGAATTCATTCATATGTGGACTATTAAACAATTTTTTCTTTCGTATTACTTTAAATTGAAGTATATAATCATATTGCCATAACTTACCGCAGATCTGTAGTAGTTTAGCCTGCCATAGATGAAGATGGTGCAACAAAAGCTCCTATCTGTCGGAGGAAAAAAATGCAGGCGAGGCGATCGTTTGGAATGCCAGCGAGAGACAGACTGTTAGAACCCAAACTTGCTTTTGTTTGCTCGCAAACAGTATCCTGCACCAGAGTGCAGCACCGATCAAGCGCTCTAATTATGACCGCTGCAGATTGATTATCACAGCTGCAGATTGTTTAAGACGTCAAAATTTTATAGCACACTAAAATATTATAAAATCACTTTAAACTACATAGAAGTAGTACACTTCACTGTTGAAACACAAAACATAAGAAAATGTATCACTAATATTAGTTTGTACAATTTTTTTTTTGTTTTCAATGAAAAACTTTCAAGCATGGGTCTTTACACATAGCAATTGGAAATGTCTTCGGAGTTTCAGTTTGGTTCAGTTAAACTGCCATCTGCTGGTGATTTCAAGAACTAAGAACACTAACAAACATTACGCGACAGCTAAAATGGCGTCATTAGAAGTGATACCGTATTTAAAAAAACATAAATCTACGTCACGTCAAATGACGTGATCGGCACTCTATAGAAGTTTCGTCATCACGTCAATTGACGTGATCGGCATGAACGTAATACAGCTAAATTCGCGTAGGGAAGTAATTTTGATGGCTTGTACACTGGTGCATTTTTCTAAGAGCTCTCTCACTCATTTCTGCTTTCTCACTCTTTTGATTCTTTATTACTTGCTTATTACACGCGCGCGCGTGTGATTTTCATTACTTGTAATTTTTTTTAGTTGTATATTATTTCAGAAAACCTCAAAGACTCTCAATTTCTTTGGTCTACATGTAACAAACGTTTTCTCTTATCATTCATTTGGTGGCACTAGTAAAATATATTTACTAAACGGAAACATGAATTACGACTTCTGGGTTTCACGATATGTGATGTGTTTACAGACATCAGAGATGCAACGATTAAGCTTGTACTCATTTAAAGACAGATTAATCTCCACATACAGACATTCCACTTTCATTATGTAATCTAAATACAACTGAATCACACTAGTAAAATTACAATTTGTTAATAATTGCACATACAAAATTTTAAGGTCTGAAAAAATACAACTCATGGTGAAAACGGGGAAGTTTACAGGAATGAAACCAAACGTGGCAAAGAAGGAGGCAGCCTGGCTACAGACAATGTACGCGTATATGGATAAGAATGGTTGAATTGAAATGAATCCAATCCAGTAAAAGAGGAAAGTGATATAAAAGCAAGTGCAAAACAGAAAGATAAACTTTCTAGGCAACTTGTTCGATATAAGATAATTAATAAAGAACTGTTCGAGAAGACTGCAGAGATTGGCCGACGAAGAAATATTTATACGAGATGTAAATGACGATGGATATTGGAATGATGAATTCATGAATTCTAAGGATGCCTGATAATTAAAATGCACACGGGTTAATTATATTTCAATACGCACTGACTTGAGTTAGTTAATAATTAAAAAATGTGGATTAAAGAAATACAGATTATAATTTTATTACATATAAAATGAATTATGATATAGTCAAACGGATATCAGAATTTTTAGTTAATGTAACAATGCTTTTCCTTTACACAAAAAGAAAAACGGTGAAAGTAACAACAGTATACATTCAAGAAACTAACACTCTTAAAGACCAAGCGAATTTTAACCAAGATTTACATTATAAGGAAAACAAGGTAATAAATTACTGAGTACTCCGTTAAAGTTCTGACTAATTGCCAGGTTATTAGGCTGTGGTCTAATGCTGTCGATTGAAACAGACGTTTTGTCCCACCACTGAAGGTCGTCCACAGAGTTACGATTCAAAAGGTAACTGGCACGCTTTTCAGCAGTTTCCACAGAACAGGTGGAACTTAATCTTTTGCCACAGTATCGTAGTAACTGGTGAACAGCGTGCCAGTTATCTTTTAAACCGTGGCAACGAAGATAGGATCCAATGGTGAGGCCGAAAAGTCTGTCCCAAACGACAGCATTAGACCACGGCTTTATAGCCCAAACTTTAGCAGAGTTAACGCTGGTCGTGGAAGCCTAACATGAATATCAGTTATTACCGAGAATTTATATGTGGAATGTGAACTAAAATACAATCAATCAACCGTAATAATGCAGGGGAAGGTGTTATAAATGTTTATGTACACAAAATGTTGACAGCAGAGACAATGTGTCAACAGCCTACTTTATTGACTTAGACTTTGGTTGTCGGCTGTCGCCGATGTTTCCTTTGATGTTTGTTTGTTTTCTTTTTATGCGATTATTAAACTTAATGACATACTGATCTTCAGCATTATGTTTAATGTTCCGTTTCTGTCATTTGTAATTCCGAAGGAGAGTTGTCCTGATACATATAATATGGGTAATACAACTTAGATTTTACTGGCTCTGCTGTCGATTTAATCAACCAAAGGAAAGAATATATTTATGTTGTTAACAATACACGCCAATTCCTAATACTATTGTTAGGTCTGCGTGTGCAACAATTAATTTATGTTGATTGTAATAAAACAGAAATGTTAGTCTTCTATTGTTGCGTATTCATTGTTCATAACCTAAAGGTAAAATAAGGTATCTTAGGTATCATATTGTATCATACCATATTATGGTATCTTTAGGTTATGAACAATGAATACACCATAATAGAAGGTTGGGATTATAGGTACCATTAGTGATCAAAAATTATGTGTTACGGAATGTGGAAAAAGTGTTACACCATTACAGTACATTCGTCGTGTTTCTCTTCTGTTCCAGTGGAATCCGGCTGTAATGTTGTATGCGTACGTGATCTCAACATACGTTACACAGACTTTTCTAGTCGTCGCCGGCCGCGCGCACTGTGTCAAGGCGGCAATCAATTACGATCTAGTGTAGCCGTGATGCGTAGTATGCACGATTCCGGAATTTCAACGGGGTATAAATATAGGTATTTAGCGGCGCTTAGTTCAGTTTGGGTTGCGATTTATTCCAGTGCGGTTCGAAGTATTGTGGCGAAGTTTTATTTGATTTATATTGTGCGGGGACAATTGTAGTACAATTGTGTTTTATATTAGTTGATATTATTATTGCATGTGAACAATTTTATTTTATTTGTTGTAAGAAACGATCTTGTTGATTACAAACGGTTTAATTATGATCATTGAAGCTGGTGATTAGTGACTTAATTGGTGCCTTGTATTTTGTTTTCCACTGTACCGTACGACGATCAAGGAGACAGTCGTAACAATATTATAAATACATCACATTATCATTAAAAAGGAAATGGTTTATAATAGAATTTGTATTCAACAACTGTTAACGTGATAATCGTTTAATTTACATTTTTATGCAGTGCAAAAAGCTGTTGTTCCCCAAGCGCGCGCCACTGCTCTACCTACAACAATCTACACTGCTGTCACGTATTATGTGCTTTCTCCCAGTCGACTAAATTACGTGATAAATCTAGAGCATCCGTTCTACTTTGACACTGGGACTGCAAACTTCCTGTTGTCCTGTAATAAAAGTGTTAGAACGGAATATTAAATGCAACTGTGTGACAAGCGTTTAAGTACCTTACGTTTACAGTAAAGTTTGTAAAATTATTCTGCATGAAAATTACAAGAAAAAGCAGAATGGTATTAATTGACAAATAGCTAAACAATACTTTATATACTTTATAAAAATTCAAGTGTAGATTGTTTCTAAAAGTTTGTTTTGTTATGTTTCAAATTTTTATCGCTCTGCAATTTCTCAGTAGCTCAACAGTATTTCTCATTAACTGTGATTTTTGTTTTTTAAGTGCAATATATTTTTCTTTTCTGTCGTTCATTGCACAAAGGCAATTCTAGAAGAAATATTAAAACAAACAAATTATGTTAATTTTTTTAAATTTTAGTTTACTATAGGCCCCCAGCCTTTCCTGAACACTCATCTGCGTCGACCCAATGCATGAATTACCCCCACTTTCAAGTATAGCTAAGTTATCTAGAGAGAGTAGAGAGGGGAGACAACGCTACAACGTTCACTGTCTCACTTCCATATTATTTCTCTCTCTGTCATAAACATGCTTCCGTTGTTCTCGCTAGTCTTGTTGCATCCGATGTTCACGCTATAAAACACTGCACAAAACTGTTCTGCGCATGTGCGAAGTGAATGAAAATTTTGTTAGCCTCGCAACGAGGTGTTTGTCTACTGCGCATCGAGACCTGAGTCTTCAATTTACATCGTCCTGACTATACTCACCGCAAACAATAAGATGCTTAATACAATAATATTTATTATCAAACATTTTATTCCAGAACTCTGTATACTGAGATTACTATTTAGAGGGTAAACTAATCCGAAACTAGGTCATAGATAAAGAATTTTATATATTATACTTTTTTCGTAATACTGGCGTAAATACTGTATAGATATATTACACAAAATTATGTTTTATACTTGCAATAATGTTACAGTGATGTAGGATATAGTAATGTATCTACTCAGTAATTGGTGACGTCCATGTTATAATTAGGATCCATGGTTAGTCACGCAGCTGATATCGACCAACCCAAGCGTCTCAAGTACTTTTGAAAAAGAGTTTTGCAATCACCTTTAGTTATGAAGCATAAATTCTTCCCTACCTTCTTCTAAGTTTTAAAAATAATTCCTAAATAAGTTGCTATTAAACACAATTACATTCTTGTACACAAGAGAGATCTTTTGGTCTATTAATATCTGAGAAAAAAAATGGAATCACAACTGCGATGATAATAGTCAGAAACAGATTGCCTGGTTGTTTCCTTCATAAATTCGACCTAGCAGTATCTCCTCTTCAGATGCAGAAGATTCTAGTAGAAAACCGTTAAAGTCCGAAAAAGCTTAAGTTATATGTTTTACAGTCGACAATAGATAAGAGCTAACAATTTTTCGTCATTCATATTTTTGGTCATTCGTCTTTCGGGAGTCGATAAAAAACGGCAATTCACTATTCTTAATATGCTATTCACTATACATAAAAGATAAAGCTTTCTAAAGATAATTAGAAATACGTACTGTTAAAATGCCCTACACCAGCTGGGGTTGGTCTGACTGCATACTCAGTAACCAGTCATATATATTATGTAACGTGGATGTCATGGATGTAACATTATAAATAGAAGTAGCGTTGCCCAAATAATCGGATCAAATAAATGTAAAAGTAAACGGAGTCTTAGTTAGTTGGACCGCATCATATACCTATAAAGTAAAATAGGAGTTGATAATAAAAACAGAGACAACAGGGAAGCAAAGAAAAAGCAAATGTAAAATTATGTTGAGAAAATGAAAACTCTATTACGGTGCTCAATTATCAGCATCGCCATTAGAAAACTTAATCAGTATTTGGAGTAAGAGCTCGAGTTTACGCAATTACGTTTCTTAATAGCCTTAAAATGGCACCTTAATAGCCTTACAAATGGTTGTTTTGTATTTACTGTAAAGCAAATTTTTATAAAATGTTTCAACTGGGGATTGTTTAAAATTTTCTGTATTGCTGTTCTATTAGTAATTGTTTTTACCAAATTTTCATCTACTACTACTGATCCTTCCATTATATAAGTGATACATTCACGGTATTCTACAAATTATTTTAATAGGTTCATTTCAAGAGCAGTTATTATTACACATCCCTCTCAATGATCCTCTGCGCCCAATTGTTTTCACATCTTTACCACGGTCCGAAACAGATAATTTCCTCTGTCGTGCTTATAACTGCTTCATATAAAGTTCACGAAGTTATACACTGGCTGATTTGGTTTTAATTTTTGAACTTCTTTCCTTGCTCTTTAAGTTATTCCCAACACTACAATCTCTTATTTTATTGTCTTCAGATTCCAAGTCACGTACTGTTTATACAGACACATTGTTTGTATCGCACAGACTGGTGTTTGTATAAGAGCGAGTGAGTGTGTGTGTTCGTTTTCTTGAAAGTGCAGCCTAATGCTTTTAATAGAAGTTGTGAAATTCGTAAGTCGTCGCAAAAAATATTCAAAATAGATGTTACTTTATCATAACAACTAATATGATCTATTGGCACCTACTTATCACAGTGTTATGCAACGGAACAATCTCGAACAATGGAGTGCGTTGTTCTACTCTTTTCTCGGCGTACATATTGTGCGTACATATGCTACTTTGTGATGAGAAACAATTACGTGACACTTATCATGCGTCAAAAATGGAGGCTATTCCAGACCGCAGCGGTCGGGCATTTTGTTCAAGGTCAGACAGTGACACTGTTCCTAGTGGATTCGAGAGCGCCTGTTCAACACGTCGTCGAGAAAGTGACAGAGTATTCTGGCATCTCAGCTGGGTATAAATATAAGCATCCAGCGACGATCAGTCAGTTTGCTTCGGGCGATTACTCAGTGCGTTCATGTGGTTATTAGTGAAAAGTGATTATTGTGCGGGGCTCTGTTAGTTGGGATTATTATTGCGTGTAGACAAATTTAACTGAATTGTTACACGAGTATAATTTTTTTCAATAACTTAATGATTTGAAACTGTTAATTGTGATTAATTAAAACTGGTAATCAGTGCCATAATTGGTGTCTTTGTTTTGTTTTCTACTGTACCATACAACGAGCAGTGGACAGTCGTAACAATATATTTTAAGTTTAATAAATAGTATAATAGGCTACTTATACTATATGTAATAGATAATACATTGAAGTGTTTCTAAACATTTGGAAAACAAGCGTTATTTTCGTTAAAGTATGAAAACGTGACAATAATAGTTACTCGCATAAATGTCAACATCAAAATAAAAAAGTCTGTCATTTATTTATATGTGGAATAATACCACAAAAAGCACTGGAGGTGCTGACGGACCGCGAACAATAAACTGCGATTGTGAAGTTGATCGTCAGATACCAGCACTGAAAATAGTGGTATGGCCTTACTTACATTCAAAGTGAAATTAAATACTTTGAAATAAATAAAGTAAATTATAATTAACTAAAGTGGTTCTACAGGAAAAAACATGTACAAAAGGCGGTTCAAAATAAAATAGAAACATTTGAAGCTAACAAACTGGATATTTTAGTGCTTTTGGCATTTGCTAACAGCGTTTAATCACTTACAAACAGCTACTTTGTGCGTTTTCATCATTATCATTTTCATTGTTATTTAATGACTTAGAGAACCACTCGCTTTTGATGGTCCATTGGTCGCTCTAAATATTAGTGATATCTATCATTTATATAAGTATCTTTTTGTGTGAATTTTGCAAGGAAAGAAAAAATGTAATGTAATATTAGCTTCGAAGTAAATATGTCTAGTTGTCTCACACTATGTAAATAAATAACAAATTAAAGAGTGACCTCTCACTACTAAGAGTAAATAATTATTGTAAACGTATATATAATCTCACTATAATAACGTCAATTTGACAACTTAAGTAAGAAACCAAGGAAATTGTAAAGGCGAATAGTATCAACAATACAATAATAATATCGATTGTATTGCGGTGTGACAAAAATATTCTTCAATAATTCACAGTCACGTGTTGTTTCAAAAAATCTGTCAAAAAGTAGCCTTTGTTAAAAAAAAAATGGTGTAGTTCTTTTCTGTTTCCCCTTTGCAGCTCAAGGTACTCCAATCCAGACTTAGTTTCTAGATGGATTAAACCCATGAAAAATGTAGTACGTTTAACGTATGTGATAAAGAGGTTTTAATTACAAAATGCCGATTTAACTCACAGTATTAACTTTATACTTGTTTCATGATATCTCTATTTACTTAATTAAAAAACGCATACACGCGCACGCACGCGCTCACGCGCTCACACACACACACACACACACACACACGAGGAGCTTACCAAACCTAATTTGTCACTAGTGACAGTATGTGGTGAGCAGATAATTCCTAGCACTATGAATGTATTGGGCATTGTAAATTTTAATAATTTACACACACGGTGTGTGTGTGTTGTTGTGGGCGCGCGCGTGCGTGTGTAGAAAAAGTATATTTTTCTCCTTCTAATATGTGGCATTGAGTCGCTAGTTCAAAGCATGTAAGAAAAGAGACAAATATCAGTTTAGGCAGTCAATGTCACATGCGTCAGGAATGAGTCACTTTTCGAAGAAAGAAAATTCAACTTTTCTTTTGATGCGTGCTGTACATTTACAGTATTTTCTTATTCCTTGAAAACGTAAAGTACATAACTTGTACAACAACAAATGTATCTTCTATATTTCAGTAATAATAACTTATTGTTACGACGGTCTACTGATCGTAGTATGGTACAGCCGAAAAACAAAATACAAGACACTAATTAAATAAATAATCACCATTAATCTCAATTAACAGTTTGAAATCAACAAGTTATTCAACAAGATTATACTTGTAAAATAATTCAAGTTAATCTGTCTACACAAATAATAATGTCAACTATACAGAATTCCGCACTATAATCAGCTTTCCTAATACACCACTTGAGACGCACTGTGTAAATCGCCCGACAATAACTGAAAACTGAACGGCAGTTGTGGGCTATTTATAGTCTGCATGGTTCTATAATATGCGTCCATAACATGCAATCGAAAATTATAGAGGATACTTCAGCGCGGCCTTTTACAGAAACACGCAGCGTTGGGCTAGTTGAGAAGCCTGTCGAACAACACTGTCGAATGTACGAGCATGTTCCGTATTACATAACACAGCCTCTCGTGTCAAGTGTCACGTACGCAAACACAAAGATTACAGCTGGGCTCTGATGGGGTAACCGTGAAATTTGTAGAACGTTTTGTAATGGCGTGACATTATGTAAACGTTAAAAATTTAAACTGTATTGCAATTAATATAGTTATGGCGACAGGCCGTAAATGACATGCCTACGTATACATGACGCGTATCGTTATGAATTATCAGATGACTTATGCAGACAGTCAGATAGCGACGTTGTTGCAGTACTTTCTAGTCAAAGCAGAACGCGTTCGCTGATAACTGACACTATTCCTTTAAAGTAGAAACATGTAATAGCTTCTAGCCTCTAGCATTATCGCGACAAATGACATTCATTTCGGCTGTACAAACACAGGCAGCAAGGAAGTAATAAAATAATACTAATACTACTACTACTACTACTACTACTACTACTAATAATAATAATAATAATATTAAAATTGGAAAGACGAATTATTAGTGAAATATTAGGCCCACGAGAAACTTCAGAAAGTTGGAAATTAAAAAGTAATGATGAAATACATCAAAGTATAGAAAATATAGCAGAAACAAGGAGAAAAAGAAGACTATTATTTTTGACAAAATCTGTATAATATTTACCGTATTTCTTCCGTCGTGTGGCTTTGTGTTGCGTTCGATTGATTTACGCGTTTCGAAACATATGTTTCGTCTTCAGAAATAAAAATTCACTCTTAGCGAAGTCGTTAAATATTAAAATTGCAAATATTGGAAAACAATTCCACACCTATCCGCGTTACATGAGTGTGCACTGGAGTAACGCGGATATGTGTGGAATTGTTTTCCAATATTTGCAATTTTAATATTTAATGATCTCGCTAAGAGTGAATTTTTATTTCTGAAGACGAAACATTGTTCCGAAACGCGTAAATCAATCGAACGCAACACGAAGTCACACGACGGAAGAAATACGGTAAATATTATACAGATTTTGTCAATAAGTGACTTGGATACCAATTCAAACATGTCTTTCAAGTTTATTATTTTTTGGGCATTTATATAGAATGAACGACAATATGTTAACAAAGCAGATCTTTGAGTATCTGTGGGTGAAGAAGTCAACACCAAGTTGGGTTAAAGAAAAGTCCAAAAGGATTTAGAAAAAATAATATAAACGCAGAAGAAGCAAATGAAATAAACGTTTTTCGCGCAAACGTGTTAAAAATGGAAGGAGTCCAGGGTAGGAGAGTGGAAAACGCACTTTCAAATGTGACTGAAGACAGGAGGAAGAGACACAGTGAAAATATGAAAGAATATTGGAGAAAAAGAAAAGAACAAAAAATAAAAAATTCAAACTGGCATGTGGTACTTTGATCGCCGATACAAAATTAAAATAATAATAATAATATCTTTATTCTCATTACTAAAATTTACAAGGTTCATTAAATTCACAAAACTAGGAATTACCTACTCATCACATACTGTGAGCAGTGACAAGCTAAGGTTTATTAAGCTCTTTGTTATATATTTAGTTAAACAAAACACAATCATTCATAGGTCCGATTAATTATTATCGCCAACAATTTTTGTCATGTATTTATCGTGGAGTCACTGTAACCTTATACAGACTAAATTAAATACTAACATATATTAGAAAATAAATCCTTAACACGTAAAGTTAACCCAAATTGAAGTAATCCTTTTTAACATTAATTCAGATATATGATTACAACTAAGATATAGTACTAAAAATTACTGTTCATGATATAAAATAATTAACATAATATTTGACAGTTATGTCAATTTTCAAAATAAAATTAACGATTTCACCTTCAACTAAAACTGATATACTCTTTGCAAATGAAATGAAATTATTACAATAATTGTTCACAATTCTTAGTAATAAACAAATCGTGAAACATTTTGTGGAACAACTAAATATAAATTTACTCTTTACAAATAAAATAACAACACAGATTAAATTTCTTCAAGCAGAAATGTTCTACGAATTTAGAAATTTATGTTTTCATGTCGGTTTCATGCGTTGCATTGACCTCCTTAGAAGAATAACTAAATTTATTTGACAATAATACGTCACAAATTAACCCGCAACATCATCAGTCGTACAGTGGCACCGTAGAAATTGTAATCCTCGGAAGCAACAAATTTCCAAAGTGACGAGGCTGTAAGTAAGAGACTACGCCTGATTGCATTTTAATGGCCTACTGCAGCTCAGCGTTTCCGGTACGATTTGTTAATTTGTAATGAACTCAGAGGACCCCGAGACACGTTCTGTACTGTACTTCCAGAATCTGTCTCTAATTAACACAGACTACAGAATTTGTGTGTGTAATCACGAATTCAAATAAAATTATTTGTGTCAATGGAACAAAATTAATGTTCAATTAAATGAAGTGTCTCCTTTAATTGTAATCACTATAGTGAAAAGATAATTGTGTAACTTCCTTCTAATTATTGGTAATACGTAGTTTGCAATATTTTGCTGTAAGGGGAACTGAAAATTACTTATTTGTATTATTTTTCAGTTATGTTCAATATCATCACCAGTAGCATCGTCATCGCAGTGACTTAATCCAATACGTTATTTTCTTCCTCTTTCACGTTTCCTGCTGAAACTGCATCTGTCGTCTCCTCCATTTATGGCGCTACGGCGATCTTGCGCTCTTCTACACTTCAATCCTCACACTCCCACCATGGCTCTTGCGTCCCTGACAAGAACATCTTCCCATCTTTTGCCTGAATGGCATTTACTCTCTGTCTGTCTGTCTTCTGTCTATCTGTCTGTATGTCTCTCTCTCTCTCTCTCTCTCTCTCTCTCTATCTCTCTCTCTCTCGGTGGCCAAACTTCTTTTACCCATTGGCTTATATTTCAGGAACTTCGTTCCTTTACTTCTTCCAAGCAAACTCTATTTCATCTCCAACCTCTATTTTTATTACATAGTTCTCTAATTTTCCTGTACCGTTTACTTCTTTGTTAAGTTTGAATATTTTAACGCATTCCAACTTCTCTTTTGTCTAACAAGTTACGCCTGCTACATATGCCGGTGATATGTTCTACAATGTATTTTCTAAAAATTTACAAATTGACGTCATCAGATTGGTTTCGTACGTTGCATTGGGCAGCACTTCTAATGAGTAACTAAATTGCTTAGAAAATAAGACGTCACAGTTAATCTGCAACATCATCAGTCACACAGGGGCACCATAGAAATTGTAAACCCTGACAGCAACAAATTGGCAAAGTGACGAGACTGTAAATTCGTCGCTGTCTGCGTCTGATTACATTTTAATGAAGCCAACTGCAGCTCGGCGTTTCACGTACGACTTGTTAATTTGTAATGAAATCAGAGGACCCCGAGACACGTATGTACTATACTTCTAGAAATCATGTCTAATTAACATAGACTACAGAATTTGTAAGTTTATTCCTTGGTTTGTGTTCATGAGTCAAAATGAAATTGTGCCAATATTTCCTCTATTGTTCTAAAAAAACCTTTCACATACAGGGTGATTCACGAAGAAACGGAAATACTTCGGGAGACGAATCTACATCGAAAAATAAGAAAAAAAAAGTTCATATAAACGTAGGTCCGGAAATGCTTCGTTAGCGAGTTACAGCTAGCGAAATATTTCGCCCGGGTTTCGGCTCCCCCGGGTAAATGAAGACTTTCTAAAATTCTGGGAAGGGGCGAATTCTGTTGTTTCTTATGGTTTTTGACATGACAAATCGAATAAAACTGGTCGCAGTACTGTATCTCCCATAAGTTTCATGATATCCGACGTAAAACAGAAAAATCTTTGCTAAAAACAAATTTTGGAAAATTGAAAACAATTGGAATTTTTTGTTGATTTTTATAGACTTTATTTACACCATTTTTCTCAGAATTAAATTCTTTACAAGTTTTGTTTTTAACTTTTATGCATTTATTAGTCATTTAACAAAGTTATTGTACTTCTAACCTAAAAACACGGTTATATAAATTAATAGTATATATAATATTTACCGTAGTTATTCCTTCGTGTTGCGTTCGATTGATTATCTTTAAGCGTTTCGAAACAGGTTTTGTCTCCCGACTTGTGTAAACCGCAATAAACCTGTTTACAAAATAGCTACTACCAGACAGTGTCCGATCGGTCCCACTCGAGTGCGCACTCATGTAATGCGGATATATGTAGAGCTGTTTTTAATATAATTATAATTAAATCGCTACTGACTCGGAACACAGAGTTTTTATGGATAAAAACGTAAAAGTTTTACCTTATAATTTTACGACACAAATGACTGGACAAAATAAAAAAATGATTGTGACGTTCTTGAGGTTTACTGTACGTGGGTAGAATTTGTGTGAAGGAATTATATTTGTGTTGATCGGTGTGAGGTTTTTTATTTTTCTCTCGTGTTTTACCCGTATGTTTTGTATTTGTTTTTTGTCCAGTTATTTGTGTAGTGAAACTATAAGGTAAAACTTTTACGTTTTTACCCATAAAAGCTTTGTGTTCCGAGTCAGTAGTGATTTAATTATATTTAGTTAATCAACGGACACGTCATGGACAACGAAATCCAAGTGTTTTTAATATTTGCAATTTTGATGTTTACCGACCTCACTTAAAGGTATTTTTTATTCTAAATACGACACATATGTTTTGAAACGCGTAAAGATAATCTATCGGACGCATCACGAAGTCACACGACGGAAGAAATACGGTAAATATTATATATTTTTTTTCAATAAGTGATTTTCATACGTATTCAAACATGTTTTTCAAATTAATAATTATAACCATTTCATATTTGATACCTGATATAAGTAACTGATTCTAATTTAACAAGACGTCAGTGTAATTTGATGGAATCCAAGGCCTTTGTAACTTGTAATGTGACTTCTTGTCCCCCAGTGACTGAAATTGTAAGTCAGACAGCAGACAAAAGCTCAAAAAATTGCTAGTGTTCATTTTCCAAAACCGCAAACTATAATTTTTGTTTCTGAAAAACAACACTTTGACATTATTTGTTGTGATCTGTATTCTGCAGACTTCACTCATCTCGCACGAACGCTATGAAACTCAGTCTATTTTAGAACTGTAGGTGAAATGTTTCTGACACATTCTAACGCGTGACGCTGCAGAAATGAAATATTCAGCAAAAACGGAGTTACATATTTATACGAATATTACTGTTAATACCAGTAGGAGAATCGTAGTCGGGTTTCAGTTTTTTTTCTAAAATAATTTTTATCTCTGTCTGTGTGCACGAAAAATTTGTTGGCAGGTGTTTAGGTGAATTGAATAAAATAGAATATCACTTTTTGTTAAAAAAATAAAATTATGTGTCAATTAAAAGAACCATTACCTCTTCATTATGAAGAAAATATATACTTATAGAGACTTTTGCATTATAAAATGGTTTAAAAATTTTAAAATATAATTCACACGCTTTTAAAGCAGATTTTTAAAAAATGTTCAACAATATATTATTGCTACAATAGTCTACATATATGCTTTATATTGTATGTGTTATGGTATGATTATTATGTTAATGCAAATATAATAGAGCACAATCTACAACCACACATTATAACATAAGGAGTCTTTACCAGAAGCAACCATGAAATCTGTAAAGCCTACATTACATATGTATGGATCTGTCAGAAAAGGAATTACTCAGTGGAGTTTGCATAGAATGACATAAAATCGGAATGGAATAAAATTGTCAGTAGCTACATATGACAAAGGATACAAAACCTATTTTGTACCTAACTGCACCTGGGTTTGAAGTGCAGTTATATGCTGTAGATAAGAGTGTGTAGTCAAAAAGTGTCCTAAAATAGCTGAAATTCATGTCTGAGGTTTTGAGGTTTTAAAAATATAATACAAGACTCTGAATCGGGCTCTACAAACCGATGCGGAAAGAAGAGGAAGACTGCAGTACGCCACGAACAGCGGGCGCAGCCGCCGAACATCACAGCTCGGCTCAGGCGGAACATACATCACAGTCAGCGTTCTCGCCACACGTCACCAAAAAACGAAGAGGTGTACGATTTTGCGTCATTTGTGCTGTGACGCTTCATTTGTTTCAAACATTAAAGCGTTAAAATAAAAATTTATCAAATGGACTTAATAATTGCATGATAACGCATAACTCATAAATTAATCCGCAATGAGTTATGAATATTCGCTGCAGAACATTGTAGACTAACATAGAAATTATTTATTTTACATTGTTCATCCACATGTCATTGACAATACTGGCAACGGACAATGTCGGTGTATGTTGGGTTATCCATATTGTTAAGCCAACACAACTTATGTTAGAACAATGAAGTTAGATGTTCGATTCCTGAAATGTAATTATAATAATTAACTGCCATTTAATTCTAAGTCAGAAATGACTTTTAATTAACTGAAATTTAGAAACAATAGTGAATTTGGGAATCGTTATTAATAATTTAAATAATACATAGAGCAGGTTTTTCCTTTAATGTGCCACATTGGCAAGTTGAGTCCGATTTGAATGAAACTGATTGTGGAAACTGTACTAATTAGTGCAATCGCTTGAAGTGTTGACTGGTGTCGTTGCAATTCGATAATACCGTTGAAGATATATTCATGAATTCCAACTATTGACACTCTTAGATGTTAAAAAATTACTAAATATTCTAAATTTGGTAGACTTTGCAAATATCATCATTATCATCATCATCATCATCATCATCATCATCATCTTCACATAACCAAGGATGGTTTGTTCTGGTCTAAAATAAGCAAAGATTAGAGCTGACGACTCCAGCGCTTCCTCGGACATCCCACACACACCTCTTCGTCCCCTCGTCTTGTAGTTCCATAGTTGTTTGGGGATGTGGCAGTCATCCATTCGGCAAAGATGTTCCCACCAATTCAGCCGGTACTGGGCGATCCTGTCGAGTCTACTCATAATATTGAGTTCCTGCCGTATATCTGTCTTTCTTCTATGTCCTTCCGGCTGGTCCTTATTTGAGGAACTTTTGTAGTGAATATGTCCCCTGAACTAGCATATTGCAGGGTAAGACGTATGGTGGGGCTGCCACCTTCAGGGTTAAAGTCCGGCCCGATTTTCTGTCTGGGTGTTCTCCCATAAACTGGCTGTCTTACAAGACTAAAGAGACCAGTTTTCCATGTTGAGATATCCATAAGGATTTTTAATGTGGAGATTTCTCCTTACCTACCACATCCTACGTCTTTGACCAATGGAAAATCATCCGTCTTCAGTGGCAATTTCTTACCCCAAGGGCAAGAGGGTACCCTAACCTCTACTTGACAATGACAAGTAGAGGAGGGACAACTTATACCGGCTGTCACTCGGTCCCCAGAGTCGCGTTAGCCACCCGTATGTGTTGCCCATCCCCCACCACATGGAAGTGCAGTTGAATATTTCCTTTCATCAAGGAATGAGACCAAAATACATTACTCGTCCTCCCCAGTACTTGGGTGGGGAAGGGGCAATTTGCAAATATACTGTATTATATGCAAATTTTAATTTGAAAATATATTGAACATTATAACAATAACAACAATATAACAATTGAACAATATAATTGAAAAGGAATGAACAGGACGTGCAAAATAACTATTTAATAAGAGGTGTACCGAGCATTAACAGCACAAAGGTGTTAACGGATTTATTTATAGATACTAGTATATATCACACACTCAGAACCACACACAGACCTTGGTGAAATACATGCGCTCTCTTGTGGTATGTGGGTGTTTTAGTTATGAGGGCTTACATAAAGTAAGGCATTAAGCAAAACATGACGGTTTTCCCCGGGGGTACACTAGACGAATATTAGTTACCAACAGTAAGGTCATAATGCTAAGGTAAAGATAAATCACTTCGCCTGTTCCTCGCCTTGGGTTGTCTGTAATTTTACGTGGTCGCATGAACACGGGCGCGTATGTTCCCGTCTAATGTTATGAAACAGACTGTTAGTATTTCCATAAGATATAATAAACACCGTTACTGCTTCAACAACAGTCATATCAAACTATGATGTTGATTACAAAATTAAAATATCGGTATGGAGAACCATACATGACTTCCATATTCTAAGATTTATATTTAAAATCATTTTCGAAATGAAATATTACCATAAAAACTACTTCTTTCTACTTACTGCTTCAGCCTTAACCACAGTACTGTGGTCACTAATGTATACCACCTCACGTTATCGCACTCGATTTTCACTGATGATGGAAGTCGATGGCATTGCCGAAGTGTCTGGTTTTGTAGAAAACGTTGGACTACGGCCAAATATCCCGGGAAGGAATTTTAACAAAAACTACTCCTTTGTTGCCGATAATGTTGTACACATATATATCAGTGGCGAAGTTACATGGAGGCAATTGAGGCAATGCCTACCCTAAAAAATTCTGTAGAATAAAAATTATAAATACGTATGAAGTACATAACGTAAAGATTATACATTTTTACTGCGACTGTCAAATTTATTAAACGGAAACGTGCTTTATTGAGCGACCGCTAGATGGTGACAGGTGAGATTCGGCATAGTTCGTTTAAAGCGAATGAGGCAACCTGAACTTGCCTCAGCGTTTTTTGTATACATCGTATGTAAGCAATGTAGTGGTGTGATAGGGAAGTGTAGGGAGGGGGGATTGTCCCGCGCTGTACACATAGAGCGTTGAGGCATGCCTCACTTCTGTGGTTCAAACAGTTAAGTTAAAGCGCCTGTGTTGTTTCTAAGTGTTTATTTTATGCGGTTATTAAAAGTGTCACTGTTATTCCGCTGAACTAACAGATGATCAAGATTGTTATTTGAATTATTTGTAACATTAAACATATATATAGAAACTAATCAAGTTTAAAAATTTGAAGTTCAATCAGTTGTATTATTGTGTATGACTAATACAAGGATTGTTCAATAGACACACGTGTAGAGCTGTAAAGCATTTTTTATTCAACGATTTTAAAAGAAGTCTCCAATAACATTAAGACATGAGTTCCACTGTTGCGCTAACCTGTAGATTCCCTGCTAGTAAAATTCTTACGGCTGTTTGTGGAACCATTCGGTTACAGCAAACTCTACCTCAGCGTCCGATTTGACCCACCGTCCTTTTAGTGATTCCTTAAAAAAAATTTAAGATAAGATTTTTGCTTACTCATTCATTAACTACTAGCTTCGCCAGTAAGCAAATTGATGTCCATTTTTTCTGCTTGCACGCGTTATGTTGGTGTGGGTTTCGGCACTTTCCATTTAAAAAGCGTGCAAACGTAAGAAAATAAACATGAGTGAGGCCAGAAATAACGTGAATTGTGTGTGTGTGTGTGTGTGTGTGTGTGTGTGTGTGTGTGTGTGTGTGTGTGTGTGTGTGTGTGTGTGTGTGTGTGTGTTTGTGTCTTACCTGCCTTTTTATTGCCGTATTAAATGAAAAATATTATATTACATTAAAATGAAAAAATTTTAATTTTATTGCCTGGCAACAAAATTATTTTATTTTTAACAATTACCATTGTTTCAAAAAGTTTAAATAAATTTTCAAGTACTTTACTCTTGTTAAAACGTAAAAGGTTGCAGGTAAACTACCCCTTCCCCTTATTCGATCTTCACCAAAATCGAAAGTCATTGAGACCTCTACAATTTAGGGACGTATGCAAAACATTATTTGATTCTGTTTGAATTTGCGGCAGTTATCGTTTACCATAGAAAATACGCTTGATAAAAAACGTTGTAGGTAAACTACCCCTTTCCCTTAACCGATCTTCACCAAAAACAATAGGTCTTGAGAACTCTACAATTCAGGGCTGTATGCGAAACATTATTTGATTCTGTTTGAATTTGCGGCTGTTATCGTTTGCCAAAAAAAAAAATTTCCCTTGATAAAAAAACCCGTTGCAGGTAAACTACTCCTTTCCCTCAACCGATCTTCACCAAAAACAATAAGTCGTGAGTACTCTACAAATCAGGGCTGTATGCAAAAAATTGTTTGATTCTGTTTGAATTTGCGGCAGTTATCGTTTGCCATAGAAAAAAAATCTACAGACACAGACAGACACACAGATAGACAGACAGACACACACACAGACACTTTTCGGAAAACGACTTTTTTCATGTTTTGAGTGTAGTAGAATCAGAATCTGCAATAATCTCGAACACGATTTTTTTTGCCATCACCATACTTCCATTCCTTAAGGAATATGGAAGTAAAAAAAACAGTTTTTGGAGAAATATGCAGTTTTTCACTTTTTATAGAAATGCAGTTCAAATATTTCTTAAACCCCCAGGCTATTTGGGCGTCGCGTCGTCTTGTGTTAGAAACTACATTTCTGCTATTGCGTGACATTTTTTGGTTTTTAACTACGAACTCCAGCCGTTACAAGGATGCACGTTTTAACCAAACTACGTATAAATACGTTGAAAGTTTCAACAACTATGCCACTTGGGTTACAAGGGTTGGAAGTACTCACACATGACATTCAAAGCCTTCAATCTCATATAAAATGCAGTTACTGTACTTAAATGTGTATTATATTTTTACGTAATGCGGAAAAAGTGTTACGTAATACAGAAGTTTCTACAAGTTTCTCGAATGTTCCAGTGGAATCCAGCTGTAATGAGTGTGTGCGTACATAATGCTGCTACTTTGCGGCGAAGGCAATTATGCGTCAACTATCGAGTCTATACCAGACCATACCGGTGGGCGCGTGCTGTGTTCAAGGCCGGAAGGAATTACGTTCTAGTGTTTTATAGTAGGCGCGTATTAGCGAATGTTGTGGAATCTCAGCGGGGAATAAATACAAGTACCCAACAACGCTCAGTCAGTTATTATCGGGTGATTACACAGTGAGTTTGAGTGGCGATTTACACAGTGCGGTTCGATGTATTGTGGCTAAGTGTCATGTGTTTTATAATTGTGGGGAACAATTGTAATACAATTGTGTTTTATATTAGTTGACATTTTATTGCGTGTGAACAATTTTTATTTGATTTGTTGTAAGACTCTCTTGTTGATTACAAACTGTTTAATTGTGATAATCAAAGCTGGTGATTAGTGACTTAATTGGTGTATTGTATTTTGTTTTCCACTGTACCATACGACAGTTATCAAGTAGACAGTTGTAACAATATTATATTTACGAATAGATAGATTTTCTTGGCAGTCATTATTGAAAACTTAGTATTAAGTAAGTAAATAGTAAATTTAAATTAATTTTTAAATTAATTATATACATGTTGTAAATATGTATTGGTACGTTATATTAGTTTAAATATATAAATTGATACTTTAGCTGCTTTCTTGATACAACAGTTATGTTTATTAAAGTCTGCACAACAGATGCACGTTGTAATATATCAAGATACTATGAGATCCCGTTCATTCAGACAGTTTCTCTGTTTGACATACGTACAAAATGTTTAGAGACAGAAAATGTTTTGTTAAATTTGAGTTTTGTATCACTTCTTAAATTTGTTTCTTAACATTGACTGCACATTCCCACCGTGTTCGTTAATTTAACGATATATGCCGTTAGAGTTTCATCTATGTATAAATATTAAAAAGATTTCAACAACGTATTGCCAGCGAACAAACAGATTGTATGTTGGTTTGTAAACAATAATCACTATATTCACTCACACACTAGCCATTAGGCATCGTTTGCGTGTTGCGCCCTCTAGCCGTAGTAAAACGTAATGATTATTTTAAACCATGTTCCTGCATAATTAATTTATTATGTAGGTCTTAACTGCACGAATTTTTATAAAAACAATATTGTTAAATTTTTATAAACATTATTGAAAAGCTATCTCATTCAGTTGAAAGAGTCTACTTTATATACCTCTTGTGTCGCTAATACATGCATAGTTGTGTAAGGGAAAAAATGTATTAATTTGGTTGAACTGAACTTTTCTACCCTAGCTTATACTCATAGAACAAAAGCTTCTTCTTCTTCTTCTTCTTCTTCTTCTTCTTCTTCTTCTTCTTCTTCTTCTTCTTCTTCTTCTTCTTCTTCTTCTTCTCCTCCTCCTTCTCCTTCTCCTTCTCCTTCTCCTTCTCCTTCTCCTTCTCCTTCTCCTTCTCCTTCTCCTTCTCCTTCTCCTTCTTCTTCTTCTTCTTCTTCTTCTTCAAAGCAATTTCTTTGACTTGGATTAATCGAGAATATTTCTCTGTCCGTATAGTCGTACAATTTCTCCCTCCTAAAAAAGTTTTCCTTAGTCCTATTTTTACAGTTACATGTTTTGTAAAATATTAGTTAAATTCTAATGCATTAACAGATTTAATACCTACCAATTTTAATCTAAAAAATTTAAAACATACCGTACTAAACTCTTAAATATTATAATTCTGTACCCCAGTGGCATAAGACACCACCACCATTTTTTATAAAAATAGAGCATTTTATATAGTGTTTACGTACAGACTGCTCTCTTTCTAGTAGTAAGCCTATAAGGCACTATCTCCT
This sequence comes from Magicicada septendecula, assembly GCA_034769895.1. Taxonomy (NCBI): domain Eukaryota; kingdom Metazoa; phylum Arthropoda; class Insecta; order Hemiptera; family Cicadidae; genus Magicicada; species Magicicada septendecula. The sequence continues at coordinate 447,100,973 of CM068374.1, forward strand.
AGTTATTTTTATGCAGCCAATACGCATGTTTCAAATAACTCTCACATTGCTTCTTGAAGCAAACAAAATGTTTTTTAGCTGTCCTGTAAAGTAATGTGTATGTGACAGGGTGTCTTATGCCTCTGGTGCACAGATATATATACCTCAATTTACGAATATGCCCGTATTATTTTACACGACTATAATGCAACAATAAACGGTCAGTTGACTTAGTTAACACGTCTATGATGGGGGTACTGAGTAAAGCTACAAGTGGAGTAAATTAGTGTAAGTGAGAAATTTTTATCGACATCATGGTAACTCTGTAACATATATATTAGGCACTACAAATATGTAATAGGTATAGATATAAAATAAAGAATTTATTTTCACCATATTTGCTGTCGAGTATAATTTTTAAACTAAATTATTATAAGTGAAACCGATTATCATATAGCCTTACTTGTTGCAAGCTGAGTGCACGAGTTTTCTCAAAAAAGTGAATAAAGCTATTTTAGGTTCAATCAGTTTCACAGATATTTTTATAATTTTGGCAGGAAGACGACAAAATATAGAATAATTATAATCAAGGATGTGTCAGATATGAGCTTTAACTTGGGTTAAATATAGACAGATAGTTTTAAGTCACTTCGAAAGAACATAATTGGCTGCCACTTACAGTTTGCTAACAAAATATTGCTCCCTAAGTGAACTCTAAGAAATGTCACACCGTAGGCGTAAAAGCATTCTACCTCCAAATATCGCAGGTGAGAGTGTTCTTGTCGATACAACAATATTGCCTCCGTTGTAGGCTACACCTACATTGTCAGAGACACTCCTCACAAGTTGTCGTTTGTTACTTTCGTTGTGTCATTGCCAAAATAAACTAAACGTTCACTGCCAGTTACTTGTAGTAAGATATAGAATAAGTTACATCATCCGCGCATATTACTACGTCTCAGGTGAGTGATCTGACTGTGTCCAAGATAGCTGAACAAGTTTGAAAATTGACAGTCCTGAAATACAAATTATATTTAACTTTCAATATCAGACGTTCGCTTTAGTTGATTTTTTTTTATAATTTGTATATAACCATTTGTTTTATTCGAGAAACAAACGATATAAGACTCTGTTTGGGACTTGCCTGTTAGCCTAAAGCCAGAATTACGATGAGAATATTATATCAGATGTCTTCGGGTGACAAAAATTAATTTTTTACTGTGACGTATTACAAAAAAAAAAAAGCTCGGAAATGTAAAAATGTTATGGATATATATATACATTTTTGATAAGTTAATACATTTGCGCAGCCTTTGTAAGCTCTTCACAGATTCGATGCTTGAAGTCGTCTTTTGTGAACAAAAGGTTTAACCGAGTTACATAGTAAACTCCTTCAGGATAAAATTATTTCTAAGTCATAAACAATAGGACAATCACAAGACAATTTCAGCCATTTGTACGTACTAATTGTTGTTCACAAGTCGAGTGATTGAAATAAGGATTATTTACATTGTTACGTCGGTCTAACTGAATGTCGTATGGTTCAGTGGAAAACAAATTACAGAACAGCAATTAAGCCACTAAAAACCAACTTTAATTATCACATTTAACAGTTTGTAATCAACACGTTATTCAACAAGATTATACCCGTACAATAATTCAAGTTAATTTGTCCACGCTAATAATAATGTCAACTAACAGAGTTGCGCACAATGGTCACTTTCACTTATATACCGCTTTAGACGCACAGTGCAAATCGCCCGACGATAACTTGAACCTCACTTGAATAAATCGCCACTTAAACTGAAACTAAGCGTTGCTGAATGTTTGTATTTATACCCCGCTGAGATTCCAGAATAATCCATAATACGTGCCAACTAGTAGAAAACACTAGAGCGTAATTGATTGCGGTTTAAAAAAAATTAAAAAAAAATCTGTAGCTTGCGGCTCCCTCTGAGCCCCCGGCCCTAGGCCGCGGCCTAATCGGTCTAGTGGTAAATCCGGCACTATCAACGAATTTGTTTCTGCAGATGGCTACCATAATTAAATCCTCTTGAAAACCATAGTAAACTCGCAGTAGGGCAGAGCGTCATGAACTAGACAGCAAGGAGCGAGGCGACATAGCGGTGTAATTTCTATAGCAGTTGTTAAGCAACAAGGTGCATAAACATATGTTGTCACCGCGCACAGACTTTATACACCGTGTTTACTTAATAACAGTGTCGGAGAGGGAGAGACAGTTTGGCCCCGGATGCACACGTTGCGTACATCAGTCATAGCTAATGACGTAATTAGGTGGGTACTCCCCTGCCCTCGCAAGTATCCGGCTAACCAGAAATTATTATCTACCTTCTTGGCACTTGAACGTTACAACTAAATAACATTGTACACGATGTCAAACCCATGAAATATTTCATTTAAATTTTAAAAACATTTTGACTGAGAATAATTCAGCGATTATTCATACGTGCGGAGCTAAGACCTACATAGAGAAAGAGAAAGCAAGAGAGAGAGAGAGAAGGCGGATGAGAAAGGAGAGAGAGACAGACAGACAGAGAGAGGAGGGACAGATAGCTATTTAGTACACTATTCGACAATCGTCTGAAGATTTTATTGTATTGTTAGAGCGACCAGTCGTAAAGATTGTGTGTTATTATATTATTATTATTATTCCTTAAATTCGTAGTGACCGTCAATCAATGAATTCTTCCGGTGAAGGGTTTGTGAGGATCAAACATAAACACGTTCACTCAAATAATTGATCTGTTGTGTTTGACATTTTCTTTTGTATTCATACACAGGTCCTGATGATGACAATAAATATTGTCGGAACGTCGATACAAATAATTTAAAATTTCTGTTATACTTTTTGACCGATCCTCACAAACCCTTCACCGGACAAATTAATATTATTGTTTTTCTTCCTTCCTCTCTTCCTATTTCCGTTTCAGCTACCTATGGGCTGCGATGATAGCTTCCTTCACTTTCTGAAGGTCTTTCCTTTTCGCCAATATTCCTTCAGTCTCTGGCTCACTCTTATCTGTTCTTCTTCCGATAACACCTCCTTGGTTCTCTCTGGCTTCTCTCCGGACAGACCCTTTACCTCCGCAATTTATTTTCCTATACTTCTCTTTAATTCTCTGTTTCCTATATCTTATTTCCTGATTTCAAATTTTTTCTGATCCTGATACACTTTTCTCACCTATAGTAATTGTGTGTTTCTGTTCTCATAGAAAGTGGAGATCTTGTTGCTGTACTTTCTGGTTGTCCATTATGTTAAGGTGTCCATAGAAAGTCACTCGCCTTTCCTTTATCGTGATCAACCCCTTCATACAGCTCTAGGTTTGGTCCCAAATACAATTTTAACTCATTTTCTGAACGATCAGCGGAGACGGGACACATAATATCAGGCCCATGCTCAGCAGGATTGCCCAGTATCAGGTGAGTTGGTAGGAACATCTTTGCTGAATGGATGACTGCTGCATCCCCAAACAACTATGGACCTATAAGCTGAGCGGACGGAGAGGTGTGGGACGTCCGAGGAAGCGCTGGAGTGACCAGCTCTAGTCTTTGACTGTTTGAGACCGGAAGAAACCAACCTTGGTTTAATTCTTGAAGATGCTGATTTATTTTTGCAGACATGACCTGGTTACAACATGTAATACACAACAGCATGCTTTTAAAATAACTGTGGTGCTATGCCATTTAAAAAATTGAAAGAATTCGGATTACTAACGACCTGATTGTAGATATTAGGCTATAGCGTATTCGTAAGTGACCACACTTTTGAGTCACGTCTCAATTCTTCATTGACATTAATATTTTCCAGAGAACATATAGGCCTATATTTTATAAACATATATGCATATATTTTACGAAAAATAAACCAAAAATATATTCTTGGATTTCGAGCCAACACGATAACATATCTAGCAGAATCCAACACAGCCGAAAAATAGTCAATAAACTCCTACACAAAGCAAACAACAGGCAAAGCCAGAAAACAACAAATCCATAATACTAACATACATCAATAACCACACTGAAAAAATAGCCCACAAATTCCAAAAAGCAGGATACAGAATCGCATACAAAACTACAAACAAAACAGAACACACACTATCAAAACGCACACCCAAAGAACAAAGCAAATTTGATCTACCTGGTGTTTACAAACTAAATTGCTCAGATTGTAACAATTTCTACATAGGCCAGACAGGACATTGCTTCAAACAATGATACATTGATCACACAAGGACACTACATTCCACTACAGAATCCACCTTTGCAAACCACCTCATTGAAGCAAACCACACATACACAAACATCGACAATAACGTGGACATTCTACACGTACAAACAAAAGGTTATAAACTAGACACTCTTGAACAACTGGAAATATACAAACACACGAAAACACATAAAAACGACATCCTTAACGAACAGACACAATTGAAATCATACATATTATTCGAACATATGATACTCCACACACACACAACATCGATCTTTCAAAAGACGGCGCCGTCTTTCCAAAAATATGTGGTAATATCTGACATAACAATTGTAATTGTTGTCCATGTAAATAAAATCCGTTTCTAGGAAACGACAAACGTTTCAGCAAATTATTTATTTTAATTGCAACGAGCCAACTGGACACACGTAATCTGGCGAAGCTCAAGAAAATGTCTCTAATAAGGAATCAACTTGTGTTTTATACTTACGTTATATATTGCTTGAGGTCGGTAGGAACTGTTACTAATACGAATGCCACAGTTGAGACGCAGGCGTGGTACACACACACGCGCGCGCGCGCGTACCGACTGGCACGCGTACACACATGCACAAAAGCGTGAACAAGGACGGGTGTTTACTGTTTACACTACACAGACATTTTCGTGTTTTCCAAGTTTCAAGTTCATCAGGTTTCTAATTTTCAATCTTCTGTTTTGATAAGTTTTGTTAACTTACAAAAATTTTTTACATTTTTTAGGCCTACATGTTGTTTTCAAAATTGTAACCTTATGGAAAATTTTTGTTAAATTTACATTTTTAATGCATTTTTTATTGTGATATAATGTGTATATAAAATTCTATTTTTTGTGAACTACCTAGTGGTATTTATTCTAGCGGTATGTGAAAATAATTAAACAAACTGTTTTGAAAATTTTGTAACTCTTGATTTTACTGCACATGCATTGCTTTGCTTTCTAATAAAAACTTACTAATTATTTTTATCAATTTAAATTTTTTTCAGCGTATCAAAATTTTAGTCGCATACTTCTAAATTCACATGTTTCACTATGTTTTAAAAATTCCGGTGTTTTGTATTTTATTTTTCATGTATTTTATTATTTTACTATTTCTTGTACTTTTTTGATTTCCAGTTAGCCTACTTCTCTTGAATTCAGACATTTTCTTTATATTAATTTTACCTATTACTAACACTTCTAAACTTGCTTTTTTTAAATACACGTTTTTACAAATCGTTACTTACTTTCAAGAAATAGAAACAGGGTGATTTCCTTTTCGGGTAGGTATTGCACACACTCGGACATACACACTCCACGCTCTGCTGTTTCAATTGTGGCACTCATAATACTAATAGTTTCACCTCAAGCATTATACTAATGGATAACTGTAAAATGCTGGTTGTATTCCTTATTAGAGACAAAACTACATTATAAATATTTTACTATAGAGAATGCACAATCATGTCGCTGACATAAGCGTTAATAATAATTGCACAGCTTTGCTGTAATTTGTGTGTCTGTGTGTTTGTATTATTTCTGTCCCTGCCTGCCGTCTCTCACCCACAGCCCCCAGTATTTTCTATTCTGTTTGTGTGTGTGTATTATTTCTGTCCCTGTCTGCCTTCTCTCAGCCACAGCGTCCAGTATTTTCTATAATTGTGTCTGTGTGTGTGTGTGTGTCCCTGTCTGCCTTCTCTCAGCCACAGGCTTCAGCGTTTTCTACTCTCTCTCTCTCTCTCTCTCTGTGTGTTATTTCTGTCCCTGCTTCTCTTCTCTCAGCCGCACTGTCCAGGATTCTCTATTTCACATTTCCTGTTTACGAGATCTCTTACCTCATCACCCAATAATTCATCTCACTAAGATCTTCGGGGCCCCCTCCTTCTTCTTCTCAAAGGTTCACAACCCTTCCTATCCATGTACCACTCCAGCTTCTCTTACGTTCCCATACAACAGCAGTCTTTTCTCTTCAACATAAATAAGATTTTTCACCTTCATTCTCCTAATTTCATTCTGGAAGATCTACAGCTCCATCCCTGGAAGTCCATTTTAGATTCTGTTACTTTCCCTTTGTGTACGTTTTGTTTATGACTCTGCATTACGGAACTGAATATCTGCTTTCGCGTGTCTCGTTATACTTCCATCACGAAGAACTGAACTGAATGTCCTTGTATGTTGTAGTCCGTTGTTTACCTCTTTTTCTGTTGTCCTGTGCTTCGTTTGGTTAAACCCAAAGTAAATAACGTTTTGCTGTTCCTTCAATTTTTGTCGTCGGCCATTCACAGCTTCTGTACATCCTCTCCCGATGTTACGAGATATTCAGTTTTATTAAAATTTATTTATAGTCCATTCATTGTATATTCCTCTTGCGACCCTCTTAAACGTAAAACTGAGGCCTTCCTCATGCACACGATCGTCACCAAAGCTCAAAGAGTAAGGGTTAGTATAATGTCTTTAGTAATGTCTATCTCTTATTGGCATTGTGACCCTCTTAAACGTAAAACTGAGGCCTTCCGCACGCACACGATCGTCACCAAAGCTCAAAGCGTAAGGGTTAGTATAACGTCTTTAGTAATGTCTATCTCTTATTGGCATTTTGACCCTCTTGAACGTAAAACTGAGGCCTTCCTTACGCACACGATCGTCAGCAAAGCTCAAAGCGTAAGGGTTAGTATAATGTCTTTAGTAAGTCTATCTCTTATTGGCATTCCCATTCCTCCTTCACTTTTAGTTTTTCAGTATCTCAAGGTATGTTACTGGGAAATTTCAAAATACGTCGGCGATGTGGAGCAACTCTGTAGCAGGTCCTTTGTTGCTCGAAACTTCTCAAAAGCTTTATTTCCAAATTTAACAAATTGTTACGACTGTCTCCCTGATCGTCGTGTGGTACAGCGGAAAACAAAACACAAGACACCAATGAAGTCACTAAAAACCAGCGCCAGAATTAACGGTTTATAAACAACAAGTAATTCAACAAGATTATACTCGTACAATAATTCAAATAAATCTGGCCACACACAATAATAATGTCAACTAATAGAGTACCGCACAATTATAAAACACAACACTTTGCCACAATACTTCGAACATCACATGAATAAATCGTCACTTAAACTGAAACTAAGCTTTAAAACCATGTTCACGGTATCCGTGCCACTATATAATATAATAAATTGATTTACCTCCGTCTTGTGGCTGCCTGATGATTCTTCTTAACACTTACGCGTTTCGGAACCTAAGGTTCCATCTTCAGAGTGTAAAAGTTTTTAAATCAGTCTAAAAGACGTCGTTAACCAGTAAACATATAAAAATAAAATTGCATGAACACACATAATAAAAATAAAATTGCATCCGCACACGCGGGTCTATGAGTGCGCACTCTACGATCGATCGCGACACACTGATGGTTCTGTAGTCGTATCGTCTTATCTACCTGCAACGTTGCCTTCACTTATATTCACCGCGCCCACAAATCTATCATACAAACCATGCGATTTGAAACCCAGTTGGTCGTTCAATACATTACTTTGGTTGGTTTTGAAGGCCTTGCATATTTCGAATTCTTCTGATGCGTTCATATAACGTCCTTTATTGCACACATATAATGGTATGAAGTTGCTATCGAAATCTGTGTATTTGTGATTATATGTCATTAAATGCTTAGCATAGTTAGACCTAACTGTGTTTAAATTACTTTTAGGCAGATGTTCTTTAAATCTCTCTTTGAAGGCCCTGCCTGTCTGACCGATATAGAACATATCACAGTCATCACAGATCTTTTTATATACGCCCGTTCTTCTCCCCATAGGTCTATGTACGGTGTTTCTTAAGAATTTATGGACGTTATTATTAGTGCGGAACGTTACATGGATGTTGTGTTTAATGAAGGCATTTTTTAAAATCATGGGTAAATTGTTGGTGTATTCAACGGAGATGTGCCTACTTCATGTTGGTCTTATCGAGACATGGGTTTTTGGTCTTATACTTATGTTTATGTATTAACCGTTCTATTAACGAGTTGTGGTATCCATTCGCCACCGCTATATGTTTAATTATGTTTACTTCCTCAGCGTAATCTAACGGATCCAGAGGTATAATATGTAACCGATGTATAAGGCTATTAAAAGCTGCCATTTTTTGTGATACAGGATGGTAGGAATCAGCGTGTATAACACCATCTGTTGCAGTGGGTTTCCTGAATATTTTGTACCGTAATTTATTATTTTGTTTTATTAATGTTAAATCTAGAAAATTAATTGATTGAATCTAGAGCGTAATTGATTGCGGCCTTGAACACAGCACGTGCGGACCGGCATGTTACGTAATTGTCCTTCACCTCAAAGTAGTAGCAATATGTATGCACACACACATTACAGCCGGGTTCCACTGGAATAGCCGAGTAAGACGTGGAATTTTCCGTAATGACGTAGTACTATGTTACAGTAATGACGCATTATTACAAAGCGGATAAAAGGTACTGGACGACTGCAAAAATGTTCACTCTTATTTGCTTTGTTCTGGTGGCTCTGTGTGTCTCTGCGTTAACGAAAGTACAGTTGCCTAAAACACAGTTTAATATTTAAATTTTAGTAATGGATAACCGACTAAAATTGGTTTTGGATTTTTTTAGAAACAAACAAAAATATTTATATCGTTTGTCAATAATTCTGATATGCTCAGCTGTAGTAAAAACATCTAGAATAATTCTATAAGGGATCAGTAGGGTGAAGGGACTGTCGTGAATAGTTAGTGACATGTGGCACTTGGTGACACAGTAAGGTCAGTCAGCTACAAAAATAATCCTGCTGACAGCTGCAGGTAAATAGAGAGAAAGAGAAAGAAAAAGAGAAAGAGAGAGAGAGAGAGAGAGAGAGAGAGAGAGAGAGAGAGAGAGAGAGAGAGAGAGAGAGAGAGAGAGAGAGAGAGAGAAAGAATTGGAGTGAAAAGAAAGTGTGCTTTCAAAACTAAACAGAGCTCAGAAAACATGGCAATTGTCTCGTCGTGACTCTTCAGTTATCTTGTTTCACACCTGTTACCTCATGGCGATTACTATTAGCGAGGGTATGATAAAAAATAGGGAAACCTGGCCATTTCAGTAAAACATACTACACAATGACTGCTGTGCGGCAAACGCATTTTCAAATGTACGCAAAACCATCTACAAATTAAAATACCAAGAAATCTTAGTTACTTAGAAGAATCAGTAATTTTTCAGTCATTTTGAAAAGTCAGCTTTAAAACAAAATGTCGGAATGATTCTAATGTTTGTCGTAATAAAATAACATTTTTTAGCTTTATACGCTCTGTCTAATACAACAATTTTGTTCATTAAGTTTCTTCCTTTCCTGATTTCTTAAATTATTTTTATCATTTTGAAATACATAGGAAATATAAATATATTGCATTGTCGGTGCTACAAATTAAAATTCTGCTTGGATATATATTTAAATTATCTTTTAGCATTTCCGTTAAAGGCCTTAAATATTAAATCACATCATCGTTTACTAGGCATTCTATAGTATTAAAAAAGTAAATTTTACAGAAATTTGTTTTACTGTCATTTCCATGTACACACTAGTCTTACAGTTTCATAGGCTAAATTTATTGTAGCAATTACTGTTTGTATATGGCCCAGTGAGGGAAGGCGAGAATTGGAGAATACGAGGTAATGCAGAATTGCAACAACTGTTACATGAGAGGGACCTTGTAAAATTTATTAAGTCACACAGGATAAGATGGTTGAGAGAATGGAAGAGGATAGAATGAATAAGAGAATGATGCAGGGAAGACTCTATTGCGGAAGACGAAGGGGACGGCCAAGGATGAGATGGTTGGATGAGGTGTTGAAGGCTCTGGTGAAGTTGGGAGTTCGAGGATGGAGAGAGAGAGTGGCGGATAGAGATGACTGGAGGCGGATTGTTGAGAAGGCCAAGGCCCACCAAAGGCTGTAGAGCCGGAGAAGAAGAAGAATTACTGTTTGTGGTAATAAAGAAAAATAAAAACAGAAATTCCGTTATTTTAAAATTTAAACTTTAGCCTACAAATACTATATTCTTCTTGAGACTGAGTTATTCTGTTTGTATAATTTCTGGTAATTTCGAATTTTTGCTTCATAAAATTTTGAATAAAAGTAATAATATCTTTATTAGTTACAACTGTCCCCGTTAACTCACTCGCCTTATTTTCGTAGGAAGGAATATATTAGGCGTAGTATATTCTTTCAGGACCTGAAATATTATATACCTTTAAGGTGTGTTGATTTTGTTCTAGCAATTTCTATATTTGTATTTTTATCTCCTTCCCTTTCTAAATTAATTTTGTTGGCAATTTTTGTAAACAATAATAACACGTTATTATTAGGATTACGTTCTTCAAGAATAAGGCTATTAGTAAAACAGTAGATAAAAAATCTTGGAAGTTTATTAAAAAGAGAAGGAGCTACCAGAAAATGCATAAAATGCTGGCCAAAAAAAATCTTATATTTTTTATTAGGAAGGTTTTTTAAATAATATTTAAAAATTCGGGTTGCTATTTTCTGTTAATACGATGTACCGTACACATACCTGTACTCAACACAATAGACATTAACACAATACAAATAATATTACAAACAGTACGTATTATACAACATTAATACTAGAAAAATACGCTTTAGAATAAATATAGTATCAAACCTTATATTTTTTAACTTTTTGATTACACTAAATAAAATAATTTTTTTCAAATAATATAGTGACTGCGTTTTGTTTAAAATTACTTTGTATTGTTGTAGTTGTAGTAATCTCGGCTTGACCTTTAAACTGCGCTCAGGACCAGGGTCAGTGGCGGTAGAATGTTCGGCTGATTGAGCAGACGTAATATACTCAAATACGTAATATACGTAATATTGAGCAGGTAAGTAATATTAAGAAGTAAATAAAAACAATAAACATTATAAAATTACACTAAAAACTCGTTTATCCGAATCGCGTTTTTTTTTCTGCAAATCCGGTTTACCCAAAACAATTTTTAAATAAATTTAAGTAAATTTTAAAAATACAGGAAACCATTTTCCAGTCGCTATAATCTATATTTAATAGCGTAGAAACGCGATTCCACGTGATATGAAGTAGACAGTCAATAAGCAGAAATTTACTAAATTTGTTTTCAAAGCTTAGGCAAAAAACTATCATTGATTACTGTACGAACAAGCAGTAGGACTGTTCCAGTACTGTAGAAACTATAATTTACAGTGCTGTGCCGTTTTATAGTTTATTGTACCATATACACTGTAAATAACTTTTAAATTATTATTATTATTAATAAAAGTTACTGTACTTACATATTTATTATTATTTAAATAGAAGTTTCGGTTTATCCGCATTGTAACGAGATATTACTATATTATTACGCGTATAATGAGATATTACTGTAATGAGTAACAACGATTTACATAATGATGACTGAAGATATTTACGAGTCTCATATGCAAGTGAATATAACTATATGAAATTGATACACTCAGACTCTGTACTAAATTCTATAAGTATGCCATTAGACAGCTGCTTTAGTATTCAGGACGTCGACTACATATCCGTATTTCCTCCCGGTAGCACTAATGTCCATCCATTTCCCTGCATATTTCCGTCCAGTACATTACGTTGTACTGTGATGAATACGAAGACTAAGACTGTATCAATCATTAGTTAATATAAACGACTAAAATGGTAACTTTTCTTCCGCTTGAACTGAATTTATTCAACAAAGAATGTACGAGAACAAGTAAGATAAGAATTTGTGCTTCATTAGAGTAAAATCAGCTCCGCATGCGACATGATTAAACAATAAATTTTATAGCGGACAGAACATAAGTAAGGTGAGAGATCTAAGTAGCTCTAAGGTAATTTGAAATTATAAAAATTAAGATAAAAAAAGACATAAGAAACCCAGAAAGAGGTATCTGAAAATAAAAACCGCAAAGAATGACAACACCTAATCTTTGAGATTCATGTAAGTTTATCTGAACTGCTAAACTTATGGAAAAGTTGCGCAACATTATTTAAAAACCAATTTTATGCAAATAAAGTAGACCTAATTGTTATCTTCAAAACTATCTCCAGGATAGACAGAAAACATTCGAATAATTAAATCTTTTTCTAAACGATTAGAGCTATATTTTTCTATTCCGGAACTTTGCTGTGCTTGCTGCAATTATATAAAACTTTACGGATAATTCATCATCATATCCGCTTTAAACAGTTTAAATGTATAATGTATCACGTTTTTGTCGTATGAACGCCTGCCACTTTTAGATCGCAGAACTGGGTAGTTAAACACTTAAAACTTTGTGTATCAAAACCTTACATATGAGAAATTTAATATGAGAGATCATGCCAATTAGCGTAAAAGCCTGGCTATTTAAATGAAATGCTTTTGAATGCTGTTAGTCACACCGTTGTGTCTCCCAACGGAACTGGAGGAATTCAACATATTTATTACGTAATGTGTAATCTACCTTACAAAGACACAAATATGTAATAAAACATATTTTGTAGAACATTCGAATAGAGTCGGTTCTTAAGTGACTGATCCATTTGTCTTGGATATTGCTTACCATTTATCCTCAGCATTAACTTTCCTGTCGTATAGTTAAAATAATGTGTATTGGCCGTAACAGTGAGATAAATGGGATAACTTTATGTCCAGGCACAATACAAAACAGCACATAATGCATTACGGTGTCTCAGGTGTGAGGTAGAAACACTATAATCTAGTGTTTAATCTAGATTAAATTTGTTTAATATAGCAATGTTCTCTGAGCCGGCTGAGTTATTAATTCGCTACACAGTATCAGCTGGCTGCCTGGCATTCTGTCACGTCTCCTATTATTAATTAAGAAAAGTGTACCCGTGAGTGGCACGTGTTAAATAATAATATACATCACCCAGTCAATGAGAGAGAGAGAGAGAGAGAAAGTGATAGACAGTGTCACAGGAGAAATGGCGCCAATCGTACACCTCTAACGTTTTTGTGACCCTTAGAGGGTCGTGTGGCGAAAACGCTACCTGCAAGGTATGTTCCACCCGAGCCGTGCTGTGATCTTCGGCGGCTGCGCACGCTATTCATGCCGTACTGCAGTCCTCTTCTTTCGGCATCGGTATGTAGAGCCCGCTCCCGTCCCAGTCGATGCCCATCGCTGGTTCTTCACAGGGCAAGAAAGCGAAGAAAGTCCATTCTTCTCTTCTTTGTGCTTCTTCCGGCTGGCTTCGGGTCGTCCGATGGAGGACTGTGGGTGCCAGTGCTGATCCCTGATTGGCTCGCTGTGAACTCGTCAGGTGTCACATGCCCGCCAGGTTCTCGTCAGTTGTACTAGCGGCGCTCTCAACGAAGGCCTTCTCTACAAACTGGCCCACCCCTCTCCCTGCCTCTTTCGTTCATTTTCTCCGATCGTACGTGTGCGATCGTGTCTTTAGGGTGTGCGTCGACAGGTACTACTCATCCGTCCGACCAGTCGCCGCAGGCTTACCTCAAGGATCTGTCCTTGGTCCCGTTCTGTACCTAGTGTACACGAACGACCTGCCTGTACAGCCTGGAGTCACTCTCTCGCTCTATGCGGATGACGCCATGTACCACGCCAGCTCAGCGAGTCTTGATTTCGCAGCTGGCCTGGTACAACGTCAGCTCGCCGTACTTCCGGACTGGCTAAGGAAGTGGAGGATGGCGTTCAATGCGGAGAATCCGTGGCGATCGCCTTTTCTCGTAAATTTACTTCCCGATGCCAGTCCCTCTCCCTTGAAGGGAGCCCAATCGAATGGAAACGGTCTGTAAAGTACTTGGGCGTCACTCTTCACCGGCGCCTAAGCTTTGCAAACCACGTCTCCCTGAGTCTCCAGCGCGCCAGAAGCGTCAGAACCAAACTATTTCCCTTTCTTTCTCATCGGAGTTCAGTGCCTGTGCTCACTAATCTCACCACATACTTGCTCTTTCTTAGGGCAATCCTCACTTACGCAGGTCCCGCTTTTTGGATGCTACTCAGTCCACCCGTTGTCGCCCGTTTGGTAGCGTTTCCATCCCGAACCTTCCACTACATCTCCAACTCTCCGTGGTTTATCAGAAATGATGCCATCAGGCGAGGGTTGAAGGTTCCTTCACTCACCGAATTCGTTCGGTCCTTGCCCTAAACCTATTTACCCGAGCCTCTGTCTCGACCCATCCCCACATCCGTCGACTAAGCACAGATATCGGCCAATCACCCAGACGACACAAACGCCCCCGAGTATTGCTCGATAACCCCCCATAAACAGTTTACTGAACGTCTGCCCCATCCCCCGACCTTGAGAATTTTTCGATCTACTCTTTCCTTTTTTATCTTGTCCGTGCTGACGCTCGACGGTAGATTAGGGGAGGCCTGCGCTTGCCTTAGGTGTACTTAGTGCCGCCTCTGGTGGACGCTGCCTCTTCCTACGCTATCTTCCGTGCGCCGACCTTGCCGCTTGGCAGCACTCGGCGACTTTTCCTGAGCGGTTAGAGGCGCCCTGCCAGTTTGAGGGGGGGATTCCTACTTCTCAACGAAAGGTCTCTGAGGTCTCCCCCATTCCGTCGTCGCGGGTCTCGAGGTCCGGGGATCCAAGAAAATCAACACCATCCTGTCCCTCCAAAATAAAATCGATGGAGGTTCCATTCCTTTGATAGCGCGAGATCGCTAGTCAAGGTAACAAACAGGCGACATGCAGTCATCGGGCTCGCCCGGACACTGTGACCACCGGAGCACGACTAGTTGCTGCTCCGTACAACTTGGACTTGGACTTGGATCTCTCTGCTTGTTTGCCTCGCTGCCGTCACAATAGACAGGCAGAGACAGATAGCCAGATAGATATAAAGACGGACAGAGTACACATAGAATGGGAGATTTTGTGCGTGTGTGTGTTTGTGGTTAATGTGATATCTGTAGATACATAACAAGTATTGGCAATTGAGCCAAACGTTCATTCAAGACAAAACTTAAAGATGCAACCCACTCAAAGAACACCTTGTCCTTCATTAAATTTGCTAAAATTAATTGTTCACCTGGCTGAAGTACTTGCTGAGGTTTACATTCTTTTACTCTTTTTTGTTTCTAACCAATACCTCTATTGTTGACGCTTCAATAATGACTGCTTGGTACTTGTTTATCCCTTCCCTCATGAAAATTACTCTGTGTTCGACAAGTAACGAAGGTGTCATCATCATTTTGCAAATTAATAATATATGTGAGCTGTTTAAAGCAACTTATGTGTGTGTGAGTGCCCCACACTCGTGTGTTTGTTTTCTTACGTGTATTACAGACTATGTGGTTTCACAGTAAGGTATGCTTAATTTAATTCCTGCGACTGTTTAGCGAGTCTATCTGTCCTAAACCGTATTTTCTGAAAGCAAAGGATTGTGTGCTGAAAGAATTTTAATAACTGCAAAGTTTACCAATGTCTGTACAAGTATTCACATTTTTAGAAAAGGATTATTAAAATGAACACCACTAAAGCTTATTATTCTGCCGAAAATTATTCAGCCTGTTTGTTATGGCCCAGAAGAGTGCCTGAGAGCTATCCTCAATCAAACATCGAACATCTTCTGTAGACTATAACATCGAACGTCGTTTTGTTTTGTACATAGTTTTACTTGAGATGAAACCGGTCCCTTTTCTGGTAAGTTTACTGCTGGCCTCTTATATAGATGCCAAGGCTACACAGAAAATTTCAATACTGGAAAAGTGCTAAGCAATAACAAAAAAATATAAAGACGTATAAAATTGGTAATTTAAGACTTATTTCTCGACTGGTTTGATTAAAAGAAGATTTAAGACATTCTTTTCTGTAATTGCTGCTGTAAAAAAGAAGAGAAATATTGAAAACAGTGGTTTATATATGCCAAGTCAGTCACTATCCTCCAAGAACATGTTACTGTTTTTGTGTAAAAATAAAATTACGTAAAGAAAGTATACTGTGATTCTAAAGAATGTCATTGTTCTGAAGGGCCAACAAATTTCGACAACTGTACAGAGAGTAATTTTCACGGAGAATAATTTTTCGGGGTTCACGCCTAACACGTAGTTCTGATCTTACATCAGGTAATTTGGTGTTAGACGTATCGAGCCCCATCGTTAATAACGCTAAACTTTTGGCTTCAGAAGCGGAAGTCGTTTTCATGAAAATATTCTTAGTGCTGATGTTCGACACAGGTTCCGGTGGTTGGTGGTAAAAGAGCAGCTGATGTGTAAAATTCTGACGTTATGTAACACGACTGACATTGAGCCAAAAGACTAGCAGTTTAATACCAAAAAACATTGTTAGTTCAACTTTTAAATATTATACGATGAACGAAATTATTACTAAAATTTCTAAATGTTACTATTTTCCGTTTTCGAAATCGTTGCCTCAATTCTTTCTTGTGTGATACAAATACAGTTAAAACAAAGAACAAACAGGGTAATGATCGATTCCACTTTTTGATACTGATGGAAAGTGGAGACCTTAAAGAAGATTGGCAGCCGTGCAGACAGATTATCTGAGGAGAAGCGTGTGTATATCAAGGCTGTAAGCTGACGAGGAAATAAGTGATCGAATAAATGTAAGAAAGACCTCGTCAACGGAAGCGGAAAAAATCACTAAAATGGTTTAGATATTATTAAGGATGCCGTAATAACGGTGGACAAAGGAACAAACAAATTTAGAACATAAAAAGCTATTAGAATACATGAAAGCTTTGATAAAGAGGAAAAGCAGATGCAAGAGCATACTACTGCAGAGCTGAGAATATTGAGAGGTGAGCTGAATATATGAGGTACAAGAATCATAGCATTAAACATTTTGACATAGTCGAACCATGTCAAACAACCTGTCGAACGACCATACCACTTTTACCTTGAAGTTGATAAAGTTATGTCGATAAAATTATTTTGAGTAGAAGAGTAAACTACCAAAATTAGAAAAATTAGCCGAACGGAATTAAAACAATTGATAAACATGTTTTCATATATTAATCTGCAAAACATGTTTGAACAGGTATTCAAGTCACTTATTAAAAAAAAAAATATATATACATATATAAATAATATTTACCGTATTTCTTCCGTCGTGTGACTTCGTGTTGCGTTCGATTGATTATCTTTACGCGTTTCAAACAATATGTTTCGTCTTCAGAATAAGAAATCTAGATTATCTTTACGCGTTTCAAAACATATGTTCCGAACGCGTCAAGATAATCAATTGAACGCCACACGAAACCACACGACGTAAGAAATACGGTAAATATTTTATATATATTAATTGCTTTAGCAAACAAGTTGTCTAGCACTGTATAATTGTTGACATCTGTAGTGCTAAGTTGTATTATAGATTGCCAGAGTGTTATGTGATATTCAATATTTGTTCTGTAATTGTGTATTAAACAGTCGTTAAATGAAGAATTGTTGTATATGTGTATCACTGGTTGGTTTAAATTATTGAACGTTTGTAACCTTTGAGTAATAAAATATATACTGTTAAATCATTTATTCTAATTTTACGACGGGGACGATCAATCTAGTCGTCGTAACAATATGTTTTCATTGCACATTACATCATGCACGTTAAAATCGCGTTTCTTCATGGAAGATTTTGGGTCGTAAATGCTTCATGCAGAATTTGCCTAAGGTTATTTTTATTTTACTATTTCTATCCTTTACAGTGGTGATCCGATCATTCAGTCCTTTTGTGTCCAGCTTTACAATTTGTAATATACTCCTAATGAACGTTATTTTCAGTTTTAATTGTAGGCCTATTCATTCTCAGGCACGGATTCTTACACTTTATAATTATTTTCTTGTCAAATATTCTAAATCATAGTGATTTTTTCCAATACAATCCGGTCATTTACAGAACATAACGTATATAGTATATTGTTTTTATTTAATTTACATAAAGTAACAAAAATTTGATCCCTCTTTTATTTAAAGATTATTCTAATTACATTTAAAATAATATCGTGGAGAGATAACATTCTCGGATTGGGTTTGTGGTGAATACAAAACCGATTGTCATTGGTTTTCCTGTATTACTATTGAAATAGTGTTGTCGCATAGCTTTTAAAGCCGCCACTTTATAATTTATTTCTAAATACCGAACTTCTTTCTTAAATACGAATAAGCCTATTGCAAGTGCATCTACCTGATTATTGCAGATTTCTGTCCTATCGCTTGTGGGATAGGCCTATATTGTAAATGGTTTTAAGTCGTAAACTCTAAATTCTTCTTAACCGTCTGCTTCTAAGGAGTCTTGTTTAAATTTCTTTTTTACACATCTTTTCATATACTGTACTTAATATCTCAGAGGCTTGTGTAATTATCACAATTATTCTTCCTGTTTTTGGAGCGAAACGTTAGATATGATTTAGGGGTTATATAAAATCCCTAAAACTAGCAAAATATTTTACTGTCTTTGGTGTTCAATTTAATTTGATGACTTTAAGGATTTCTGTGCGATAAAAATACATTATAACTGTGGGTATATGTGTACTATGTGTGTGTGTGTGTGTGTGCGTGAGTGAGTGTGTTTATATATATTTTATTTGAAATATATCAGTAGATTACTGACAACGTAAAACGCACATACCAGAAAACCACTTATTCAAATTGCTGACTTCGTGAAATACTTATCTTAATAATCACGAAGCGAAACTATAATATAGCTTCGTGATATCCCATAGTAATTTGTAAACCATATCGAATGAAATCTTGTCTGTATTTACGTTGGCCTGAAGGATTTTAATCCTCGTCTGCCTACGAAGTAAACAGTACACTACTGTATTTCTAATTAGAATGTATAACGCATGGAACTACATTCATTGTACGAGAATCGCCGTTGAGAGATGTCAAGAGGGAAATCATTGTGCAAGAAAGAACGAACTCGACAATATTCTGTTTCAACAGGGAGGAAAACAGACGTGACATTGTTACACTTAAACCCATTGATGCCGTTAACAATCGCTGGCAAGACTGACATGTGTTACTGTTTGAAGAGTTACTTCATCAAGTAGTTTATTTTTGTTACTCGCTGCAGACATAATGCTAATTAAAATATTATGCTTGTCATCCATCTCCGGTAATTCATATAGAGACTAGGGGTTATATAATGACACAGAATGCAAACTGTTTCATCAAACATAAGTATTGTATTCATGGAATTGTTTGTGTAGTTTCATGGTACATAATATCAGCTGTTATGTTATGTAATATTTTAATCTGTAACGTTTGTTGGCATTGTGATCTTTACTGCGGAATGAGAAATTAATTAAATTATAAGTCAAGAGATTTTTTAAAGAAACACGAAGAATGTTTTCATTGGATTGCATTGCATGGCAAAAGACTTCTGAGGCCTGTACCATTTCATTTGTTGTAGTCATAAGGGATGAAGTACAGGACTGTTGTCTATAGTTAGATATAATAGAGGGGAGAAACACAACTGGGTGGAATCATAACCTATATTAGACTTAGTTTGACTTAAAGCACTTTTTGTATCACAATTTATATTTTCAACCAAATTGATGGTTGGATGAAGACCGGTGCAACGCACTTTGTAATCATGCAAGGTACATTTTTTAAAATTACAAAAATGATGTGAGAATTCTCTATACATAATATTTCGACGGTCTCACTGATCGTCGTATAGTTCAGTGAAAAACAAAATAGTGACGCCAATTAAGTTACTAATCATCAGCTTTAATTAGTCACAAATACCAGTTTGTAATCAAGAAGTTATTCAACAAGATTATGCTCGTACCATAATTTAACTTAAACTTGTCCGCACGCAATAACAATGTCAACTAATAGAGTCCCGCACAATGGTCACTTTTCACTAATAATAACCACTTGCGACGCACTCTCTAAATCGCACGACATAAACTACTGACCGTCGCTGCATGCTTATATTTATACCCCGCTGAGATGCCCGAATAACCTGTCACTTTTTGGATGACGTGTTAAACAAATGCCTATTACAGGCGCTCTCGAATCCACTAGAAACAGTGTCAATGTCTGGCCTTGAACACGGTGCGCCGACCGGTTCAGTCTGGAATAGCCTCACCAAGTAGTTGTTATTAGTGAAAAGTGATTATTGTGCGCGACTCTATTAGTTGACATCATTGCTGCGTGTGGACAAATTTAAGTTGAATTATTGTATGAGTATAATCTTGTTGTATAACTTGTCGATTACAAACGTATCACAAACGCACGATAAGTGTCACGTAATTGTCCTACATCTCAAAGCAGAAGTGAAGTATGTACGCACACAAAAATTACAGCTGGCCTCTGCTGGAATAGCCGAGATACTTGTAGAACAACACTCTCCATTGTTCAAGAACATTCCATAATTGCGTAACAATATTATTATTGGAGATATGAGACATACAATATACTGGATATTCTCAGTCCTCTGTAGCACTCCCGCATTTCTTTTTAAATCCTCTATGTCCAAAGTGTTGTCTTCCTAAAGATTTCGGCCATCAGTAACTCTCAATATATTTGTACTCCAAATTTTGGAAGGTGTAAGCCTTCAACGTTTTACCTTCCTGGTTCCGTTGCAAAATGTTCTTTGTCCACCGTTATTACGGCATCCTTAATAATATCTAAACCATTTTAGTGATTTTTTCCGCTTCCGTTGACAAGGTCTTTCTTACATTTATTCGATCACTTATTTCCTCGTCAGCTTACAGCCTTGATATGCACACGCTTCTCCTCAGATAATCTGTCTGCACGGCTGCCAATCTTCTTTAAGGTCTCCACTTTCCATCAGTATCATAAAATGGAATCGATCATTACCCTGTTTGTTCTTTGTTTTAACTGTATTTGTATCACACAAGAAAGGATTGAGGCACCGATTTCGAAAACGGAACACAGTAAAATTTAGAAATTTTAGTATTAATTTCGTTCATACCACCGTTCTTACGGCATTCTTAATAATATCTGAACCATTTTTAGTGATTTTTCCGCTTTCGTTGACAAGGTCTTTCTTACATTTATTCGATCACTTATTTCCTCGTCAGCTTACAACCTTGATATGCACACGCTTCTCCTCAGATATTCTGTCTGCACGGCTGCCAATCTTCTTTAAGGTCTCCACTTTCCATCAGTATCATAAAATAGAATCGATCACTACCCTGTTTGTTCTTTGTTTTAGCTGTATTTGTATCACACAAGAAAGAATTGAGGCGCCGATTTCGAAAACGGAAAACAGTAAAATTTAGAAATTTTAGTATTAACTTCGTTCATCGTATAATATTTAAAAGTTGACTAACAATGAACATGTTTTTTGGTATTAAACTGCTAGTCTTTTGGCTCAATGTCAGTCGCGTTACATAACGTCAGAATTTTACACATCAGCTTCTCTATTTACCACCAACCACCGGAACTTGCGTCGAACATCAGCACTAAGACTATTTTCATGAAAACGACTTCCGCTTCTGAAGCCAAAAGTTTAGCGTTATTAACGATGGGGCTCGATACGTCTAACACCAAATTACCTGATGTAAGATCAGAACTATGTGTTAGGCGTGAACCCCGAAAAATTGTTCTCCGTGAAAATTACTCTCTGTACTGCTCTTAGAAACAGAATACTTCCATAACACGGAAACACACAAAATATTTTTACGGAACCGCCTATTGAAATCTATTTATTAATGGTCAAATACCGTAAATATTTGTGTTAATTAACAAATATTTTATCACTTGGTAGCAACTAGATAAACATGATTTTTACTAAACATTGTTGAAATAAAATTTGCTTCCTATCCAAAATACCTTCAGTACGTATTTTTTTAAATTAATATCAATTGTTTAATTAAGAAAGTTGTGTTAGTGGTTATAATCACAAACAGAATTATCACTGTTGCACACCACTCTAGAACAATTATTCAGATTAGCGCTTTCAAGCTTCTCAGCGCATCGTCAGATCGGAAATAAAAACAGTAGAGTAAAACAAAGTCTTCACACCCCCACCCGCTCCACTGTCCACACACACCCCCGCAAACAAGCTATAAGTCAAATGCCCCTTCACAACCTACTAGCCCTGTCACCCCCGTCTGTTCAGATACATATTTTTCTAGCACATCCCTTGTGTGTGTGTATGTGTGTGTGTGTATGTGTGTACATTCTTTCCAAAACCTAACGTTGTGAAACCTTTCTCATTCACACTTTTGGGCGTGGTCACTCACCCTTATTTCAAAAACATCCATGTATGCAATTTAATTCTTAATGTTATCTATCCGTCCTCTACCTTTTACTTCTTAATTATATAATAAAATATCTCTTCATGAAATATCAAATCTAGATTTAGTATTCATTAAACTGTCTAACCTAAAGAGTTTCTCTCTCTCTTTCAATATTTCTAACTCCTCCCTTAGATTTCTGTCAACTGTGTTATTTACTACTTTTAAAATTTTATAGTCTTCCAAAGGATTAACAAACTTATCGTTCTCTTCTATGAAATATCTTGCATGTAACGAATTCGTTGTTCTATTACCTTCTCCACGTTTGTGGTCAGACATCCTGCATACTAATTTCCATCCTGTCTCACATAGCTACACTTTGTTGCATTCTTTACATTTTAATTTATAAACTCCGCTTCTCTGTAATACTGTGATATTGTACATATTTTTATTCCTTATCTTATCGAATACCGTCTCACATTTTTTAGCTGTTATATCTACTCTGTGTTTTAAATACCGAATTGGGTGCCACGATCGCCGCGGTTAATAAACAATGTGTACAAAAAGACAGAAAGTAATGCAACTATTTTATTAACATTAACTGTTCATTTTAAGTAAAACAATACAGTAAGAAGACCGCTCGTCAAGGGACCTCGTGAAAACTGCGTATTAAGCGGAGTGTTAACAAGTAGCAATGTATTCATATTGAAACTGTGTAACTGATAATCACATTTTCTATGCAGTTTAAATAATAATTCTTACGAACTGAAATTGTGTCAGAAGACGTTTTACTGGTGAATTGTACTACTCGTACCATTTACAATGGGTAATTTTGAAGTCACTACCTAACTTCGTGTGTACAAAAGTTATGTAAGCCTATAAAAATACAATTCTATTCACTTAAATAATAACAACAATAAAAAATGGACCACATTCACATATATAAATAATAAAATGACAAAGGTAACACAACTATTTAAAAACACAGACATTAAAATAGCATACAAAACTTATTAAAATTAATTTACAAAAACTAAATAACCCACACAATAAAGATAATACAACAACCAATGGTATACACAAAATTGATTGTCAAGATTGTAATAAATGTTACATAGGACAAACAAAAAAAAACAGCTGAAAAAACGTTATTTTCAACACCTAAACGCATACAAAAACCAGAAATATATAAATATAATTTGACTACACATGCAATTCCCAGCCAAAACCAACATGACACTAATAAAAGACATACCACACAAAGCCACCATAATGAACATTTGGGAAAATTTGCAAATTTACAAACATAAAACACAAAAACAAACTAATACCTGAACAGATACAAATCAATACAAAACACGACACAATTTTCAAAGTACTCAACATAGAAAACGCAAGAAATACTAATATACACCACAATCACAAACAATAATACCAATTTAAAGCACCACAGGAGGCCACAGCAACAGCCAACCGACATACAAGTACCTCACAAAGCTCAAAATCAGGAAGGCTGGAGATGGGAACACAAGGCTTCACGAAACATGTTCCAAATAAGGAGAAAACATCTTCAGGTGTAGTCTTTATAAATATTCTTAGTTTAGTAGAAAAACCGGTTGTGTGTAGAGCTAAAATATACCTTCCTGAAAACATGTTGGAGGAAGAATTTGGACGTTTAGAAGGAAGTATGTGAGTAAGTGTTCACAGCTGACACAAAAGAGTCATGTACGAATGAAGAGATACGAATATGCACTGGAAAGTCGTGCTCCATTGTAACGACAATGGATAACACAGATCTTAAATGTTATGGGCATGTTCAATTGTTACCCTGAAGATTATTATTCCATGAATGTTAAAATAGAGGTAATAACGGAATATGCTCCACTTTCAGGTTAATACATATAACAAGACTCACATTACTGTCTGTTGAAATATACAGCAGATAAACAGGAACAGATCTTGTAAACAAATTTCTGGTAATGATTCTGTAAAACCTTCAGTTGAATGGAAAAGTGTTACAGCTACAGCTTATAAATTATTCCCATTTTAAACGTACCGAATAGCCCGAACACATTTAAAAATATGCTATTATAAACACTGTTCTAGAGTCATATAGACCCTCTAGAGTCATACAGACTCTCTAGAACAGCGTTTGCCAAACGTTTTAGTCCACTGCAGAGTACAAATAGATTACAGTAGAGCATCGCTTACCTGAACATCCATTAACCGAACGATCGATTATCCGAACTCAATAAAAAGTACAATTATACACTGTACTGTACAGGAATGTATTGTACAGGTGTAGGCGTATTGGATATTTATTGAACATAAAAAATTGTATACTATAAATTATTACAGTACTATACAGTAATAAATAAACGTTGTAGCTATACAAACTTACAATCGTTAAACAAAGAATTGGCTAAAGGTGGATGGAGCCGATCGCGGTTTTCAGTTATTAACTGATAAAGAGATAGTTGAGTCATTAAATGAACGTAATGGAAACGAAACCGATTCAGATGAAGACGGCGAGAATGCTACTAATACAAACCACCGACGTCAGCAAAAGCTTTTGACGCACTTGAGACTATTCTGAAGTGGGCCGAAACAGAAGACGAGATAGATTGTATTCAGCTTATGAATCTTAAAAGACTTCACTCTTTAGCAGCGAGAAAACAGGATATCGGTTTGAAGCAGTGATAGAACAATTCTTCAAAAAAGTGTAAATCCATGGTGCCGTATGTTTTCTGTTTTTTAATTTTTACCTAATTTTATAGTAGAGTGTCTGTAATTAAACTCTAGTATTGTTTAAATTAAATACTGGTTTTATTAATTACCCTCAGTTTTAATTCAGTGATGTTAGCCTAAGTAATACATTACAGTACAGTATACAGGTTGCTGTAATTATATAACAGTACGTTAGAATTGATTTTGTACTAAAAATCTTTGTTTTCGTAAAGAGAAATAATGTTTCCAATTTATGATCTATTATCCGAAATATCTATTATCCGAACGGGCCCTCGTCCCGAGAGTTTCGGATAATCGATGCTCTACTGTAGTCAGAAGCTGCGGTACATTATCTGTCTCTACATACCGACACCCCTGCTATCAGTACTTTTCCGCCATGTCTTTAAAATCATACTGCAGCGTAATATACCATAATAATGAATGTTATTTCTGCACTAATCATCATACACATACTGCTGCAGTCTATTACTGACTATCCCATGCAACCGTTTTCATCCTCTCCTCTTAGTAGTGACCTCTCTCTTACTCATAAAACTCCTGTCAGCAGTCAAGACTACTTAATTTAATGTTTTTTATTGTTACCAAATAAAATATATTGTTCGACGGTCTAACTGATCGTCGTATGGTACAGTGAAAAACAAAATAAAGATACCAATTAATTCACTAATCTCCAGTTTTAATTAATCAAAATTAACAGTTTAAAATGAACAAGTTATTCAACAAGGTTATTCCTGTGCAATAATTCAGTTAAATTGGTCCGCACGCAATAATAATGCCAACTAATAGAGTTTCCCACAATTATAGGACAATAACACTTCGCCGCAATACTTCGGAACTCACTTGAATAAATCGCTAATTGAACGCACTGCGTAAGCGGCAGGTGTGGGCAAATGTATAGTCTGCAGGGTTCCGTAATGTGCGCCATTAACACGCACTCGAGAATTCTAGAGGATACTTCAGCGCAGTCTTGGCAGAAACACACACCGGCGGGGCTGGTCGAGAAGATTGTAGAATAGAACGACACCATCAAACACACGAGAACGTTCTGCATTATGTAACAGTATTTTATTTATGTATTTTATACCACAATATGTATAATTAACTGTTATAATTTTTCATACGCATTATAAACGTTATGAAATATTCAAGCTGTGGTCCTGAAAATCTGATTATAAATTTATTATTAAATTAATATTCTTACTTTCTCAACGACGTGACTAATAATGTGCAATCCTGTACTCTTAGTAAGAGTAATTTCTGTAGTTTAGGAACTCTCTTATAAGCAACAAAAAAGATTCTGCTTAGTAAGGAAAGCCGTTAGCATATAGAGGAGTAATTTGTGGAATAATAATATGAAAGGGAAACAGAAGTTAATTTTATTTGTTTTTAAATAATATATTAATCTACACTTTAGAGATATGCCATTAATAGGTAAATGGAAACTGAAATCAAGGGCTGAAATACATTTTCTGAGGCAAACCAGTGCCTAAGTGAAGGTATAAGTGAGAGAAGATAACAGACGGCTGGATGAGAATAATTTCAAGAAATTTATACATTAAATTTCTAATGGTATCTGGAATAAAGTGTTGCTTACAACCGAGAAGCGGAGCACAAACATCAGCGCGACGGCAGAAGGAGACCAGACAACCGGTGGGAATGATGAAGAGAAGACATGGACAGTGAGCCTTGAGGACGGCCAATCAAAGAACAGAAATAGAGATGAATGTTTAAAGTCGAAAATGAAAAATGTCAAAGAACATAATAACCAGATGTTTACGGAAAAATATTTATAGCATTAATGACTACACCTTATTTTTTAAAACATTGTAATAATACACTATATTTACAATTAACTGTTCTAATTTCTCTTAGGTAATATAAGCATGTTGTAATAGTCAACCTGTGAACTTGAAAAAGCGGATTATAAATTAATAAAAGGAATTATTTATAAACAATATTTTTATAAATTACTTATAAATGTTTGTATTCATAAAAAACTTTTTGCTGGCTAGTGACTCTCAGGCAGCCTTTTTCGTTTTAGAAAAATCACGACTTTTAAGAATCAAAAATTTTGTATATTTTCTAACAGCTACATAGGACACAGAGTCGTATTCTGCTCTGGTAATTAATAAACAAGAACAGACTTTAGTTCACTAAAACAGAATGACACGCTTTCGTGTGTGTGGGCGGAACAGGATTTCAAGTGTAATTATAGCCAAAACACCAGGTCTACGTTTCTGGCAAGTTACACACTTCAAGTTATAAATTAATTAGTCACATGTTATTTAGGGAGCGCTTCAGATACACCAGACGCGTGTATTCTGTGTGACGTACAGTTTCAGTTAACGAATGTTGTTGGGCGTCGTGCAGGAGTCTCCACTAGTTTGTTCTAACCAATTAGCATAGTGTCAACAAATACATTGCCGCTGGGATATAATTAGCAGATAACCTATTGTAGGCTTGGAATACGACGATAATTCTCACCTACGTCATTCGAATTGTGGTACCTCGTGTTCGTGCCACCTTGTTACTATCAATATACACACTATCTTCAATGTCTAGGATGGTACCTTTCAGCTCAATTTTGCTTTCTTATTTGGCAGTTTTATTTCTAGTAGGATCAATTTATTGTCAACTTTCTTCGCAGTCATCATCTTGGGCTACCTATATTCTGACACACATTGAACATGCCCATAACATTTAAGATCTGTGTTATCCATTGTCGTTACAATGGAGCACGACTTTCCAGTGCATATTCGTATCTCTTCATTCGTGCATGACTCTTTTGTGTCAGCTGTGAACACTTACTCACATACTTCCTTCTAAACGTCCAAATTCTGCCTCCAACATGTTTTCAGGAAGGTATATTTTAGCTCTACACAAAACCGGTTTTTCTACTAAACTAAGAATATTTATAAAGACTACACCTGAAGATGTTTTCTCCTTATTTGGAACATGTTTCGTGAAGCCTTGTGTTCCCATCTCCAGCCTTCCTGATTTTGAGCTTTGTGAGGTACTTGTATGTTGGTTGGCTGTTGCTGTGGCCTCCTGTGGTGCTTTAAATTGGTATTATTGTTTGTGATTGTGGTGTATATTAGTATTCCTTGTGTTTTCTATGTTGAGTACTTTGAAAATTGTGTCGTGTTTTGTATTGATTTGTATCTGTTCAGGTATTAGTTTGTTTTTGTGTTTTATGTTTGTAAATTTGCAAATCTTCCCAAATGTTCATTATGGTGGCTTTGTGTGGTATGTCTTTTATTAGTGTCATGTTGGTTATGGCTGGGAATTGCATGTGTAGCCAAATTATATTTATATATTTCTGGTTTTTGTATGCGTTTAGGTGTTCAAAATAACGTTTTTTCAGCTGTTTTTTTTTTGTTTGTCCTATGTAACATTTATTACAATCTTGACAATCAATTTTGTATATATCATTGGTTGTTGTATTATCTTTATTGTGTGGGTTATTTAGTTTTTGTAAATTAATTTTAATAAGTTTTGTATGCTATTTTAATGTCTGTGTTTTTAAATAGTTGTGTTACCTTTGTCATTTTATTATTTACATATGTGATTGTGGCCCATTTTTTATTGTTGTTATTATTTAAGTGAATAGAATTGTATTTTTACAGGCTTACATAACTTTTGTACACACGAAGTTAGGTAGTGACTTCAAAATTACCCATTGTAGATAGTACGAGTAGTACAATTCATCAGTAAAACGTCTTCTGACAAAATGTCAGTTCGTGTGAATTATTATTTAAACTGCATAGAAAATGCGATTATCAGTTACACAGTTTCAATATGAATGCATTGCTACTTGTTAACACTCCGCTTAATACGCAGTTTTCACGAGGTCCCTTGACGAGCGGTCTTTTTACTGTATTGTTTTACTTAAAATGAACAGTTAATGTTAATAAAATAGTTGCATTACTTTCTGCCTTTTTGTACACATTGTTTATTAACCGCGGCGATCGTGTCACCCAATTCCGTATTTAAAACACAGAGTAGATATAACAACTAAAAAATGTGAGACGGTATTTGATAAGATAAGGAATAAAAATATGTACAACATCACAGTATTACAGAGAAGCGGAGTTTATCAATTAAAATGTAAAGGATGCAACAAAGTGTACCTAGGTGAGACACGATGGAAATTAGTATGCAGGTTGTCTGGCCACAAACGTGGAGAAGGTAATAGAACAGCGAATTCGTTAAATGCAAGACATTTCATAGAAGAGAACGATAAGTTTGTTAATCCTTTGGAAGACTATAAAATTTTAAAAGTAGTAAATAACAGAGTTGACAGAAATCTTAGGGAGGATTTAGAAATATTGAAAGAAATATAGAAAGGGTTAGACAATTTAATGAATACTAAAACTAAATTTGATAATGAAGAGATATTTTATTATATAATCAATAAGTAAAAGGTAGAGGACGGATAGATAACATTAAGAATTAAATTGCATATATGGATGTTTTTGAAATAAGGGTGAGCGACCACGCCCAAAACTGTGAATGAGAAAGGCTTTACAACGTTAGGTTTTGGAAAGAATGCACACAAACACACACGACACACATACACAAGGGATGTTCTAGAAAAATATGTAAATGTACAGACGGGGGCTACAGGGCTCGGAGTTTGGGAAGGGACATTTGACTTATAGCTTGTTTGCGGGGGTGTGTGTGGACAGTGGAGCGGGTGGGGGTGTGAAGACTTTGTTTTACTCTACTGTTGTTATTTCCGATCTGACGATGTGCTGAGAAGCTTGAAACCGCTAACCTGAATAATTTTTCTATAGTGGTGTGCAACAGTGATAATTCTGTTTGTGAATATAACCAATAACACAAATTTCTTAATTAAACAAATTATATTAATTTAAAAATTACGTACTAAAGTTTTTTGAATAGGAAGTAAATTTTATTTCAACAATGTTTAGTAAAAATCATACTTATCAAGTTGCTACAAAGTCATAAAATATTAGTTAATTAATATAAATATTTACGGTATTTGACCATTAATAAGTAGATTTCAATAGGCGGTTCCGTAAAAATGTTTTGTGTGTTTCCGTGTTATGGAAATATTCCGCTTCTAAGAGCAACATTGTTACACAGCAGTGTAGCGTATAGATCTAAAATATTATATAGATTTTTTTTTTGACGGACGGTTGACACGGTCCAAGTCGAGAGAAGCTGAATAATTTTACGTGTGAACAATTAGCAAATCAGTAAACCCTTCTTTTTCTTCTTTTACTTCTTCTTCAGTATCTTCTTTTCCCACTTTTGCTAACTCTCAAAGTACTCTGCCTCTTTTTCTTCAATAACTAACTTCAAATCTATCCTTTCCTCTGCGCTATACCAAACTTTAAGCTCTCTTATACCGACTGGATAATTACTTTTCGCATTCTAAACAGTCAGATTAGTTCTATACTTATACTATACTCCAGATGTTTCAAACTTTTTTAAATTTTATAACTTTTAGGGTTTCAAATTTTATATTTTTTACAAGGCATGCGGTTTACAAGAACATATATTAATTTAATAAGTACAAAGAAATATTGATATATAATTCTTTCAGCTGTGTAACAGCGCAAGTGGTCTGTAACTGAAGATTAATTACGTTAACTTCAACAGCGTAAAAAAAAATCCGTACCAGCTGCTACAGACATTAGATAATATATCAAAGAGGGCAAAGCAAAAACTATGTACCTCTTTCCTACTTCATACCTGAAGAAATAAGAAGAGTATTTTATTACTTTTTTTACATAACTGAATATAGAGGAGTTAACAACAGTAAAAAATTTATAATATTATTGAATAGATTTATACACGTATACAAAATTGAAATAAAATAAAACTAAAATATATACCAAAATAATTTGTATATACAGTAGAATCCCGCTAACTCGCCTCCCGATATCTCTACATTCCGTATAACTCGACGATCACTTTTTTAAAGCAGAGTAGAGACAGAAAATTGTGAAATAGTGGACTTATTGAAGAAAATTCCCGGCTGCGAAGAAGTTACTGATGGTGATGTTGGAGAGTAAATGGGACAGGATGAAAACTGCGAACTTTTAGGAGATGGTGAATTAGTTGCACTAGTGAAAGAGAACGAGGATATAAATGAAGATGAATTAGAATACGAAGAGATGGAAGACAACGGAAAAGTTAAAAAGATGACTCACAGTGAAGGACTAAAGGCCGCTGAAGAAATGCTCCTTTACTTGGAGGAGCAGGGTTCATCTGCTATGGACATTTTGTTTCTCCGTCGCCTATGTGATGAAGCTGCACGAAGACGAAATGCGTGTGAGAGACACGAAATTTTTTTCTACAAAGAACTAGTCGTATCTTCAGTATTGTATGTAAGTTTTGTTTTAACTTTTAACAATTATTTTAGGGTATGTTGTACTTTTCTATGTCCTGTATTGTGCTAGAACTTTCATTAGAGTAATATGCAATAAACTATTATGAGTTGTGAATAGCCCACCCCTTATTCCGTAAAGCTCGAGATTTTCTGTAACTCGTCAG
Source organism: Magicicada septendecula (assembly GCA_034769895.1). NCBI lineage: Eukaryota > Metazoa > Arthropoda > Insecta > Hemiptera > Cicadidae > Magicicada > Magicicada septendecula. The sequence goes on from CM068374.1 coordinate 447,132,667, forward strand.
CCTCTCAGTCCACCTTAGGTCGAGTTTGCGGGACTCTACTGTACTATATATGCATACACAAAAGGGTTGCTATTCTTCTCGATGTGAATATGGGACGATCAAAGCAGACAAACACTGCACCCCCGAAGAAGACAACGGGGGAGAACCGTTAAACATTTGCTTGAAACTACAAATTTTTGGAGGCGAATCCTTCGGTTCTTTAGGACCAATTTAAGGACTTTTAATTTTGTTCTTTGCAATTTTTCCGAGAAAGTTTTCTTTAGGCAGCACGTATCGGCAACCTACTCTTGCAGAACCTTCTTTATTGCAAAATATATTCTTCTTATCATTTATGTTTACAAAAATTTGCTACTAAACACTTGAAAATATAAATAACTCAAACTAAGATAACACACTAACACACAATCAAGGAAACGATAACTTATTCTCAGACGTACGATGTAAACACTACTGGCGATAGCTATGCACTCTACTAACTGGTGTCCATACAGGACCCGGCAAAGTGCCTAATAAAAAAACGCGAGAAGACAGAGCAATACAGTTAGCCGAAGGTAGATATCAGTAGAAAGAACGATCAAACAATAACATCAAATAGAGCTACAATACACTAATGAGGGTAACAGAACAGAAGACTAGAATTGAATAGAAGTAATGATCGGAAGTCACGATGTAACTTGCCGGCCGGAAGATTGCAAATTCCTTTGTCGGCCGCACCTCACTTTTCAGCCACTGTCTCTGAAATCTGTTCTTCCCTAGAAGACGGACTTCTTCGTAGATCCTGATAAGCAAAAACGGAAACAGGGCAATACAATTAGCCGAGATAGATGTCGCTAGAAAGAACGATCAAACAATAACACCAATTATAGTGCTACGTAACACTCATGAGGATAACAGAACAGACGACGAGAATTAAATAGTAATAATGCATAATATGAAGTAAATTACAAGACAATTGCGAGAAATATCGTAGTAGTGATTTTATCTGTAAATTCATTTACTAAACAAAACTGGAGATATTTGTTTAAGATAAATGAGACTTACGTAATATCCTGACACAATTTTGAGACGATTTGTTTACATAATGGTAGTGCGGCTTAGACAAACAGAGCCTCCCCACATACAAAGCACGATATACTGCCACAATATGTACGACTATAATTCATCTCTACGAGACGACAAAGTATTAGTGTGGGCGTTTTGTGCATAAATGCAGTATAAATCTCACTATAGTAATGGCTTGACAATAAAAATGATGTGTCTCAAGAAAACTCGCGCACGCGGTGTGTGTGATGAAGGTAGGTGTGTATTTACCTAAACGTTTCAAAACATTTTTGGCAAGAAAAGAAACAAAGTTCCTCCTGATTCAATTCGAAATTATATGATCACATCTCGTTCTTTAACTCAAAACAGCAGCAGTCTCGAAAAACAATAAACACCTAAATTCTTACAACGTTGATTTGTTAAAACTTTCAAGTACAGTATCATGTTGTTTCCTCGTCAAATATGAATTCGGGTAGTACTGGTAAACACAATCTCCGCCCGCCCACCGTGCAATTACAAATTACGCTTGCTTGGGACGCTGCAGGAATATCAGTTTTCTTTCGATGCTCAGCACAAGTAAACAAACTTCTTTCGCATCGATCACTTAACCATTCCTATCACAAACAGATGAAAACAAAACGCGAAACTGAAGTAAAACTAACGGTACGTGATTATCGCTTTAAATTATAGTACATTTCCTTCTTCAGTAAAATTAATTACGTTTGTGTAAAGTGTGTAAACGTACTCGATGTTTTTCTAAAAAAAAAAAAAAACAAGATAAAATTAAAATTAAAGACAACTAGTTTTTTCTTTATTCGGAGACGAGACGAAAACTTACAAAAACGGTTTATAAATTTTGTTTATAAGCATTTACATCACTTCGGACAAACGCAATCCCGAACAACGGCTTAGAACTGCAAATGTTTTTTCATTAAATGCCTTTGAGTACAGAATGGGGAGTTTACTTCAAATTAGGGGCACGAACTGATAAACAATGATAAGCGGAGTGGTAAACAGGCAAGAGGATTATGTTTTAAAGCCAATACACTCTTATTCCTAGAAGAGATCATCATTATAATTTATTACTGAGATGAAGGCTATTATTATCTTTTTTTCGCTTCATGGATTTTTGCCTGTTTTGCTTCTTTAATGACGTGTGAAATTTACCTAGACGCCCCCTTTATTTCAATTTACAATTTCACTACTTTTTACAATTTCGTTCTCATTTACTAATTAATTCGAAGAATATGGGTAAAATGTAATACTTTTGTGTTGATGGAATATGTTTATAGACAAATACAGAATACTGTTACGACGGTCTAACTGATCGTCGTATGGTACAGTGGAAAACAAAACACAAGACACCAATTAAGTCACTAATCACCAGCTTTGATTATCACAATTATTAATCAGTTTGTAATCAACAAGATAGTCTCCTACAACAAGTCAAATAAAATTGTTCACACGCAATAAATAGGTCAACTAATATAAAACACAATTGTGACAAAACTGTCCCGCACAATTATAAAACACATAACACTTCGCCACAATACTTCGAAACGCACTGAAATAAATCGCCGCTCAAACTGAACTAAGCGCCTCTGAAGATTTGTATTTATACCCCGCTGAAATTCCAGAATATTCCATACTACGCGTCAAGAAAACACCAGAACGCAATTGATAGCGGCCTTGTACACAGCGCGCGCGGACTGGTGAAATCTGGATAAGTCTCGGACGGGTGACAAGTGTCACGTAATTGTTCTTCATCTCAGTAGCAGCAATACGTACGCACACACACATTACAGCTGAAAGAGCCGAGAATCACGTACAATGTTCTGTAATGGTGTATCATTTTTTCTCCATTACGTAACAATACGTTTCCAAACTACACAGAAAATCAAGTGTTTTGTTCTTTTAGCAATATTTATTTATAAATAAAGAAGGATTCGCAAACCATCACACACACTACGTGTTAGCATGTTTTACGGCAAACCCTAGTGTACTTAATCTGCACAATCTACTGTAGGTTAAAAGACATTTATTTCTACGTTACAAAAAATAGGTTTAATTTCCTGTGATATAAATTTGCACTGTCGCATACATATTTTTTCATAAATGCATGAATACATCATTTGTATTACCTTTAGTTTGACAGATCTATTTTCTGTTCATAAAGTAAAAATTCCCACTAACAACTGAATTCGAGAGCCTAAATAAAACTAGTGACCCTTAAGGCTGCTGCGAAATTTAGTTATCGTGTCCAAGGTAACGAGAGAACTAGCAATAACCTGATTGTTGTCGAATCACGTCTGCGTACTCTAGGGATTAGAAAGGGGTTGCTCAATGTAGCAACTCTAGTAATTGGACGTGCCAACAAAGTCTCTATCTGTTTGAAAAGAATTCTGTTAAATTCAATTTGAATAAAAACAAGTCATATATTATTCGTCAAATTTTTTGTTATGCTGTTAGGTACATTTGAAATGCAATGAAATAATGTATACTACAAAAACTCAATAAAATAATGTACTACAATATTAAATACTTTATGTACTCCAATGAGCAGAATAAAAAGACTAAGACAATTTCAAGAGTAGCTTCTGAACTTGGAACACAACACTTTTATGTTACATCATGTCGACCACATCTAAAATTCTGGACACACTGGTTTTAATTTTTTCTGAGTTCCTGTTTGAGGAAAGAGAAATAAGTGTACATTCCTCCACTCTTTCACATTGAACGTTCAGACGTATTTTTTACAATTAATAAACATATTTTCAATTACACTAAGTTGTGATATTTTAATGTTTCATTCATACTACGGTCACATATTCTGAAGTCTTATAAAAAATTATCAGAAGAATTAATTTCGTTTATTTATTGTAATTTTAATATCATACTGTTTATGTTAATAGTTGTAACTTCACTTTTATTACTTTCAAAATGTACCAATTGGAAGTTTTCTTTTGATTTAGCTATATAGTAATCTACGCCTCTGTTGAGATCCGATAAATATACAAAATTAATATCAATACGCCTCATATTGTTACCACAAGGTATACTTTATTGCAGATTAGCACACACACACATACAATTTTATAAAGGTGTCCCCAAAACATCACCATTGACGGTTTCAAAGACGTGTGAGGGATGATAATGATAGTCATGATAATGACGATGATGATAATGTTTATATAAATATTGATGTCTAGTTTCCTTCTCATTCTATTTTCTCATTACAGGAATAGAGAGTCACCAAGATTAAATTTCATTTTATAATTGGTAATTAGTCAAGACTGAAGTATTTGAAGGTGTTTATACTTGACAACCTCAATATTGTAAGGTATAATAATGTAAACATTATTCACATATTGTACTATTTTATTTAATAATGAAAGTTGTGTTAGAGGTTATAATCACTGACAGAAAACAAATTTATTTGCGAGATTTGTCATTTCCGATCTGATGATGAGCTGTGAAGGTTGTAAGAGCTTACCATAATACTTTTTCTTTAGTAGTGTGCAACAGTGTTAATTTTGTTTGTTATAATTAAGTGAACATAATTCACTTACTGTCATGTAAACATAATTTAATTATAAATAATTTTGAGTTTGCAATATAATTAAGTTGCAACAGAATGAGTAGATCTATTTTATTGCGCAAAATTATTCATACCAACAAATTGTTGTATAGGCTACATTATTAATCAGTTGTAATTCCCAAGGTAAGGAAAATAATATATTTTTCCATGAAGTTACATTAGATTAAAATTACTTAATAAATTTTTCGTGTTTCGTAAAAAGTGAGTTACAATAATTAATTTCAATTTCAAACCACACATAAATTATTATGTTGGGACAAATGTATAACATTTCCAGGAAAATCTTTTACACCTAAATTAGTTTCTACGCATTGTTACAACGACGCATGTTAGACTGAGGGTACAGCTCGCTGAGGACACTACTGATGGATCATGAAATTGCAAAGCGCAGAACGCGTTTTGTGAACACTTTGGCAACTTTACAGAAAACCAAGTAAACAATTTGAGACACTTTTCGATTACTACGACACTATTACTCATTATGGTGACTCTACAAATTTAAACATTCACGAAATATTGAGCCATGCTGCAAATAGTTTCCAGCAATTTTTTGGTCTAAAAGACCAACCATCAATTTACATCTAATGTTATAATTTAAGTTACTTATACAGTCACCCATTGGTGTACTATATATTACTTTCTAGATTTCTGCACACACTGCACTACACTAATTCAAAAGCTTTAGTTCTCTTCAGCCTTCTCACTGTACTGGTGTTGTCAAGCAGTTGAATAGCTTCTACATTGATATGCTGGTGTAGTGTAGATTCGTGCTTTGCAGCAAACCTTTTAATTTCACTGGCGACATCAGGGATCCTAAGGTCTCGATGTATATCACTGTTTCTGATGTACCATGGAGCACTTACCATGTTCCGTAGCACTCTATTCTGGAAGGTTTGAATACATCTAATGTTCGTTTCTTTCGCACAACCCCACAGTTGAATTCCATAAAGCCTAACTGGTTTCAGAATTTGGTTATATATCAAAATTTTGTTGTGTATTGACAACTGAGAATTTCGTCCCAAGAGCCAATACAGTTGTCTATATTTGAGACCAAGCTCCGCCCTTTTTTTTCTGATGTGCTCCTTCCATCGTAGCTTTGTATCTAGGGTCATCCCCAAATATTTGGCAGTGTTTGCGCATGGTACTACAACACCATTTAAGGTAACTGGAAGACTGTTCTCTATCCTTTTGTTTGTAAAATTGATATGGACAGATTTCAGTTCATTAAGCTTAATTTTCCGTTTCCCAGTCCACTGCTGTATCTGATCACTAGCATCTTGAAACATGTTGGTAGCTTCACCTAAGGTCGAACCAATCGCCATTATAGCTGTGTCATCAGCGAAAGTAGCAACAGTCACATTCTCTGGCTGTGGCAGATTACATGTAAACAACAAGTAGAGGATGGGCCCCAAAACACTCCCTTGGGGCACACCTGCCCTCACTTCTCTTAGCTCAGAATAGTCATCTTCCTGTTTGACTCTAAATAATCTTTCCGATATATATGATTTTAATACGTCAGCATATTTTTTTTGGTAGCATTTTATTAAGTTTATGTATTAAACCTTTATGCCAAACTTTATCAAAGGCCTGAGCCACATCGAGGAAGATTGTCGAGCAGATTAGTTTTTTCTAGTGCTTTTTCTATTGTGTCTGTTATTCTATGTACTTGGTCTATTGTGGAATGTTTTTGTCTGAACCCGAATTGATGATTTGGTATCAGCTTTTTTCTCTCTATTACTCGATTTAGCCTTTGCAACAGAAGTTTTTCAAAAAGCTTTGATATAGTTGGCAACAGTGATATGGGCCGATATGATTTGGCCTCATTTGGCGGTTTGCCTGGTTTACGTAGCATAATAACTTCTGCCACCTTCCAGACACTAGGAATATGCTTTAGCCTAAGTGCCGCATTGAATAATATGTAAGCATAATAATCCCTTTCTTAGGTAACTGCTTTAAGATCTCACCTGTAATGAGGTCAAAGCCAGGTGATTTTCGGGGGTTCAAGTTTATCTTGATCTCCTTAGCTACCTCTTTTGGAGTGACCAGTTGAATGTCCTCCTCTTCATGATTTGTGTCTTCATCTAACTCTGTATCAGACTGTGTATTGTTTGGCTTAAAAATGTCAGCTAGATGTTCAGCAAACGCTTCAGCTTTTTCTTTATTATCTCTAGCCCATGTACCGTCGCTTTTTCTAATAGGTGGTACTTGAGTGATCGACCTTTTAAGTTTCCTCGTTGCTTTCCAAAACGAGTACTCTGTATCTGCATCTGCTGTTAGATTTTCCAAATAGGAAGCTATTGATGCTTCTTTTAACTTCTGTATTACACGCTTTAGTTGTTGCGATTTGTTGTTAAGTACAGTTTTATCATTTGGGTCACGAGTCTGTTGCCATTTTCTTCTAGCTCGCCTCTTTTCTTTGACAAGTTCTCTGATCTCTCTAGGATAGTTGTTACCAACAATTCCATGGGTGATTTCTCTCGTATTGTTCCAGGCTGTAGTTTGAATATTATAATTAAACTTCTCAGCTTCTATTTCTAATTGCTGCTTAGTTCTCAGCTGAACATTTAGTTGTATCTTGCCTTCAAGTTCTAATTTGAAGCTTTCCCAATCAGTAGTTTTGTTAACTAAGCTTGGTTTGTTTACTTTTATTTCCAGAAATTAAGCTAAAATTTTTTATATTTAAACATTTGCTTGTTTTCTCAGTAAGTCATGCATTTATGAAGAGGCTTTCGTAAATACGCTACACGTTTTTCAGTCCCTTTTCTACATTTAAATTAGTGGCCGAAAATATATACTGGGCTGGTGCTGTTGGAAATTAGAGAATACATTTATGTTTAACATTTGAATGAAAAAAGAAGAAGAAAGCTACAAACATCTTTTAAATTAACGCTATTGGTTGTAAGAGTATAATTAAAAAAAGCACATACTGTTTGAATAGCTAAACGGTACATAGTGGCTAGCTATTGTCTCAAAAATAGTGTGTCTTACGGATAAATCCTCCATTTGGACTGGTTGTCAAAAGACCTAACGACAGGGTTATCAAACGCCACTCACAGCTTCTGAGGACCATCACAGATTTAAGGATCAAAACCTTAAGAGACAAACTTACGATATAAGCAGTCCGAAGAGATGATTTACTCGTAAGAACTCGCCCATTGCTTAGAGATTTTAAAGAAGAATCTACCATTTCATTTTCGGATCTAGTCATCAGTCTTTGAGAGCAGAACACTGGATTGAAAATGTGTCAACATGTTACCTCGTCTGATGGTTACGAGGTAACAGCAAAAGATCCTAAAATATCTGCGTTTGAGTGAAACTTTATGACGTAATTTTAATGATTAAACAAGTGTGCAATATGATACAAATTAGTGCTAAATATGAAATATTTAAATGTTTGAAAGAAGATACAACCTTGACCGATGAGAATATATTGCCGATTATGCAAGAGATTTTGTGTGGCGATTCGCATAAATAACCAATTTCTAACTGTCCGAGACGTACCTGATGAAATGGGCATTAAGGATTTTGTCATCAAATTTTCACTGGATGGGTTCACGGGAATTGCACTGCACTGCCAAATTCGTGCTGCGTTTTTCTAATGACAGTCAGAAAAGAGAGTATTTTTTTTTAAATCCAACAGAAAAAACTACAGTAGTGCAAATGTTAGAATGGTTTGCCAGCGTTTTTGTACAATTCTTCTGAGCTTTTAGCAAAATTACAGGCACAAGAACAAGATGAAACAGGCTTTTCAGGATACAGCTTTTTACTGTATAAATAAAGCGACATCTTTATCAATTTATCGCACATACATCGAACTGATTCTACACGCGTTTATTCAACAAATATATAGATCAATGACTCATAGCGATGCAGCGCATAGCATGTTAACTTTCGGTAGCACTGCATGACTTGCAGGCGCGTAGCGAACTGTTGGAAAACACTTCGCAACTACGCTACAATCTTTCCATAGCCAAAGGATTTTTAGTAAACTATCGAAATAAAATGCCTGACGTTAAAATTTTATGAACAATTTAAAAGTTAAAAATAATTATAATGAGTAATTAGCTGCCAACTCATAGTGGAACGCTGCCAAAATTTTTGAATCCCGTAATTACTGAAGACATTAACTTCGCTGCCAACCGTTGATTTACATTCCTGACTTAGTAATACGAAGGACGTTTCTGTGCTAGCAGAGGCGTATTGTAAACCAAGATAAAATAATTTATTTTGTTTACATAAAATACATTATTTTTTTCTTAGTATGGATAAAATTTCATGTTACAGTTATAACGTGTCGACTACGTTATAATCCAGGGAACCCGTGATAATTGGCTCTAGCCAATTTTACAGGCTGCCTACGTTGTAACAAACTGAAAAATCAAACACATCACTAACAATAATGATAATTACTCTAATTAAAGGAAACAAGGGGAGGGAATTTAGCTGATTTATGCACTCACTTTAGTATGTAACAAAGATGACATCCCTTTATTTACATATGATAGGTAACACATTACAAATAAAAATTTTACTCACACAGAAATTGTAAAGGGGTTTCTGTCTTAAAAATGATCATACAGATAATGTATTTACGTCGGATCCGAGTCTCTTTAAACTAGTTAAGAAGTTTCAAATTTACTCTACTTGTTTAGGCGATTACATTATTACTTAAATACCATTTGAAGAATGGTTTTATCTAGTTGAGCGATGTTTCAAAGTTACATCACAAGAGTTATGTTACAACGTATGATTTCAGAAATTACTGGTTACACCATTTTAAAGCTTAACGCTTAGAGATTGTCTTTTAAAAGTCTTTTTCATTTATAATTACTTATATTTTAAATATACATAATTCACGGAAGACGAGCTTCCGCGTCATCTCTTAGTTAAATGTTATCTGTCCATGTCCTGCCGTGTGATTCTTCTGTACTCTCTTAGTCGTGGGTTGTCATCGGGGTAGTCTTTCCAGTGGATGTCCTCGGAGTCAATTAATGATGAAATGGATGTTATGGTGTCGTCTAGCATGAAGTCGTCCTGATCCTCGGCGGTAGTGTAAATGCAGTTTAGGTCTTAGTCGTCACTATTCACAGTTATTCACATCACATATTTAATGGCACCGTAGTATTGGAGTTTACATATTCTTTTCACATTATGTTGGAATTACCCTTAACTTGAACCATATTTGATCGTTTATTTTAATTAACAGGAGATGTCACCTTATACACTCATTTTCTTTTTTCACATCTTTGTTTAAAAAATACTCACTACATCTTAGTTACTTATATCTAGCTCTCCACACTTTTAGTGGAAGCCAACAATCAAATAAAATAAAAAAATAAACATTTAGTGCAGAGCCCCGCTTGGAGCTGTTTACAGTTTGAAAGCCGCATCATAAGTCCTACATTGTTACAACAGGAAAGTTGCAACGACGCGGAGTGAATACTCCGCCATAATATAGTTCCAATTTTTAATTAGTAATAGTCTTACAGTTCCACAAAATAAACAATCGAAACTGTGCTTGTCTACAGAATTTATTACAACTACTACTAGTGACTTTAAATTATTAATTATTTACATTATAGTTTACAGGTATTTCTTATTTAATGCCGGGTCGGTATGCAAGTTGGATCCGGAATACACAGATAATGGCATGATAAATTTAATAAAGGGTTAACAGTTTTATTTTTTAACTTTTGCTTTCGCAGTTTTAATTAATTATTTTAGTTAAATTTTCTTTTTTAATTCTCATTACTATTATGAGTTAGTTCAGGGGTATTTGGTTTAATAGTGCGATTTAATGGTTTTCACTAACTTCCCATTTTATATTTTTATTATTAATTTTTTTTTTAATTGTTTTACAATTTCAATCGTCACACAGTGAATGACTTATCATTTATGGTAACAGTATTACTTGGTCAAAGGTATATTTTGTTTCATTAACAATAATATTTCGCCTGCCCTCTATAAAGATAAGCTGAGTTCTAGTACATCTGTTAAACAAAACGCATGATTGTTTCCTAATTATACGCACCATGAAAACGTACTTCTAAGTTAATCTCTTATCATCATCCTCTTGTTCTTTTGCAGCCTAGAGAGTCGCTTTTCCTAATCTCTTGAATGTTATCAGTCTTTAGCTTACACACATCTCTCTTCCCATCAGTTCATAAGGTTTTTAAGTTTTGGAGTGTCGGTTTTTGTCCACCTATTGTGTATGCTGTTTTCATTATAGACGATTTTGAAAGTAATCGAACTAAACATTTCGATTTAACAACATCCTTAGTATGTGTCAATGCAACACTTACCTGTGTTTAAGAAATTTTTCTTTGGGCCTCATATTTTCATATTTCGGTGTTCCTTCTTTCATCACATTACCACTACTTACCAACCCAGTGGTTTTAAAAATCTTAGCCGTGCTATCTCAGTATCCTTTGTGTGGCTTTTTATCAAAGTCTTGCTCTCTGATTCATATAAAAAAAGTTTAGACAACTATTAATTAATGGAAATTTAGTGTCGTGTATTTTACAACATTATTAAGACGGGTATGTTTTATTGTAAGTATCAGCTAAGGGACAAGGCTGTAAGCAATATAACACTGATTAAACTGAATAGATGGGCAAAATTTGTTATGTGGTCTTTAGCTAAAACCTTCAACGCCGATTCAGATGGTAGCAATGGGTATTGTCACGTCGCGTACATAGTCACACTGTAACCCCTCTTTCCTTTTATGTCCTTTTATGAGTATAAAACAAACTTCTTTTATTTTAATTTTTTTTTGAAAGAGGAGCCACAAGTTAATTAGAACTAGGCCGGAGCCTAGAGAAGCCAAAATTGTTCTGGGTCCAGTATGACGGGACTTGCAATGAAACTCGGCTCTAATATAACAATAACAGTTTTTATTGTATCCCATCATTCGCTACATGTAGATAAAACTTCTATCACATAATTATCACCAATGAATCACAAATATATCATAAATAAATAATCCCCATGTTTTAACAGTATGGAAAGACAATATCTGTATATCGTAACAAGTGTATATATATGTGTATAGAATAATGTTCAGTAAATATATATAATTCTCCCCCATTTTGTGACTAGCTTAACATAGACAAAACATAACAACACGTACAGAAACATAAGGCACTCACAATTATACACCAATATTCTAAACACGAATGCCCCTGGAATGCACCTGCCTCGCAGGCAGTGTTACTACCATGCCCAGAAACCAGCAGTGATAAATGTTTGCCATCAGCAACCCGTTTCTATTGAACTACATAAAAGCGAAAACCCCAGAAAGGATGATAATCACTCATAACCCATAAGCATGACCGGACCGCCCATATGTATAGAATTCCACTGAGAAATGGCCCATCATGAGCATATGAAACTTTAAGTTCCTTCAACAGCATTAAATAAAAATTTAAAAAGAAACTACATCACCTGATTTTAAGTAATTGTTATACGGTTCTAAAATGTTAATTTGTCTTACAAATTCAGAAGGATTCAATTAATCAGTATTTGCTTTCCAAATTAAAAAAAGTTAAACAGTATATGTTTTACAAGTAGAAAAATTAATCAGTAGTTGCTTTACAAGAAAAAAATTAATCAGTATATGTTCCTTTGTAAGGTACAAAATTAATTAGTATATGCCCAGAAAAAATGTGCAAATTCTTTTCTGTTAAGAGCCGACTGGCTATATATATAAAATGAATTTACAATAAGGACGGTTGTGCCCTAGCAGTTGTGGGAGCGCGCCAGCATGCGCTCAACCAAGTTTGACAGGAATCATACCTGCCCCAAACTGCACCGACCTGTGCCAGGCAAAAACTATGTCCCTTATTAAACCCCAGAGAACAGCCAAAAAGAAAACAAAAAACACCCCAGCCCTTAAATGTGAAACCCAAGGTGAATTTAATAACCCTGCATCCTGTTCCAGCCGGAACAGAATTCCTAACATGTCATATAAATTTTGTAAAGAGTAAGATGATGAATATATGCAAACTGTGAAAATGTCTAAGTATACAAATATCTCTGGCACGCTCCCCCAGTGCAGCACACAATTACAAGCACTGCACTTAGTGTTAGGTAATTCAGTTATTAAAGTGTTCTTTGAAATTAACTCATAATGTTCAGAATGATGATCAGCTGACCCCCTTTATAGCAGACTGTCCGGCCACGTGGGCACATGGATTCAAAATGATTTTTACAGTAAAACAGGTGCACTGCCGGCCCGGCTCCAAAAGGAAAAAGGGAAATAAAAGAGTGCATATCACCTTAATTGTGCTGACTAAGTGTTACATCTCGATCTGGTCACCGACTCCTTCTCCGAACAGGATAGTTTCTAATGGTCCATGGCTGATGCGGATGGAAGTCAATCAGCAAGGCCAAATCTCCGTCTTAATCGAGAACCCTGTTAATTCATAAAAATTAGAAAAGATGTTCACAAAAATGTACACCCAAGTTCAGGTAATTAACCTCAGAACGGGCCTTCAACCAACTCAAGATAAATGCACAAAGTCACAGTAATAAAGTCTTTGCAACCTGCTTAAAGAGTAGAAAAGTCTGCCAAGGAATAATTAATTTTAAAAATAAAAAGATTTTATTAAAAGGCGTAGTGTAAAAGTCATCAGCACAATCTCTACACGCCTCAACAGAAATTAACAGGTTAGCCAGCCACGTGGTGACACGATAATCGCTATTTGTCCAAAAAAGATCAACTTCAAAGCATTCACAGTATTAATAATGTTTTAACATTAATAATGTTTCCTCTACGGATGTTCTCACAAGTAATTTCTTTACTGTAAAGTTAATTAAAGAGCACACCGACAATCTGATGCATGAATGAGCACAGTTCACTACCTTACTACGCACTAACTTTTAGCCTCGAATTCGTATAACATTCTACACATTTATCATGAAAATGACAATTACAGTACCTCTCACACTATTATAGTAATAATAAAAGGAACATGGGCTATAT